>CM031597.1:56371152-56414721 GCA_018398815.1 Conus ventricosus | reverse complement strand
TGAAACATCGGGCATCGTCCGTAAGCCATAGTGAACATACTTGCTAATTTTCACAAAGATCGACCAAGTACTGAGATATTCCATAAAGAAGAGAAACCGAGGGCATGAGCATAGTCCTCAAGGAGTGGCAATTCTTTTCTGCCACTAAAGGAGGTTGAGGGACTGCTTTTTTCATCCTCTTGTTGTTGGTGGTGAGGCTCTAATGTAGCTCTCGTGTCCAGGATCTCAATGGTAGATTGGCAGGATTGTGTGTCACGATCGGAGATGGGCAAGGTTCTGACGCTTGTTTTTTTTTTTTTTTTTTCTGGAGCGCCTTTTGTCGGGGAATCTGTCTGACTTTTTCTGCTGCTGTTTGGACAACGTTCTGCTTGTAGCCACGTGCCTGGAAGCGTTTGGACATTTCCCGGACCTTTTTTTTTCAAACATAGCATTATCTGAGCACAGTCTCTTAAGCCTCGGGAACTGGCTGAATGGAATGCACCTGTGTATATGTGCAGGATGACATGACTGGGGACTAAGATAAGAATGTGCGTCAGTGGGCTTTGTATAGAGATCTGTTTGAATGAATCCATCTTTTAGGGAAATGGCTATATCCAGTTGGTTAGGTTTGCTTTGTGTTTGTTTTATAAAGGGCCACTTATTGGTTTTTGCATTCGCAAACATGACACGGCTTTATTAACCAAGAAAGTAATTCAAAAATGCAAATATTTGTATGTTCACCTGCAAGATCTCATATTGGTATAAGAAGACTCATTCCTAAAACTTGACTGGATTTCTTTTCAATCACATTTCTTTACTGTATGACAGAAAACGATGTGAGCCGCCCAATGTGTATCCAGTACTAGAAAATAAAATGCATTTTGTATTTTTCATGCAAAGTATGCGACAAAACTCTATTTCACAGTTTTAATAGTCATATATATTCAGACTAGTCGAATTAACTGCATTTGTCCAAACATATATGAAGATATTAATGATATAGGCCTTGCTGAGGGCTAGCAGAGCTAGCTGGATAGATAGATAGATACTTAGCCCACCGCCCTCCTTCCCCCCCCCCCCCCCCCCCCTCCTCTCTTCTCTCTCTCTCTCTCTCTCTAACGCGCACGCACCACAGCGCACTACGCCATACTACGATGGCTAAAAATGGACTATGACTCAAGAGGCATGAAGGTGGGTGATGACTGGGAACGTCTTTCTTTGTTCTCACGCCAGCCGCTCGACAAAGCTAGAAGCCACATGAAAGCCCACGCCCACACACGCACGGCAGAGCTGGAAGTTTCTCGACCATCATTCGATGAACGGTCGATACCATCGTGGTTATTATAGACCGGTGAGGTGGCGGTGATGTCACTCCCATCGTAAGACTGTCCCTAGGGCTTGGTGTGTGTGTGTGTGTGTGTGTGTGTGTGAGAGAGAGAGAGAGAGAGAGAGAGAGAGAGAGAGAGAGAGATACGGATGATTTAATCGTTATAGGCCACAGCCCCTTATAATGGGTTATTACACATTGACAAAAATGATACTATAAAGCATATTGATCAAAACGGAAACAGCAAACGCTCAAGAACAAACTGTGCTTCGGAATTTGAAGGCTTTGTATAGGTACAAAGCAATTTTTTTAACAACATCCTCTTTAGTGCAGGCCATTAGCAAGATGAGTCTAAATACAGATGGTTTCTGTAATATTTAGGCGGAATGAACTCATCTCTAAGACAAAACGGAAACAGCAAATGCTCAAGAACAAACTGTGCTTCGGAATTTGAAGGCTTTGTATAGGTACAAGGCAAATTTTTTAACAACATCCTCTTTAGTGCAACCATTAGTAAGATGAGTCTAAATACAGATGGTTGTCTGTAATATTTAGGCGGAATGAACTCATCTCTAAGACCACTCAAGGCAGTACACTGTAATACAAAATGAACTTCATCTTCAAATGCATTTTTGCATAATGGACAGATGAGATCAGAGTTGTAATGTTGTCTATAACGAAAATGATGAACAAAGATATCCGATATTCCCAGTCTAAATCTTGTCATCATAAATTTCAGATGTCTGTCCATTTTCCTTGACAGATAAGTCGGAATATGATGCAAGGAGTTATACTGTCTATACAAATCAAATCTAGTACTATCATTTATGTGGGAATTCCATTCTTGCCATATACTATCAACCAGTCTTGTACGAACCATTCGGATAAAAGTCGGTTCATCTCCTACACCCTGATTTAACCAGACATATCCAAAGCCTAATTCACACAACTTAATTCTCAACTGTGTTTGCCCAGTTTGGTTTTTCCCTAGCATCCAGATTACACAACATGTTATAAGCTTTCTTTGGTAACCTAGAATCGTTCATTTTTATCAGTTTCAACCAGTAACGAATACATCTAACTGCAGAATTCAGATATATTGGATACCTATTAGTTTCCCCATAAATCAAATCATTAGATGTTTGTAGTGAAACCCCAAGAAATCTCTTTAAAGCAAACAAATGTACTTTCTCACAATTCACTGCAGCTTTATCCAGACCCCAGATTTCAGCACCATATTGGACAATGGGTTGGATTTGGGAGTCAAATAGTTTTACAAATATTTCAAATGACTGATTTCCCAGACTTGATAATTTCCTCATTATACACAAAGCAGCAAGTTTTGCTTTGCTTGCTAGGTACTGAGAGAGAGAGAGAGAGAGAGAGAGAGAGAGAGAGAGAGAGAGAGAGAAGAGACAGAGAGAGAGAGAGAGAGAGAGAGAGAGAGAGAGGGGGGGGTATTTGAGAATAAACACCGTCTCTAAAACCCTGCAAATGTCTGCTGGCCAATTTAACTGTCTTCTTTACCAAACCGAATATTGGCTGCTGTTCCGTCAAAAGGGCACAGCGACGTTTTCTTCGTTGACTCGCCATCGTTGTTACCATCGCTATTGCACTGAACTTGATAAAAAAAATGTATTTAAAAAAAAAAAAGGGGGGGGGGGGGGGGGGGGGGGAGGGCCGGATGACACACTACTTATTTTCGTGGGAGAAAAATCACGGTAACAAATAAGTGCGCACGTAAAAAACACACACACACATTCACACACGCGCGCGCGCGCACGCACACGCACACACACACACACACACACACACGAGCGCCCGCGCCACAATTATTTCCAATAGGATTTCTATTACGTTCATGGTCACATTGTTGTTGTTGTTATATCTCCTGAAAGAGGTGCAGGATGGCCTCATTATCCGTATTTTATGAACAATGAAAACCCTTAAGGTTTGTCTCTTGCATGGTCTTTTAAGGAAACGTATGCGCACGCTTGAGCACACACACACACACACACACACACACACACACACACACACACACACACACGCACGCACGCACGCACGCACGCACGCACGCACGCACGCACGCATGAACGCACGAACGCTCTCTCTCTCTCTCTGTCACACACACACACACACACACACACCACACACACACACACACACCACACACACACACACACACACACACATACATGCACGCATGCATATGTTACTGCACGCACGTTCGTGCAGAGAGGAGGGAGAGAGAGCAAAAGAGGAAGAGAGAGAGAGAAGAGAGAGAGAGAGAGAGAGAGAGAGAGAGAGGAGAGAGAGAGAGAGAGAGAGAGAGAGAGAGAGAAAGAGAAGAAGAGAGAGAGAGAGAGAGAGAGAGAAGAGAGAGAGAGAGAGACATACAAACAGACAGGCAGACTGACTGACTGACCGACCATTCAAGAGAGAGAGGGTCAGAGAACAGAGACAGCCTGTTCATTGAGGAAGAAAAGAAGCGGTCGATCTCAGCCAACGAATTACAGAATATGTTGGAACCTCGTGTCAACACAGCTATGGCCAAACATCAGTTGCCAAAAGCTGTTCTTTCTCATTATCCTCTGTTGTTCAGTGAACATGAGCCTGCTCGTTGCACTACAAACATCCTCACTGCGTGACCAGATTTCAGCACAAGTGTTCTGGTCCATCGTGGAGGTGAAGCATAGCAGACAACGCTGGAGAACGTCACCAGTCGGTCCTCCCAGATTGGAGAATAGTTGTACACCGGACTCCAGATATTCCTAGACCGAGAGAAGGACCCGTAGGGGACCTAGAAAACAACTGAAGACTAACAGGTACTGCTGGGGACCGCTGGCAGACAGCCCTCCAATTATGTAGACTTATACACTTTTATCATCTTAGCCCTACCGACTAAACAGGGTCATTTTAGGACCGTCGAAACACAGGGGGAAAGTCCCATCCAGCAGAAAGAAACAAATAAGATCTACAAAACAGACATAGCAATTGATAACATGGTAGTTACATTATTCGATATCCTTGAGGCGGATGCTGAAAGTGCTGGTCATTCCACTTCATTTTTGACTACCTCTCCTTTAAAGAAATTGATTGTACCACTCTGGATAAGGTGCACTGTCTCACTTCCTAATCGCCAGACTAAACTAAAAAATAAATATTTAAAAAAAAGGGGGAAAAACCCTAAACCTTGCACAATGTTAAAAATTGTAACTAAAGTAAAAATAAATGAATAAATAAAAAGTATAACAGGGTTTCTAGAAGTAAGACGGGAGAAATGGTTCACTGAGCCAAATAATCAGCAAATGACAGTAAAGAGACACACACAAAGGCGGAGTCAAAGAGAGTTACAGTGAAGAGGAAATTACTAACACCAAACTTCCAGAAGGCGGGGATGCAGTTTGTACTGACAGAGCCCTCGGTATCCCCACGGGGGTGGGACTAGCGGTACTGGAGGTCTGTGGTGGTACACAATAGAAACAAACAGCTGACATGACTAACACAGGGAGACGCGAGCGGAGATCGTTTAAGACAGAAAGTAATGGAGATCTTTGATGGTGCAGCCCAGGAACAAAGAGGTGGAGGAAAGCGACTGTCCCTGTGGGAAGCTGATCAAAATAGCACCGAAGGCTACATTCCGCTGTAGAGACCTTTATGCGAGCAAACAAGTCCTCAGTCACTGTGGAACAGATTTCAAAAGGAAGGAGTTGGGAGAAAGGGCGAGAGAAGGAGAGGTGCGATGGAAAGGACGAATTCACAGTGTACCTTTAACAGTTTGTTTCATCTGTCATTGCTTCTTTCCGTCGTTTGCTTGTTTGTTCTTGTCCCGAGCAGAAAAAAGACCAGTAGGTCGAGGTTCGTTACTTTCATGCATATTACGTTTATTTGGCAACTCAGTATATTTCAACACTAATGTTTATGCTTCCACGTGCATTATGCTTTGAAACATACTTTCATTCAAACTGAGCGTTACATTTTATTGTGAAGTCTTTTGTTTTCTGCATCCAAGTAACTTCCCTTTCATTCGTTTTGGATCCTCAAGTATAGATTTAAATATATTCCTTTATTTTGATTATTCATACTTATGATCCTCACACATAGGTTTAAGCATAATTATTCCTTTATTTTGATTGTTCATGACTTACGATCCTCAAACATAGATTTAAATACGTTCCTTTATTTTGATTATTCATGCTTATGATCCTCAAACATAGATTTAAATACGTTCCTTTATTTTGGTTATCATGATATGTGATCCTCAGCCATAGATTTAAATACGTTCCTGTATTTTGATTATTCAGGATATGTGATCCTCAACCATAGATTTAAATACGTTCCTGTATTTTGATTATTCATGATATGTGATCCTCAAACATAGATTTAAGTACGTTCCTGTATTTTGATTCTTCATGATATGTGATCCTCAAACATAGATTTAAGTATGTTCCTGTATTTTGATTCTTCATGAGATATGATCCCCAAGCACATATTTTAACATGTTCCTTTATTTTGATTATTCATCACTCTTTTTGGTCAATATTTCTTTACGGCACTTTCTTCCATTTCTGTTTTCTGTCCTTTGCTGGCCTCCTTGGGAGCGTGTTGGGTCGTCATCTTTCAACCACGGTGTTGAGACTAGCACAAAATGGTAGGTGGCGTTCTGTGCTAGATGTCTTGGGTGGAGTACCGGGGAGGTACCTTTAGGTCTATTCCCTTTAGGTCTATTCCCTTTAGGTCTATTCCCTTTAAGTCTATTCCTTCCAGGTCTATTCTCATTAAGTCTTAGGGATAGGGTTAGTACCCTAACCCTATCCCTATCCCTAACCCTATCCCGATCCCTATCCCTAACCCTAACCCTATCCGTAACCCTATCCCGATCCCTAACCCTATCCCTAACCCTATCCCTAACCCTATCCCTAACCCTATCCCGATCCCTAACCCTATCCCTAACACTATCCCTAACCCTATCCCTAACCCTATCCCTAAGACTTAACGAGAATAGACCTGGAAGGAATAGACTTAAAGGGAATAGACCTAAAGGGAATAGACCTAAAGGGAATAGACCTAAAGGGCCGCCCCGGAGTACCACCTTAGCAGCCAGCCATGTGTACTGCGGAGTTCTCTCCATTTGCGCTTTCACGTTGTCTTTTTCATCCCATTTTTCCTTCGATCTCTTCGTCACCCAACCTGCTCCTTTTGAAATTCTTCTTGACTCATTGTTGATATACGTGAGGACATGTTTGCCTGCACCTGTTTTTTCCCCATTATTCAGTTATTTCCATTGTTCAGTTGTCTTATTATGCCTGAAAAAAGAGCAATAGGTCGAACTTGTTACTTTTGTATATTACCTTCAATTGGTCATTCAGTACTTGAACGTGTACTTTCATGATATAATTTCCGCCTGCAATCATTATGCATTGAAACTGTTAGAAAAGGACCCAGTAATGATAAAGGCAGCGCATGTTCAGGTAGAACTGTGCAATTGCACGGGCCTCAAAGGAGAAAAAAAATCTGAAAATTACATTTAGTTGAGAAAATAGATCAAAAACAAAGAACGACATTTGTAAAAGATAAGTAGGGCATGCACAACAAAGAGCTTAGCAACCGTATTTTGAGCACTTTGGAGATTGCATATGTGTTACTGTTGCCAGGAAAACTCGGATCTGAATATCTCACTTTCTTCCTTCCTGAAGAACAAATTATCATCTCGGTAACTAATATTTTACCATAAGTTAATCGTTTGAGGGTATCGAAAAAACATGACAAGCAAAAGCGCTGACGAAGTCAAAATGTGATTTGTGTGCATGTGTCCAGGCTTTGTAGGAACAGACTGGCTTCACGTGACGTTGCCTTGTGCCAAACGTAGGAAAGACCTGGTTTCCTACTGCTTGATCACCTGGTATTACGGCAAGCACAGGAAAGACATGGTTTCCTGCTGCTTGATCATGTGATATTACGGCAAGTGTGGAAAGACGTGGTTTCTACTGTTTGATCACGTGATGTTACGGCAAGTACGGGAAAGACATAGTTTCCTGCTGCTTGATAACATGATGTTACGGCAAGTATAGAAAGACGTGGTTTCCTACTGTTTGATCACGTGATGTTACGGCAAGTACAGGAAAGACCTGGTTTCCTACTGTATGATCACGTCATGTTGCAGCAAATACAGAAAAGACGTTGTTTCCTACTGTACGATCACGTGATGTTGCAGTAAATACAGGAAAGACGTGGTTTCCTACAGTATGATCACGTGGTGTTGCAGCAAATACAGGAAAGACGTGGTTTTCTTCTGTGTAATTAAGTGATGTTGCAGCATGTGCAGGAAAGACGTGGGTTTCCTAATGTATGATCACGTGATGCTGCAATTTGTACAGGAATGGCATGGGTTTCTACTGCATGATCACGTGATGTTGCAGCATGTGTATGAAAGACGGGTTTTTTTTTTTTGGTTTTGTTTTTTGCTGTATGATCACGTGATGTTGCAGCAAATACAGAAAAGACATGATTTCCTGCTGTATGATCACGTGATATCGCAACATGTACAGGAAAAACAGGGCTTTCTACTGCATGATCACGCGATGTGACAGTTTGACAGGAAAGGTGTGAGTTTCTACTGCATGATCACGCGAAGTTGCAGCATGCACGAGAAAGACCTGGTTTCCTACTCTTTGAACACGTGATTTTTCAGCAAAAACAGGAAAGACGTGGTTTCTTACTGTATGATCACGTGATCTTGCAGCATGCACAGGAAAGACATGGTTTCCTACAGCATGATCACGTGATACTGCAGCATGTACAGAAACACATCGTTTCATACTGTATGATCACGTGATGTTGCAGATTGTACAGAAAAGGCGTGGTTTCCTACTGCATGATTACGTGATGTTGCAGTTTATACAGGAAAGTCATGGTTTCCTACAGCATGATTACGTGATGTTGCAGTTTATACAGGAAAGTCATGGTTTCCTACTGCATGATTACGTGATGTTGCAGTTTATACAGGAAAGACATGGTTTCTACTGCATGATCACGTGATGTTGCATCAATTACAGGAAAGATGTGGTTTCCTACTGTATGATCACGTGATGTAGCGTCAAGCACAGGAAAGGATAGGTTTTCTACCATATGGTCATGTATTGTATTCGCAAGGATAGAAACAATATGTTTTCTGATTTATAATCACCTGATGTGGCGTAAAGTATAGGTTAAGACCGAGATGCATTCAGCCGGCATCATATTTAGATATGTTTTTCATACTTTCCCTTACTGGCCTACTTTTTCCTTCTTTCCCTATTTGACCTAGTTTTTCCTACTGTCCTTAGTTTGAAACGATAGATAAAGACATAAAATGACAATCTCGTCTCAATGATTGGTGCAAGATCATCTTTAAAAAAACCAAAAAAACACTCTTAAAAAACAAAAAAAACAAACAAACAAACTTTCCTGTTATCTACTTCTCCGCTTAAACTTTTCTTCAATGCACACATAATGTCACATATCAGCTACGCTTCAACAGTACAGGACAGGAGTGGTTATTAAAAAAAAAAAAGACCGACTCCTCTAGATGTGTAGCAAAGCTACTTCTTCAGCCGTACCTCTAACAATAGATGAAAAATTAAAAGCACGGAAATACTTCCTGTGGGCAAACAATTTGATTTCAATACGGCATCATTTATGTATAAAATTTCGACAGATTTTACCGTCTGAACACACACTTCATTCGACCCTCCTCATCCCCAACACCACTCTCCTACTTACAGCCCCCTCCACCACCACCCACCCCCATCACCCACCTCTCTCGTTTTAACTGGTTCCTGTTCTTTGCTGACTCAGCACTTTATTGTTACAGCGATGAAAGCTCCACTTGTCGGTATCAGAATCCCACTTACGGTGTTCTTATGTTGATTTGTCCGTATGACTGAAATGTAATGTGCGTGCATGACAGGGACAAATTTTACTGGACTAAGCCTTGGCCTGAAATTGTCATCTTTGTCTGTCTGTCTGTCTGTCTCTCTCTCTCTCTCCCCCCCCCCCCCCCCCCCCCCCCCCCTCCTCTCTCTGACTGATTTAGGACATGGAAAGGATAAGGTTAGTGTGTCATGACAGGGCTACGGAAAGGGAATACTGATGAAAAGACAGGGGGAGAGAATGGGAGTAGTGATTACAAGACAGAGGGAGGAAGATGGAGTAATGTTTATTGGGAGAATGAAAACAGAGGAGAAAATCAAAGTCAGCTGGACGGGACCAGAAGTGTGAAGGATGACACATTTAGCTCTACGGGTTCGGTAAATGTGGTTACATGTATGATAAAATGTATTTTCTTCATGGGAACGTATGTGGCTTGCTTTGAAACCTTGAGGATGCAGATTTTGTTCGCTTAGTTTCTTCGCTCAACTTTGTGTGACTGCCGATTTTTTTTTTTTCAAGAAGTTTGAGTCGAGTCTATTTAAAGAGTCAGCCGCTAAGCTGGCACGAAATGGAAGATGTTCAGGAAGAATAGTCTGTTTCGTAAGTGATTCTTTAGCTCCTCATATATGATATAGACTATTGATGACTAGTAACAGTTGTATGTGTTTTGTATTAGATACAAAATTCATTTATTGTTATAGAAACATTTTATTTATTTGTACGTTTACACCCACTAAACATTTACCATACTGTTCCGCCTTCGACTGTGATAATGGGATACTTGAAGAAAGTCTAGCTGACAAGATGTTTTTGTTTGCTTATGCTAACATGATATACTGTGTGATAACTTGAATACTGTACATGGAGCTCCGCCTATTACCCTGATTACCTAGATAACAGCAGATTGCATGTACTCGTATAATGCAAAATATAACGTAGATCAAAGGAAAGACTTTCCCAGGATAACGTGATAAAGTCTTATAGTAAAGATTGCTAGACCTGGGTGTGCTTATTACTTGATGATTCTAAACGTCCTTAACATATTAAAATCAGATCAACCCCCTGTTTTGCTGGGCTTTAATAATCAAACATATGCAATTTCCATCAGGAATATTGTAAATAAGAATAAAGAAGTATTCATTGTTAAATACAAGTAAGTTTCAACACATGTTCAGATACCTATCCCCTCCCTTTCTTCATCTGGTTTTCTTTTAATTTCATGTTTTATCTTCTCTACAAGAGTTTCTCTTCCCTCTTCCCTTTTTCCTGTGCATATGTGTAGGTGTAGGTGTGCATGTAGCTATGCAAAACACACACACACACACACACACAACACACACACACACACAATGACGACAACCACAACAACAGCAACAAAATCTTTTTTCCCCTCCCAATAGGAATGGTAGCCTTTTAAGCATTTATCATTTCTCTTCCTTTCCAGCCACTATTAGTATTACTAATATTACTAAACTTATCATTGATACTATTAGGCCTATTATTATCACATCATCATCATCATCAGTAGTACAGTTTACTTTCTATTCTTTCATAATTTTTATTCCTGTCCACCAACTATCATCATTATTACTAAGATTACTTCTACCATTATTACTATCTTTACTATTATCATCATGTCTTTATTATCACTACTGTCATCGTCATCATCATCATTATTACTTATCTCATTGTAGTTATTACTGTTACTATCATTATTATCACTACCAGTCTACATATAATTACTAGGTCTTATTATCAGTAATCCCATCACCAGCAGAAAGATGTAGTAGTAATAGTAATAATGCTTACATACAATAACTAAGTTTCAAAACGGGATGACAATGGGCGGAAAATGAAGCAAAATTTGGAAAGAGAGGGGGTAAGTTACCGCCAAGGACACAGAGTACAGGACTAGACCTGTACTCTGTTTGTCTGTGTCTAGTCCTGTACTCTATTTGTCTGTGTCCTCGGCGGTAACTAACCCGCTCTCTTTCAAAATTGTACAATAACTAAATTAGTTATTTTTCTGGATATTTCTGGAACTTGATAAAATTAAAAATAATTGAATTAATAAACTATTTTATTTTATCATGTTCATGAAAGAGTACATATAATATTAATTGAAATAAATGCGTCTCAAGTTCACTTTGCCAGTTCTGCAAAATAACAGTTTGTGATATTTGCTGTTATATTTTAATAACATCTTTCTTGCTGTGTCTATTATTATGCTGACAAGACAAATGTGACAGGAAGATTGTTTCTTGATACATTAAAATTTGAACTAAAGAGAAAAAGAAAATAACACCCTGATAGTTTCTGAACTTTAAATGCTTTGAAATACATCGCTTGTACTTGCGTATCACGTTGACAAATGAAAGGAAAATCTCATTGATTTCTTGTGATTCTATAAAATAAACTGATTATCACTATGATTAATGTTCGCTTCATCAGTTTGTGTCTTTTGATAGTTATTTACAAATCAAGTATTTGTCTGAACTTTACTGATCTGCCGGATCTGGTGGTCGTGGCTGGTCTGGCTGGGTGTTGGCGTGGGACCTGTGGTGATCTGGGCCTGGTCGTTGCCGTGGGCGTCCCAGGGTGTGGCTCCAGGAGGCTGCTGAAGAGGGTGTCCCCAGTTCCTGGTTGGTGGTCTCCTGTTGAGGTGACGTGTTTTGCTGTCGTTCCTCGGTTTGCTGGCCTCTGGGATGGAGATCGTTCGTCTGCACAGGGCGGGGACGGGTAAGTTTGGTTTGGGAGGGTTTACTTGCTGCGGGGCTATGGGGTGTTAGAGGGGGATGGGGAACTGAGCGGAGGAAAACCCTGTTGCGGCGGTAGACTCTTCCGTTTTGAGCCTGCACTTCGTAGGTCCTGCTTGTCTGCCTGTCGATGATAACACTGCTTATCCAGAGTTGTGTTGACTTGTCGATCGGTTGTATCTTGACTGTATCACCACTTGTCAGGGGTTTGAGGTCCTTCTGGTGACAGTAGTATTCAGCTGTTGCTTGGCGTTTGTTTTCGAGGAGATGTTCTTCTTGCCTGATATAGTCTTCGGCAGTGGGTTGTAGCAGTTTGAACGTGGTGGGGAATGCTGTCTTCGTTCGTCTGCCCATGAGACGCTGCGTCGGGCCTGATGTCATTCCTTCTTCAGGTGTGTTTCTCAGGTTCAGAAATCCAAGATATGGGTCTTCTTTCGCATGCAGGCATTCCTTCATCATGTTCTTGGCCACTTTCATCGCTGCTTCAGTGGCCCCATTGCTTTGACTGTGTGGATGTCACATGCCTGAAGCCCCAACTGCCGGTGAAGGCCCTGAATTGCTGTGATGAGAACTGTGAGCCATTGTCACTGTCAACAGAGTCGGGAATGCCGTGACGGGTGAAGTGGTGTTTCAGTTTGGTGACAACTGTCTCTGCAGTGGTTTCTGGTAGGTAGTCCAGTTCGAAGAAATGACTGAAATAGTCTACAGTGATGAGGTAGTTTCTTCCCTGGATGGTGAAAATGTCAGTTCCCACCTTTTCCCATGGGCGATCTGGTACATCATGCATGCGGAGTGTCTCTGCTGGTTGCTTCATACTGTGAGAGGTACACACATCACATGATTCGATAAAGTGCCGAATTTAGGCCGACATTCTGGGCCAGAAGATAAGCTGTCGTGCTCTTCGTAGACAGGAGTTGATGCCAGAGCGACCAGCATGAACCTTCTCCTTCATTTCTTGTCTCATTTTGTGTGGTATGACTACTCTGTCTCCCCTGAGGATGATTCCATCCTGTACTGTGAGTTCGCCTCTGTAGTCAAAATAAGGCGTGACTGAGTGTGGGCAGTCCTGTCTCGATGGTGGCCATCCTCTGAGGATGACTTCTTTCAGATCAGACAGTGTGAGGTCTTCTGAAGTTTTCTGTTTTTATTTCTTCCAGGCGTTGTGGGTGAATGGCGACAGTGTCAACGAGTTGCTTCAGATTCCATGTCTTTTCCTGTTGAGACAGGTGCTCGCGATAGCGCGTCGGCCACCGGGATCTGTGGTTTGTACTCCAGTGAAAAGTCGTATGCCTGAGCCATGAGAAGCATTGACTGTTATCGCATTGGTGCTTTTGATAGTGGCTTGTTGCTGATCGCTACGAGTGGCTTGTGATCTGTCACTATGTGGACTGGGCGACCATAGGTATAGTGGTGGAACTTCTGCAGCCCAAACAGCACAGCCAACATTTCTTTTTCGATCTGGGCGTAGTTTCTTTCCGTTGGCGTGAGTGTCCTGCTTGCGTACGCAATTGGTCTGTTTTTCTGCATCAGTACAGCTCCAAGGCCATATTCACTGACATCGTTGATGAGAGTCAGGTTGTCGTCCCATTTGTAGAAGGCCAAGGTGGGACTGTTCACGATCTTCTTCTTCACCGTCTAGAACGCTTGTTATTGGGAGGAAGCCCACATCCACTGCAGTCTTTCTTAAGGAGGTTTTGCAGTGGTTGTAGGTCATCTGTGAGATGCGGCAGGTACCTTGAGAGGTAGTTCACCATGCCCAGAAATCTTCTGAGCTCTTCAACGTTCGTTGGTGCTGGATAGTCTTTGATGGCGTTCACTATCTAGGGGTCAGTTTGTAGGCCGTCTTTCGTGATCTGGTGTTCCATAAATGTGACGTTGTCAGATCTCAGATCCAGTTTCTCTTTGTTGAGTTTGATGTTCTGTTCTCTACATCTCTGCAGGAAGGCATTGTGGTGAGCGTCATGTGATTCCATGGTGTCCCCGTGTATAATGACATTGTCAGCCACACAGACAACCCCTGGTAGTCCACTGAGAGCCTCAGTTAGTTTTCTCTGGAAGATTTCTGATGACACTGATGTGCCGAAGGGTAGTCGTAGCCAGCGGTATCGTCCAAAACATGTGCTTGGTTCTTTGTCGAGCTGTACATGCCAGAATCCAGAAGATAGATCAGCCTTTGTTAAAACCTTTGATTTGCTCAGATCATGAATGACATTTTCCAGTACAGGCATTGTGTATCGTTCCCTTCTCAAAGTTTTGTTGAGTTCTGGGGGGTCGATGCAGATACGTAAACCTCCTTGTTTCTTCTTGGTGACCACAATTTGACTGACCCAAGGTGTGGGTTCGGTGACTGGTGCAATCACTCCTTCTTTGACTATCTTGTCGAGTTCATTCTTGAGCTGTGGCCGTATAGCTATTGGTGTGCGTCTGTCCGGCATGACTAATTATACAAGTGGGTCCAATTACAAGTGTTGAAGGCCTGGTAGTTTTCCCAGTGTGCCGTCGAAGACAACTTGATGTTTGTCAGGTTTTGGAGACAAGTGTAGCTGAACGAAATTTTCTTTTCGGATGTCGACCAGGCCCATTTCCTGAGAAGTCTGCAGTCCAAGTAGGGGTGTGAGGTTGTCTTTGAACGCGATAAAGTCAACCGTGTGCACTTTATTGTTCTTTGGGTTGGTGATGTTTTGTGTGGACTTGCAAACTGGTTTCATCTTCGTGTTGTTCCACATCTTCATGATCTTATCTGTTGGTTCGATGTCTCTTGCGAATTTTGCTGGAACCATGTTCACTGATGCTGTATTGATTTGGAACGTTACTTCTTGTCCTTGTACTATCATTGTGCATTTTATGTCTTTGCTGGGTTGGTCAACGCTGTTGATCCATCCTTCCTTGTCTTGTGATGGGTCTTCCTGTACTGGTTCTGTTTGGTTCACCTCTTTCTTAGTGGTTTTGTTTCCATTGGTTGTACATTTCCGTCCAAAGTGATTCTTTCCTGAGCACCGAAAGCACGTCTTGCCGTATGCTGGGCATTCTTCTTTTCGTAGTCGGTGTCTCGTGCCGCAGAATTTACATTCCTTGGTCATGGTGTCTGCATGGGGTTCTGTTTTCAGCTTGTGGACCTCTGCAAAATTCTCATGAGAGTTCATGGCCTTGCCCTGTAGCACAGCATTTTCAGCTGCTCGGCATGTATCGACACACTTTGTCAAGGTGGGGTCTCGAACTTTCAACGGTTCGGTCTGTATGTTGGAGTCTCGGATTCTGAAAACAATCTTGTCACGTATCATCGAGTCCCGGCAGTTTTCGCAGAAGTCGCATGTCTTGCTGAGATTTCTGACAGCCGAGTAGAAATTTTCAAACGCTTCTCCCTCTTCTTGCTGTCTGTGATTGAACAGGAAACGTTCGTAGATCACATTGATTTGTCCCACAGCAAACTCATCAAATGTGGCCATGATTTGAGCGACTGTGGGGGAATTAAATCTGTTGTACACCTTGAGTGCTTCATCTAACAGACAGTGTGTGAACATGGCTGTTTGATATTCATGAGACTGTTTGTCCAGCTGTGCCAGCAATGCATACGTCTTGTATCTCTGTTTGAAAGGTTTCTAGTTTTCTGTTGGGTTTGATCCCAAAACAAGAGGATTAGGGGGGGTTATGCCCTGAACTGGCCCAGCAGCTTGTGCTGCCTGCCTGAGCCCCTTCACCTGAGTTTGACATTGTCAAAGAAGTAGTATCAGTATGTAGCTTGTGAGTCAGCTGAGAATAGTCTTACTGAAGTTAGTCACTGATCACGAAGATGACGTCACGAAACGTCTAAAGTTCATGACAATAATCTTGATTTTCAACAGAACTTTGTTAACAATGTTCGTAGTTTCTGGCTGTTTTTAAACAGTAAACAATAAACAATAAACAGTAAACAAGTGGGGTATGTTTTGCTCCCATAAGAAAACCTAACACAGAGTAACTTTTATTCAAGACTGGCACAGCCTTTTAAACTTGAATAAAGTCAGACAAATACATAGACGAACAATCTAATAGTGGGAGAAAAACAAGCGCAGGCCAACAACTGAACTGTCTTCATAGTAATGACTTGGCAAAGATTTGGACTTAAGGAGGGGGGGGGGGGGGGGGGGGGGGAGTTTGAAGATGGAGAAACTGGGAACATGAAATTAAAAAAAAAAAATTAGATATGAAAACTCTTCACTAGCTGCATAAGGGAACCATCACAATCCCCTTTGAAGGCAGATATATTTGTATTGCCTGCTCCGAGGCCTTTCGTCCTCTGGCTTGGACTCATCAGGGAGACACGGCTGGTTGTGTCTGCGCTCCTGGCGTCAAATAGAGACACACCACAGTCCATAATACTGTGGTGTTCTCACCACCAAGGGTGCAAAAAAGAATCCAATAGCACCCCCAAAGCAGCCAGTGAAGAGTAGTAAATGCAACCAAACGAAAGTGTGGGGAGGAAAAAAGTTGCTATAAAACTAAAGACATTATGCAAATAATATAAAATGTAGGGGACAGTCTTTGAGCCTGCGCCTGAGGATCCACCCAAAAATGCAAGGGAGATCAAAAGACAAACACACAGACGGACAGAAACAAATACAAATAACCTCAATTTAATCAAAGCAAAATGGGAAATGAAATGAGGTAGGGAACAGTAAACGATAAAAAGTAAACAAGTGGGGTATGTTTTGCTCCCATAAGGAAACCTAACGCAGCTAGTGAAGAGTTTTCATATCTAATTTTTTTTTTTTTTTTTTAAATTTCATGTTCCCAGTTTCTCCATCTTCAAACTCCCCCCCCCCCCCCCCCCCCCCCCTCCTTAATTCCAAATCTTTGCCAAGTCATTACTATGAAGACAGTTCAGTTGTTGGCCTGCGCTTGTTTTTTCCCCCACTATTAGATTGTTCGTCTATGTATTTGTCTGACTTTATTCAAGTTTAAAAGGCTGTGCCAGTCTTGAATAAAAGTTACTCTGTGTTAGGTTTCCTTATGGGAGCAAAACATACCCCACTTGTTTACTTTTTATCGTTTACTGTTCCCTACCTCATTTCATTTCCCATTTTGCTGTTTTTAGACATGCAGCCCATTCTTCAGAATGTCCATCAAGTTCTAGGACCGCTGCCAAATGTTACGTGCATGCTAACACGTTATAGACTAGACTAGAAAGTAAAGGAACGGACTCACGTTCAACAACAGTCTCACACGGGTACAATGTCCAGATGACCTATATTAACAAACGTACAACATCCGGAGCTAGCCGCTCCTGAGTTTCGTACACGTAACATCATCACTATTATCAGTATTATAATCACTACTACTGTTGTTAGAACTTTTTTTATTCCTTTTTTTTTAATGACTATTATCAGCAATATGACTGTTGTCACAACTTCATAATTGTTACAACTATAATATTTAGCAATGTTATTAAAATTATCATCATACTTTACAATATTTCATACATTCCAACATCCAGCCTCCTATATCATTACTATATGGTTACACTTTGTTTTGTGGCATCAGTTATCGGATCAATGGAACACAGGCGGTGATTTCTCTTTTTTTCTTCTCTTTTTTTTTCCCCTAAGGCCCAAATCCACCTCTTCATTTTTTGGTGCTTCACACTGTCCTCTTCATTTGCCAAAAAAGGCCGAAAAAAAACAATTTTCCACTACTAGGTTTTCTTTCTTTTTTTTTCTTTTCTTTTTTTTCTCCAACCAGTCTCTTACACACCATGCATAGTCTGTATGTTCCCTTACAAACGGACATATTTTTGCTGATTTTAGTGTTTTCGCGTATGATACATAATGTCTGGGTTTGTTAATGTTCTAATGTGTGGTGTACTGGCACACTCACTCTGATAATGTGTTGCTTGTACAAAGAAAACAACATAGATCAAACACAAAACTTAATTATTTCTTTCATTTCAGTTTTTCCCAAAGAGACAGACAGGGAGCGCCTGTCATCTGCTAATTTATGGTTACACTCGTGATATTATTAAACTATTAATATACCTATAACATTCGGTCCTTCCCATAATTTGTATCCCCCTTCTCCTCTCTGTCCTTCCTGTCCTCCTCCTAGCCCTCCTCCTCCTTTTTCTTCTTCCCTTCCTTTATTATTATTAGAATTTATATTATTACTGTATGATTATTACTGTTATTGATATTATTTTTAATTATATTTTTGTACCTTTACATAAATCATTATTACTATTACCATTATTATCGTTAATATCATTATCATTATTATCAATACCAGTGTTATTAGTGATATTACCATCATTACCATCAGCATCGCTACTAACACTGTTGCCACGACAACCATGCTGTTCGACAAATCTCTACCCCCTCTCCTTCCGCCCATACTACAACTGCTATTGTCATATTATTACCAAGGGTGACAACTGCTATTGTCATATTATCACCAAGGGTGACAACTGCTATTGTCATATTATCACCAAGGGTGACAACTGCTATTGTCATATTATCACCAAGGGTGGCAACTGCTATTGTCATATTATCACCAAGGGTGACAACTGCTATTGTCATATCATCACCAAGGGTGGCAACTGCTATTGTCATATTATCACCAAGGGTGACAACTGCTATTGTCATATTATCACCAAGGGTGGCAACTGCTATTGTCATATTATCACCAAGGGTGGCAACTGCTATTGTCATATCATCACCAAGGGTGGCAGTATACTACAACTGCTATTGTCATATCATCACCAAGGGTGGCAGTATACTACAACTGCTATTGTCATATCATCACCAAGGGTGACAACTGCTATTGTCATATCATCACCAAGGGTGACAACTGCTATTGTCATATTATCACCAAGGGTGACAACTGCTATTGTCATATTATCACCAAGGGTGACAACTGCTATTGTCATATTATCACCAAGGGTGACAACTGCTATTGTCATATTATCACCAAGGGTGACAACTGCTATTGTCATATCATCACCAAGGGTGACAACTGCTATTGTCATATTATCACCAAGGGTGACAACTGCTATTGTCATATCATCACCAAGGGTGACAACTGCTATTGTCATATCATCACCAAGGGTGGCAGTATACTACAACTGCTATTGTCATATTATCACCAAGGGTGGCAGTATACTACAACTGCTATTGTCATATTATCACCAAGGGTGGCAGTATACTACAACTGCTATTGTCATATTATCACCAAGGGTGGCAGTATACTACAACTGCTATTGTCATATTATCACCAAGGGTGGCAGTATACTACAACTGCTATTGTCATATTATCACCAAGGGTGGCAGTATACTACAACTGCTATTGTCATATTATCACCAAGGGTGGCAGTATACTACAACTGCTATTGTCATATTATCACCAAGGGTGGCAGTATACTACAACTGCTATTGTCATATTATCACCAAGGGTGGCAGTATACTACAACTGCTATTGTCATATTATCACCAAGGGTGGCAGTATACTACAACTGCTATTGTCATATTATCACCAAGGGTGGCAGTATACTACAACTGCTATTGTCATATTATCACCAAGGGTGGCAGTATACTACAACTGCTATTGTCATATTATCACCAAGGGTGGCAGTAATCCTCTCTTTATTTAAAAAAAAATTATCATCATAATTATCTTTTTTTATTATCGATATCAGTATTATTATTATCATCATCGTAGTAGCAGTCCGTCGGAAGGGGACGAAGACGATGGTCTGTGTAATCAGCAATAACGATGACAGCGCATGTGACTCCGCAGCCCGAAGCTGGAAGCACACAGATGCCCACAGATGACACATCGATGGTCTGAGTTTGGGACTGAAGAGGACGAGGCCCTGTGTCGTCTGTCCCTTGCAGCGGCGAGACGCAGTCTTATGTCCCTTTCGAAGGCGGCTGTTGCTTTGAAGGTGAGGGATCTCCAAGATGATCTCTCAGCAGCAAGGGTTTCGAGCTCGCGAGGCTGGATGCCGCACCATCTGAGACTGCTCTTAAGGGTATCTTTGCATCTCAGTTTGGGCCTTCCCTGTCTGCGTGGGCCTTCTTTGAGCTTACCATACATCAGTTGTCTGGGGATGCGGCTGTCGTCCATTCTAATGACGTGCCCAGTCCAGCGTAGCTTAGCCTTCAGCAACATTGACTCAATGCTTGTCAAGCCAGCCTTGTCCAACGCCTCTTGGTTTGTGGCTTTGTCTTGCCAGCGGATGCCCATAATCATGCGCAGCGATGGCGTATGGAACTGTTCTAGCTGCTTGATAGGCTTTCAATACAGGGTCCACGTTTCACATCCATACAGTAGTGTAGAAAGGACTACAGCCTTGTAGATCTTACGCTTTGTAGATAGTCTTATGCCTTTCTGCTGGAGGACCTTCACTCTTAATCTTCCGAGGGCCTGGCTGGCTTTCTAGATCCTGGACATGATCTCTTTGTCTGGTGAACTATCTGCAGAGAGTATCCAGATACTTGAAGCTCTCCACGCATTTCAGCTGGACTCCATCAATGGCACTGGCTGGCTGGGACTTTGCTGTGTTAGGGGCGGCTTGGACCAGGACCTCCGTTTTTCCAAGCCTGTCTGTCCGAACAGCTTTGATGCCTTTGCGAAGCGGTCTACAATGACCTGCAGGTGTTTTTCCTTGTGTGCCATGAGAGCACAGTCATCCACAAAAAGAGCTCCAAGGATGAGTTTCTCCAGGGTCTTGGTACGAGCAGCAATACGACGGAGGTCGATCCGTGTTCGTATCATCATCATTACTATTTTAACTCGCATTGTCTCCATCCCGACGGCCTCGTTTTCATTCAACGCCAATCTTGCGCCAAATTCAATGAGATAAGTGATTGCTCATTCTTCATTTTCGTTGTCCTGAGTGTTTTTATCTTCTTCAAAAGACCTTAGAGGTCGAAACGCGTCGTGTTTTGTCTTGTGATGTTTGTTTATGTTTGGCGGAACAGTACTTAGATTTGTGTGTTTTTCTAAAAGATTTGTCGAGGTCTCCGCTTGCAGTCGCCTCACTTTGCTACTATCGATGAACTTGAATAAAGTAAAAAAAAAAAAAAAAAAAATTAAAAAAAGGCGGAAAGGGGGGGGGGGGGGGGGGGGGGATTAGAAGTTGCCACACCCTTTATCAATCTTAATGTTATCTTACCAGTGGATAACTTAAACCAAACTATTAAAGATCAGGCAGGAAATATGAACAAACGAACACATGAGCAATGAGCAATTAAAGCGACGGGTGGTTTGATCAAGAATATAAATCAAATAAACGAAAAATGAAAAGATTTCGTGAACTATTGAATTCTTCATTGGATAAAAAGAAATGACCAATTTAGATTTGTATAGCTAGAAGAAGACTACAAAAACATGATCATGAGGAAGAGAAAGAAAAGCAATGAATTAATGTGAAAGGAACTGTTAGATTCTGTGAAGTACTAGAAGATATTTTAGGAAACGCTTTGAAAAGTTTCACGTAAAAAATCATACCCTCAAAACAACTAATTCGTTGATCAGTGGTTTAATCATTTTAGGAGATTATTAGACAGAGAAACAAACTATTTTTAACATAATGATACAAATACAGATAGCTGATGTACCACTCGACAGTCCGACATCCAGATTCTATTTTCGTTGTTCGTTAAATGAACTTGCGATAAAATTACTGAATATTATAAACATGACATGCTTTTTGATTTGATAAAATTGTTTATAGCACAAGTTGTTCGCCTACAAAGAGAGTTGGATAGTTTGTGTGCAGCTGCAATGAGACTGGATGTGAAAATGAACATGGAGGAAACAAAACAAAAAAATGTTTTTCGCGAGGGTGGCCACCTGGCTAGATATGAACAATGGCCGTATGGAAATTAAATAGTAACAGTACCAAATGTACATAAATATCTGGGTGTTTTCTTTTCAACCAGGCTTGGTTGTACATTTGCATCTAAAGGTTTAATTAACAGAGCAAAAGAGCAGTTCTAATTATGCTTCAGTTTATGCCTAAACCTGACTATGATTCGTTTGGCATATTTAAAAAGCCACTTGGTTCTCGGGCTCGTCAGTTTCGCAGTATGGAGCTGAAATATGGGCGCTTGAAAGAGACGATGTAATTGAACAGCTGGACTTGTTTGTCATTAAATGCTTTTTATATGTCGACAGTCGTAGTCAATGATTTGGTGTATGGAAAGCTGGGGAGATTTGAATTCGTAAGTTAAATTCATCTGTTACGGACTTAAGTTGACAAGGATGGAGAATCACAAATCACCATTTAAAGCGTGTAAATCGTTACATAACCTTGACATTTATGGAAAGAGACTTGGGCTACAAATGTTCGAAAGTATATTCTAATGGTTTTGCTTTTTTTAAGGATAATCAAAGAAGTCAGCATTGCTGTCAGAAACGATGTTTTGTTTGGTAATGTATTGTCCAATACACGAAAATCAACCACCACACGTCAGGAAATAAACGCTGATTTGGAGACGACGATAAAATCATTTTGAAGACAAAAATCTCACATCTTCATTTACAAAATATGCTATGCAAAGAACGCCATAGTCGCCCAATTCGTGGCTTGAACAACTTCGTTTCCCAATCCGAAGCGTTCATTATACAGGAAATCAAAAGCACTTGATATGCATTGATAAAAGGTGTCCAAAATAGGTTATCTGTTCTTGTTTGAGTAGCCTATTATATGAAGGTTCAAAACACCCAGTTTATTCAAAAAAGGGTATAACTGGGTACAATACTTTTCCTTTTTTTAAATTCATGTAACTTTAGTAGACATTAAATATGTTTTAACTTCGAGAACATTTAAACCACCATCTTTTACACTTTCCCTGCATCTTCCTACGGGTTCTATCTTGTTTTCCGTTCCACACAAATCTAAAACAAGCTTTCTGGAGATCTGCCATGAAATATCAGGATGAACCAAATTTTATATGTAAAGTTTAATAAAGAAACAGGTCTCCATTTTCCCTTTATATGTTGCTTAGGTTTGCCGTCCTTTGGTGCCTAGACGATCAGTCCAGTTGTCTGTGCATACAATGAAGGAGCCAAGATAAACAATTCAGCTCTGAAGCCGTCCCTCCGTAGACTTTTATGATTTGCCATAGTCTTCTATGCAAAAGTTGCGGAGGGCGCCACTTCGTCCATTCGATGACAGTCTCCATGACATTTCCAGTTCCTGCGACTTTGACACAACCTCACCAAGGGTATGGAGAGAAAATCCACAATGTGCTTATATGAGCAGGGACTGAATGGACACAGAATTTAAGGCTGTTTTATGGTGATCAATGAGAACGAAGATAATGCTTTTGAATACTGTTCTGACCTGAAACTGCATGACAGAACTAACTCTACGCTTCCTTTTATAATGTGTCCTGGCTTGAACACGCCCGAGAGATACAGACATCTGAAATGTTGGTCAGGAAATATTAGCAACATTTTCAGATAGACGTCCATTAGATGTATGAAACACGAAAGTGTGGTTCCAGTTCTCCAGTCTGGGCCATAGCAAACTTAAGTCTCGGAAGAAGCCGAAAAGCGCGGAAAAACTTAACAATAGGCATACATGTCTTTGAAGAGACTCAAACCCACGACCTCCTAGACTGCAAGCTAACAACGCTAATCACTGAAGCATGGCTACGGATCACTCGTGCAACACAAACATAATATGATATACTTGTTTGAATTCATCTAAGCCCCTATCGACAAAAACAACCACTCAGTGTCGGAGGCAGATCCAGTGAAGGTCCATCTGTAGTAGAGAAAGCCATCGTGTCCATCAAACGATAGAACACATGAATCTGCCTGTCATTAACGATGACCTCAGCAAGAACTGAGCCGACAGGAAATTAAACAACAACAACAACAAAAACAACCTTTAACAAAAACACGATGGAATTTCATTTTATTATGTGCTCAAAAAGCAAAGCGTGTAGGGCCACACCACTTTACACGATTTGTATTGCATTGTGATTGGCGACAGTGATAACGATCCCCTTTTTGGTTTGAGAACAAATGGCGGAGACATACTTAGCGCTTTCTTTCACAATATATTCTAGTGCCAGCCTAGCCCCAGGAATACTTGCGTGGACCCTGTCTTCCATTTGACCCCAGAGCACATTAAAACGGACAGAACCAGAATTTAAAAAATATCACATCCATAATCTCTGATGATTAAAACTCAAGACCTCCGAGTTCTGAGCGCACAGTACTACTCATTGTGTCCTGGCTGCTTGCGGACTGAAAAACTATACGTTTTCTTGTGTCTGTTTTTGATACACTTTCTACCAGACTAACAGTTTCTTAAGGACGCCATCTCTGGAAATGCGAGTCCAGATTCGCTTACATTGCTCAATAAAGTCAAACTCTGATCGGCATATGAGGTTCCTCCCTCCTCCCTCCCACCTCCCCCTAACAAAAGATACTCTACATCTTTTGCTGCCGTTATGAAGCCATAGCTGGCCGGGCCTTCTGTGAAAAGAGAACCACAGGGACGGCGCACTATCGATTTTCCCTCCCTCAGACCATTCAGCCTTCGGCCCAACTGCTCTCAGTAACTACAGCCTCCAGGCACATGCGTGGGCAGACGACAGAAATGGATGTCTAAAAGTGCCGGTTCACGATGCCACGCACACGAATGCAGCCACAAGCAGGGTCCGAAAAGAAGGCCGACAACCACGTATTAGAAACAACGTTCGCACCATTGAGTGTAAGTAACGAAATTCTATTTTGAAAGTTATGCAGTCAAAGACGTTAAATGACTATGGATATGAGCAACGCAATTTTTTTTTTTTTTAAAAGAACGAAGTAAACACTTCAGATAACATATTGAGGTCATCCTAGAGGAACTGCCAATCCATTTGAGTAGAGCAGCGGAACAAATAATGAAGAGAAATAAACGATTCGATCAATAGAATTGGACAAGACTGAACAAAAATAGTGAATGATTGTATTAACGAAGATGATGGTGATACTGAAGATATTATGATGATGACGACACCAATAATCACAATGTTATGATCAGGAGTTACAATAACATTCCAATGACAACATTTGCAGACAAGCAGTACCCAGTGAAGACCGGGGTCTGATAAGGCCGCGTGCTGTCGCCTGATCTCTTTTTCTGTCATCGAAGGGATGGTGAATGCCAATATATAAGACAGCAGAAACATCCTGCACTGTCCGGGATGACCTGCTGCTTGTGATGACGTGGCGCTACTGTCCCCATAGTCACAACAGACTCAGGAAAAGACTTTGGAGCAAGCTACCATGTCAGAACAAGTCGGCCCCAAACAAAATAAAAATGAGTACGTCCTGAAGATCAACACACTCAGCACTGACTCAGTTATATTGAGATTACATTTGAGGAAGCCGGCACTTTCCCATACCTGGGCAGAGTACAGCTAGGGTTGTCAAAACAAGAATCGGTATGGCAAAAGCTGCATTTCTTCAGTTCATAGAACAAACATTAAAAAAAAAACAACTGTTGCAGTCTAACACGAGGTCAGTCTTGCTGTGAGGAGCAGAGACACGGAAAACAACATAGAAAACCGTTAAAGAGAGCGAAACATCCATCAATAGCTGCCCCAGAAGCCTCCAGATCAGCCGGCCAAACATCGTTATCAGCTAGATCGACCTTAGCCAACTACCGGCCGAGAGCGAGATCGACAGATAAAGACAGGAGTGAATCGGACGCACTCTCAGGAAACCCTCGCCCAACTTCACCAACAAGCCTTGAAGAGGGACCTCCAAGGCAAGCGGAAGTAAGACCGACCAAGACAGTACGGCATCAGGACTTTGAAACAAACCTCAAACAGATGGGACACAGCTGGACACGATGGGAGGGGTGGGGGGGGGGGGGGGGTGGGGGGAGGGTATTCGAGTGCAGATGTGCTTACTAAAGTGTGTTGTAAAATGTTTGAGGTGTCGATAAGCATACAAAGTTACCGCATGATCGACATTGTTATTATTATTACTAAGATCATCATCATTATCTACATAATCATGAGTTATATATGATAAGCGACATGTCGACACTGATGTAACATCCGTAGCCTATCTCCTTACATACCGCTGCACAGTTAGTTTTCAAATTTGATGAACTGGTAGGCTATGAATCTGTGCACATTAGCCACTCGGTCTCACGGTAAGCTTTTTGTCGATGTTGGCCTGAAAAATCCTCTTATTACCATTCACAATATTTTTCTTACCTGCGATCTTTGCATATTTAATAAGTGAGTAAAAACAGTTTCAATGAACGTCAACATATTTTTCCATAGCAGATGACACACGAGGAGCACAAGTCACCCGAATTACAAGTCACCCCGAGTTACAAGTCACCTCGAGTTACAAATCACCCCGAGTTAAAAGTCACCCCGAGTTACAAATCACCCCGAGTTACCAATCACACCGAGTTACCAATCACCCCGAGTTACCAATCACACCGAGTTACAAATCACCCCGAGTTACCAATCACACCGAGTTACCAATCACACCGAGTTACAAGTCATCCCAAGTTACATATCCCCCGAGTTACAAATTACCTCGAGCAAGCGCCACCCATTTCGTGGCCAGCACTCTCCACGTGGTCAGTTATGATAGATAAGGTCTGAAGATTTTCCGTAGGCAGAAATGTGAAACATGACGAAACACAAACCATTCATTGTTCAACAGGAAACGTTTTCATTTCACTCAGAAGACCGACGCCATACACTGTTAGGACGAAATGCTCAAAACAGGAAAAACAGCTCGCTCTGTTCGTGGGCCATTTTCCTCATTGCTTTTACAACGCGAAAAATTGGTGTTCATCCCCATTTGAGCCATCATTGTTGATCTCAAGAAAATCAAACGATACCGATTGAATAAAGGGAGTATGGCATCTTTACTGCCGAACTCTAAACCATCCTGGTAACATGCGTCACCATCAACGACATGCCACAACCTCCTCAGGCCGTGGTCATCCTCACAGACTCCATGTTTCCCTACAAGGCTTGGCAACGACAAAGAACTAGACAGAGCACCAAGCTGAAATCTTCTTGCTACTCTCTCACACTGGAATCAGCACCCACGCCGTTCATTCCGACTCCTCGTCCAAAGCCACAGCCCAGCCCGACCTCACATAGCCCCAGCACCGGCAATCCACCGGGAGCGCAGTCAGTGTCAAGTCAAGAAATCTCCGAAAACCTCTCATGTTTCTCCCTTGCTTAAATCTTTGCACTGGCTTCCTGTTGAAAAACGCATCAAGTACAAACTTCTTTGCTCTGTTACAAGGCATTGGATGGCCTCGCTCCATCTTACCTCTCTAAACTTCTGTCGACCTATACTCCTTCCAGACAGCTTCGCTCTTCCTCTGACACTCGCATTATGCAGATCCCTCGTTTTCGGGCCAGAACACTTGGTGAACGTTCTTTTACTTTCAGGCTCCTTCCTGCTGGAACAATCTCCCTTATGCACTCCGAAACTCAAACAGTCTTTCTTCTTTCAAGTCCTCCCTCAAAACAACTCTCTTCAAAACATAATTTTTCTGCTCCTTCGCTGGTGTGTGGGTGTGTGCGTGTGTGTGTGTGTTTGTGTGTGTGTGTGTGTGTGTGTGTGTGTGTGTGTGTGTGTGTGTGTGTGTGTGTGTGTGTGTGTGTGTTTGTGTGTGTGTGTGTCTGTGTGTGTGTGCGTGTGTGTGTGTGTGTGTGTGTGTGTGTGTTAGGGCTTATTGCTGTAAGCGCTTAGGGCTTTTGTTTAAGATTAAGCGCACTAAATGTTCCTTATTATTATTATTATTATTATTAAGAGGTGACCCACCAGAGGAAACACTGTACTGCTGCCGAGTCACTTCAGTGGTGTTTAGTGGCGCCTGTTCTGATCCAACATATGCAGGACACCACCTACTATGTCACCTACAGACGACAGTCAATTCAGAGAGAAAAGAGGAAGATCTCGAAGCTGCCAAATCCCTGCTTGCCAAACTTGTTGATGTTGAGGCAGATGATGTTACAGAACCTGTCAGGCTGGGAAGGGAAGGGGGAAATAAACCAAGGATGTTGAGAGTTACACTCAAAACTGAAGAAAAAAAAGAGAGAGATCGTTAGAAAAGCTCCAGAACTGAACAAGAACGTCCCAATCAGCAAAGACCGAATTTATGTGAATCCTGACTACACCAAAAAAACAAAGAGAAATCAATCAGGCTCTCAGAGTTGAGAAAAAAAGGAAGAGTGAGGCAGGCGAACAAAACCTAGCAATAAGAAACGGCAAGATTGTGGTTCTGACAAAGGGGGCTGGTAACGACCAACGAACAGGTGGAGGCCCAGAGTCTGCCACAGACCCCAAACCAAGACAGAACTGACTAAAGAATACTAACCATGTAAATAGTGTAAATAGTAGACAGAAAAAAGGAAGATTTTTTCAGGGAAAGGAAGAAGGGGTTACAGTTTTATACTCTAATGTTGATGGTTACTGAATAAAAAAGATGAGTTCTTTACAAGAATAGAAGAGATCAAGCCCAGTGTATAGCACTGACGGAAATAAAACCGAAGCACCCAAATGTTTTGAATGAATCGGAGTTTGCCATCCTAATTATGACATGTTTGTAACAAAAACCAGTTAAGAGGTGTAGCATTATATGTCGAGAAGTCAATGAATGCGCGAGAGTGTGAGGAAATAAATGTGTGTGAATTTCAGAAAGTGTTGTGGTGCTCAGTCGAAAGTGTCCAAGATGGTAAAATTTTATTTGGATGCATTTACCGAAGCCCAAACACTAGCAGTGAAGAAAATGATCAGAAATTATTTCAAATACTTAAATCTGATATGGTATCGAAGTATACTAAGGTGTGCATTATGGGCGACTTTAATTTTCCAGGCGTCCATTGGGATGGAAAATGGACAGGAGAAAAAATGACAGCATTAAACAAAATGTGCTAGATTCCTTTTTGATACAGAAGGTAAGCAAACCGACAAGGAGGAGAGTTGATCAAAACCCTACATTGGATGACTGGATACTTGTAAGCGAAGATAATCTTATTTCGGACATTGTGCATCTTGACCCAGTGGGTAAAAGTGACCATGATGTTTTGGCATTTCAGCTTCACATTTCTAATAAAAAAGTAAAAAAACAGGTTAAGTATATTACAAACTTAGCAAGGGTGATTATTGTAAGTTTAGAAAGATTGTAAATGATCATGATTGGTCTGTGATGTCAGAAATGAATAGCGAAGAGAGTTGGAACTACATAAAAAGATTACTGCATAATGGTATGGAGAAATGTATCCCTAAAGTTAAAGTTAGGGATACTAAAAAAGTACAACCTGTATGGATGAATAAGACAGCGTTCAGATGTATCAAAAAGAAATATAAACTATTCAAAGATACCTTACCACTAAATCAGGTTATGCTTATCTGAAATACATAAAGGAAAGAAACAAATGTAAAAAGTTGTTAAAAAGAATAAGAAGAGATTATGAGAAGCAGATCGCCAATGAAGGTAAAATAAATCCAAAAAGTTTTGGAGGTATGTGCAACAGCAAATGAAAATGAGTACAGGTATAAGTGCATTAAAGAGACCTGATGGTACATTTGCGGTGGATGACATGGATAAGGCTCAAATGTTAAATACATTTTTTTCAAGTGTATTTACCCAAGAAAATTTATGCGACATTCCGGACTTGAGAGAAGGATGTTATTCAAATGGGGTAATGTTAACAGAAATTCGAGTAACTCCCAAAGCTGTGGAGAGTAAATTAAAACAACTTAACCCAAATAAGGCACAGGGTCCTGATTTATTGCCACCAAGGGTACTAAAAGAGCTATGTGAGGAACTATCTGTTCCACTGTGTTCATTTTTTAATAAGACACTTGAAACTGGTGTATTACCTGAAGACTGGAAAACGGCAGAGGTGACAGCGATTTTTAAGAAAGGTACAAAATGTGAACCGAGCAACTACAGACCTGTAAGTCTTACTTGTATCTTATGCAAGGTTTTAGAAAGTATTGTCAGAGACTCAATGGTCTCCTATTTTACAGATAATAATTTATATTCTAAATGTCAGCATGGTTTTTGAAAAAAACGATCATGTGTCACACAGCTGTTAGAGGTTATGGAGGATATAACAACAATGCTAGATGGCAGACAAGGAATTGATATCATATACATGGATTTTAGAAAAGCTTTTGATATGGTTCCGCATAAGAGACTCCTTATAAAGCTAGCAGCATATGGTATTGGTGGCACCTTATTAAAATGGATCAAAAACTTTCTGAGTGATAGAACTCAACAAGTCAGAGTAGGGGCAGCCAAATCAAGAAATGTAATGTACTTAGTGGTATCCCTCAAGGAAGTATACTGGGACCGGTTCTTTTCACTATTTTTATAAATGATCTACCAGATAACCTTGTCAGTCCATGTAAAATATTCGCAGATGATACTAAGATTTACAATTGTACATCAAAGAGTACTTGTATTCAAAACGATATCTACAAACTGCAAGAGTGGTCCGAGTCGTGGAATCTGTATTTCAACATGACCAAGTGTGGTGTATTGCACGTCAGGAATAATAATCAAAATAATGAATATAAAATGATGGAGAATGATGTTTATCACCAGTAGAGGCTCTTACTGAAGAAAAAGACTTGGGTGTTACCTTCGATAGCAGGTTGTCATTTGACCCTCACTTACAGAGAGTGGTAAAATAAAGCTAACCAGATGTTAGGTATCATAAAAAGGAGTTTTACTTATTTAGATAAAGATACTTTTTTGAAATTATACAAAGCTTTTGTCAGGCCACATTTGGAGTATGCTAATGTGATTTGGAGCCCTTTTTTAAAGCGTCAATCAATAATGTTACAAAAGGTTCAAAGACGAGCTACCAAATTGCTGAAGCATTGCAAAAACTTATCATATAATGAAAGATTGAAATATTTGAATCTGCACTCGCTGAGGGGAAGAAGGATCAGAGGTGACCTAATCTTGCAGTGACATTTCAGGTCATATGGAGAAAATATCTCCACCTGAAGGTTGGAGAGGACAGTTTTCATCAACTGAACTGTGCCCATCACTCACCATCTTCAGGTTCAATACAGGACATTGTCAACTCCAGTCCTGTCTCATCAAGTTCTACATCTTTACGAGGATGAATGCCCCTATAGAGTACAGGACCACAGATATCAGCTCATGTTGCCTGTTTTACAGTCGTGTTCCACCTTTGTTACCTTAAGAAATCCAGCACTGCAAAGCCCATGGGGGTTCCCATAAAAACAATGGGATTAGCAGTCGCGGCAGGTGTCTGTGGATTTTGTCCCACGAAGAAAATTCTAAAATGGACAAGAACACCTAGCACTGGTGTTGTTACTTTGTTCCTGTTATTGTTAATCCTGAACACCCAAGAAAAGATCAATGGACTGTAGGGTTCCTGTTAATATTCTTGGTAATCCTCCACACCTCAAGAAGGGTTAAAGGATCAACTGACCATGTTGACATTACTGTTTCTATTACATCCTGTTAGAAGGTAACTGGGATGAACTGTGGTGTCATTACCATTTGATATCATTTTACAATCCTTCATATCTGAGAGGATCAATTGACTATATTCCATTTCTGTAAAAGGTGATCCTCTGCATACTAAAAGAGAGAAAAATCAGAGTTTGAATTTCACAGAGACAAAAGAAAGGGAGATAGTGAATATGTTTGTGATTGACAAAGAGGGAAGGAGGGAGACAAGAATACATCATTACATGACAGACTGAGGCAGTTATGAAGACATTTTGTCATAAATAGGAAACCATTACTGTTTCACACACACACACACACACACACACACACACGCCCTGCCAGTGTAAATACACATCTTTTTCTGTGTAGATGTCCATGGAAGTGCATGTACAGTTGCACATTTTTTACAATCATCCGTGTCCATGGTGTGTGTGTGTGTGTGTGTGTGTGTGTGTGTGTGTGTGTGTGTGTGTGTGCATGTGTGTGTGTGTGTGTGTGTGTGTGTGTGTGTGTGTGTGTGTGTGTGTGTTGCACATGTTGTGTGTGTTTTCATGTGCTTTGTGTGAGTGTGCATTAAGTGTGCATGGGTGTGCAAGCAAGTGTATGGAAGTACATATGTATATTTCTCCTCTTTCATCCAAAACAAGAATATTCTCAGTCTTTTACAAACACAGTTTTACACGTGTGTGTGTGTGTGTGTGTGTGTGTGTGTGTGTGTGTGTACATGTGCATCTGTATTTTGAGTGGGCATGGATGAAGTATATGTAAGTATCTTTTTCTGCTCTCATCCAAACCAGTAATATTCTCAAAATGAGGAGTTTGTATGACTTACAATGTCAAAGTTATGAAAACTGTTGCCAGTTTCCAGCTTGTTCATCTGCAAGCAGTTTGACATGGTCAACTATATGAGGCAAAGATAGGGAGTTTTAATCCATACTCCCTGTTTCACTGGATATACTTACATGTCATACTGAATGCTGAAAACCAGGTAGTACAATGGCTAAAGCTTGCATGAGTTTGGCATGGCACAGTACATGATGACAAACTTTTTTGTCAGCACTGGTATGTAGCATGTGTATGACAACATGCATGAAAGTATTTATGTTGATATCCTTCTGTCCTCTTTCTTATCCCCAGCAATTATTATCTCAAACAACTTCTTTTAGATCTGTTTTATTGTCATTTAGTCAGTTTTTGCCTGGAAGTTATTCTCCAGCAGTTTCATGGTGCCCAACACAGGTACTGTTGAACCCACAGCTTACAGTCAGAAACAAGAGAATGCACAAAGGTCCATATGACACAGTGAGACCCCTGCAGCACAGGGCCATCAATGTCAGGCAGTGTCTACTAAGTGGCCAGCCTGTCAGAGGCAAAGACAACACATTTTCACAGAAATCAGAATGTGGGAGTTTTAGCATGAGATATGACTGAGGGCTTTGGCAGAAAGTGCAGGATGTTTCTGTGGGTTGTTTCTGCAGGTATTGAGTTAACTAGGAAAACTTGGTTCAACACAGTAAGCGAACAAGCTATAGCGTACAATGAATCTGATGTAGTACAGAATATGAGCCAATGGGAGATCTATAATGGAAAGCTCCTCCATGCTGCATTGATGCAACATACAATGGAGTCCTCTTTACATGACTTTCAGGTGACAAAAGAAACTTGCTTGTTTTAAACCAACACACACACATGCTATACTATGGTTCTCACTTGAAGACAAGCACAAAATGTCAAAAAAAAATTTACGAACTTTTCCAGACCCAACAGGACTCAATTCCAATTATGTTTAAATTATCACTCTAAATAAAACACTTGAGCATAATCTTTCCTTTATTTTAGAATAGTGGCTATCCATTCAGATCAATAAAAGCAGAACTCTTTCATCATGATGCTACTATCAAAAATATTTAAAGTTCCCATAGCCTATCTGCCACAGGGGCAGTGAACTGTCAGAAGTTCACCATGCCTAGGGCACAGCATGATGGAAAGTCAGCCCATCTGTCTCTTTCTGCCACCTTTAACTTCCTGAATTACTCAGGTATCCATTTACTGCTAGATGGACAGAGAGGCTTTTCGAATTAAAAAAAATCCAGCCACACGTACGATTAGAACTCATGACCATCACCTCCATAGCCCAATGCTCTAATACTAATAACAACATGATACTAACAATAATAACATAGCGTTTATATAGCGCCTTGTCAAAGATTCTATGTGCTGACAATCCACGCTCTCATGTAAACAACGGGCTGCCTACCTGGGTAGTGCCGAATGAAGAGCTGCCTGCCGGCACTTTATTCAGTCATTTCCCATGTCATCCAGTCAATATCGTTCATCAATTTCCTTACTTCCTTCATTCTTTCAATTTCTCACACAGAGTGCGTGCTATGTGTATATGCGTCATCCATACCAACGACCAAACTGACCTTTTCTTCCAAAAGTTGGTGATGCGATTTTTCATGTATGTAAGATATGTGTACATTCACACACGGAACCTTGGTTTATAGTCTCATTCCAAGGACTGTTTGGGAAATGTCGGAACCAATGTTAACTCCGAGGGAAAAATCCCCTGTACCGAAATGGCCCGGCAGAGATTCGAACCTGCAACTCCAGGATCACCAAGATAACAAGTCCGGCGCTCTACCAACTGAGCTATTCCAGCCCCTCTCGCCATTTGACTATGGGCCACTCAATATAGTTTCTCTTATTTTCAGTTAAATGCTACTGCTGGTAGAGTCCAGTTTCTTGGGTCTTTCCAATTATCTTGAATATCGAGTGCGACCCCTTGTTGCCAAATTTGCTCCAGGGACCAACAGTCTGAGTCGCACTGTTTTATGTTATTTTATTTTACTTTTTAACATGCGTGCTGGTGACCTACTCGTTTTTGAGTGAACCAGTGTTTTAGGAAGAAGAAGAAGAACTACAAAGTTTCAAAAGTTATTATCTGAATTAAAATGGGAAACTGAATTTACTTTCAACAACCATAAAAGTTATTCTTTCTTTCTTCTCCCTCCCCCCTTCCCGACACCCCCCTACCTTTTTATTAGGCGACAACATCACATTTGCAAACTGTTACAATCCCAAATCAGTTTCTCAGACTTTCAAGGCCATAAAAAGGGTAACTCTGTTACTCAGAACTTTTCCACTTTTAATGACCTGGGCAAGAGAAATTTAGTAGTTTTAGCTAGAGCTACACAGATAGAGGCTCAAGAAATGCTTCAGAGTTGGAACAAATACTAAACAGTATGTGAGGACACTGACACACAAGCTGATGACAGAAAGCATCTACCTGATCAATTCAACAGCACCATCCACAATAACTCAAAGTCAGGTTGAAAAGACGCTCAAACAAAATTCAAATCTCATTTCCATTCACAGCAATCACTCTGATTTGCAAGATCAATGTCACTACCACATATGTTTGTGCATGCTATGTGGCCAAACTTTGAAGTACAGCTGCAATCAGTTGGTAGATCAAACGACATATTGCACAATAAAGTATGTGCTGCGATCTTCTGTGATGCGAAGCTTTTGGAGGGGGAGTGGGGTGGCTCCACAATGAACAAAATGCACCACAAAAATAGACAGCAACTAGAATTCTTGGAAAGATGGCAGGAACGAGACATTGCGTGCATAAAAGCTTACCATGGTATCAGAACTTGAGTTACCTGAACTTGGCTGTATTTCAAAGCTCTCCACACAACATACCAATACAAATACAGTGTATTACTAATCTGCACAAAATGCTTGAGTCAGACTCTACAAATTAACTGAAAATAAGAGAAACTGTACCTTTTATAATAAATAGTCCCTGTGCCCCCTTCCTTCATTAAGAATTTAAAAAAAAAAAAAAAAACTACAAAAAAAGGAAGCAACCGCAGCATTCTCCATCTCTGTAAGGGATACAGGAATCAATAATCAACCTCATTCAACACAATCTGAACCATGATAGAAACATTTTGTCCATAATACTTTCAACGTTGGAGCATAGGGACAGAATTCTATGAACAGCATTCACCACACCCTGAATCATGGTAAAACACATCATCTTTAATCTGGCCAGCACTGGGGAACAAAAATGATCATCAACATCATTCACCACATCCTGAACCATGGCAAAAACCCTGATGTCTTTAACCCTTACGCCGCCAACGTTGCCGTTCGGTGACAACATGGCTCACCGCCGACGTCGCCGGAATGCGACCAAATCCGGTTACCTAACTCCTGATACTCTCACTCTCCAAGTTGATGAGATAGAAAGCCAGCTATAAACGTCATTGTTGGGGGATTCCCTGACCTGTGCTCACAGCCACTTGCTTCGTCAGAGCGCCGTTCAGTTAAGTGGGTTTTTTTGTTTTTTTTTCCTATTTTATTCCGAATGTTTTTCCATTCACTATGAAGTCACAACCAAGCACTTCACAAACTTGACCTCGCCGTACATTTAACACAGACCAGGTGCTAAAAATATTGAATAGACAGTCAGTTGATCCTGATTCAGATGAAGAAGACCCAGATAATCACAAGGAAACATTATGGGATAGTGAGAGCTTGACCGAATTACTGCAAAGTGAGGTGTTGGACCATGGCCAAGTGGTGGGGAGAGACGAGCAGACAAGACATGAACAAGACGCCGGCTCACTGCACGTGCCCAGTGTTTTGGCGTTGAGCTAACCAGCAGTGACTGACTGTTGAAAGTCTACATAAAGGGGAGAGCTAAGACTAGTAAAAGGCAATGAACTTCACACACAGCTGGCTTGCAGGTCGAGGTTGAAGGGCACGTGGCCGACCGACACACGTCAGAAGTGAGCAGTAGAGACGTGTTTGAGTGGCACGGCTGTTCAGAGCAAGTTACTTAGTTTTGAGTCGCAGGGGAGTTTACAGCTGCAGAGACCAAGCTGTGAATGCAGGTGAGGGAAAGGAATGTTTTCTGCAGGCCGCTCCCCACCAGCCAGCTAACCGCACTGTATTCGGCCAACTGAATGTCATCTGTGCATAGCTGGTCTGGCAGCAATGCGTTCGGCAAGGTTGAGCGGCCATTACAAATGGGGCTGTAGGTTTGATAATTAGTTATTGTCATTAAAAATGTAATATATCTGCACTATTGAGATGACTGAATTGGCGAATTCCCAACAATTCTTTTAATACCAAACTCGACTGGGTTTATTTTCTTGTAGATAACATAGATGCCGCATGAAAGCTTGTACGCAAGTGGTCAGGCAATATTAGAACAATGACAACAAACACAATATTGTGCAAAAATGACGTCATCACTTTCTGGGAAGTTAATTTTCCATAGTTAAGTAGCACACAAGTTTGATACATGCCTCTGCTCAGACTACAGCAACAAAAATATTGGATTACAAATGTGTAAAGCCTTGTTTGTTTGCCCTTTCACTAAGTGTCTCAATAAGGACGGAAATGTAAAGCTGTGGTGGAGCTATTGGAGTAGCTCGATTTATGGCTGTTTCTTCCATTTTTCTGTTGGATATACCATACTTTCTGGTCTTCAATTGTGTGTGGAGTATTTTTCCTCCCTTTTTGTGTTTGTTGGCATGCTTTCTTCTTTTTTTATGTTGACAAGAAAGGTAACATTCATTTTTTTATTTTGCCTTTTTTTTTTGCACTTGAAATTACTAAAAATTTGAAATTGTTGTTGACTAACCATTACCAACATGTTATACTATAATATAAAAAAAAATACAGTGTACCTCCTCCATTTCACAAAAAATAGCATGAGAATTGGTTGTTTTAGTTCCAGAGATATCCGCATTTTACATATGCTAGTATGAAATAAGAGTTGTTTTTTTTTCAAATGGCTGACGATGGGGATTCATACAAAATAGAATGTCTGGCGGTGAAAGGGATAATACTGCTAGAGCTGAACCTGGTTTCCACTTTGCACAGATGACTTGACTGACGGTTGTCCAGAATATGAGGAAAGGGACCACTGTCAACCTTTATTCATCACCACGCATCTTCCTTTTTTTCACCTTCCCTCCCTCCGCTGACTGCTCAACAGAGCTGCGTCGTTTCTTCGAGTCCTCCTCCTGAAAAGTACAGTTAAAACTGTGACCACAAGGAGACAAAAACAGATCCTAAGAGCGAAAGGCAAATAAACAGACAGAAAGAGAGAGAGAGAGACACAGAGAGAGAGAGTGAGTGAGTGAGAGAGACAGAGAGAGAGAGAGAGAGCATGACAGAGAGAGTTGGACAGACAGAAAGGGAACAATAAGCTGAGGGAGGCGGAGGGGGTATGCTGGTGAGGAAAGGAAGAGGAGAAGCTGGATCACATGTAGGATACCTAATACATCTCAAACATGCACACAACATGGATCACATGTAGGATACCTAATACATCTCAAACATGCACACAACATGGATCACATGTAGGATACCTAATACATCTCAAACATGCACACAACATGGATCACATGTAGGATACCTAATACATCTCAAACATGCACACAACATGGATCACATGTAGGATACCTAATACATCTCAAACATGCACACAACATGGATCACATGTAGGATACCTAATACATCTCAAACATGCACACAACATGGATCACATGTAGGATACCTAATACATCTCAAACATGCACACAACATGGATCACATGTAGGATACCTAATACATCTCAAACATGCACACAACATGGATCACATGTAGGATACCTAATACATCTCAAACATGCACACAACATGGATCACATGTAGGATACCTAATACATCTCAAACATGCACACAACATGGATCACATGTAGGATACCTAATACATCTCAAACATGCACACAACATGGATCACATGTAGGATACCTAATACATCTCAAACATGCACACAACATGGATCACATGTAGGATACCTAATACATCTCAAACATGCACACAACATGGATCACATGTAGGATACCTAATACATCTCAAACATGCACACAACATGGATCACATGTAGGATACCTAATACATCTCAAACATGCACACAACATGGATCACATGTAGGATACCTAATACATCTCAAACATGCACACAACATGGATCACATGTAGGATACCTAATACATCTCAAACATGCACACAACATGGATCACATGTAGGATACCTAATACATCTCAAACATGCACACAACATGGATCACATGTAGGATACCTAATACATCTCAAACATGCACACAACATGGATCACATGTAGGATACCTAATACATCTCAAACATGCACACAACATGGATCACATGTAGGATACCTAATACATCTCAAACATGCACACAACATGGATCACATGTAGGATACCTAATACATCTCAAACATGCACACAACATGGATCACATGTAGGATACCTAATACATCTCAAACATGCACACAACATGGATCACATGTAGGATACCTAATACATCTCAAACATGCACACAACATGGATCACATGTAGGATACCTAATACATCTCAAACATGCACACAACATGGATCACATGTAGGATACCTAATACATCTCAAACATGCACACAACATGGATCACATGTAGGATACCTAATACATCTCAAACATGCACACAACATGGATCACATGTAGGATACCTAATACATCTCAAACATGCACACAACATGGATCACATGTAGGATACCTAATACATCTCAAACATGCACACAACATGGATCACATGTAGGATACCTAATACATCTCAAACATGCACACAACATGGATCACATGTAGGATACCTAATACATCTCAAACATGCACACAACATGGATCACATGTAGGATACCTAATACATCTCAAACATGCACACAACATGGATCACATGTAGGATACCTAATACATCTCAAACATGCACACAACATGGATCACATGTAGGATACCTAATACATCTCAAACATGCACACAACATGGATCACATGTAGGATACCTAATACATCTCAAACATGCACACAACATGGATCACATGTAGGATACCTAATACATCTCAAACATGCACACAACATGGATCACATGTAGGATACCTAATACATCTCAAACATGCACACAACATGGATCACATGTAGGATACCTAATACATCTCAAACATGCACACAACATGGATCACATGTAGGATACCTAATACATCTCAAACATGCACACAACATGGATCACATGTAGGATACCTAATACATCTCAAACATGCACACAACATGGATCACATGTAGGATACCTAATACATCTCAAACATGCACACAACATGAGACAAACCCTCGGCAGAAAAAAAGATACACATGGACAGATTCAGAGATAGACGTTTAGTTTTTAAGTTGTCTACACAATAACAAGAACAAAAATAAAATACATATGGTTTTTAAGTTGTACATATGATAACAGGTACAACAGAACAGACACATTTAAGGCTTTTTTTTTTTTTTTTTTTTTTGCTGTCCCAATCTCTGCGCCACCTCAGAGGCAGTGCACACACGCCGCTCATTCCGACACCCCGTCCACAGCCATAGCCCGGTCAGCCCCGCCGCAGCCCCGGCACCGACAATCCACAGGGAGCAGTCAATGTCAAGTCGTCAAGAGGCAACCCACCGGAGAAGACACTGCACTGCTGCCGAGTCACTTCGGTGGTGTTCAGTGGCGCCTGTTCTGATCTAACATACGCAGGACACCACCTACTAAGCCCCCTACTGACGACAATAATTGCTTAGTCGCGGAACCGGCGTGAGTGAGCTCTCCCTCCGGAGGGCGCCACCACGTCCGTCCAACGACAGCCCCCATGGACTCGCCGATACCGGTGACCCCGACAGAACCAAACCAAGGCCACAGACGTGGAGAGGACATCGAAACTGAGGTCACCATGAGAGCAGGGCATGAAGGGCCACAGAATTTGAGACTTTTTTTTTTTAATGCTGATCGATGAGAATGAGGATGATTAAGATGATGCTACGGATTTCCATTTCGGTCTGAGACTACATGACAGGGCTGTACTCCACGCTTCCTTTCATAATATATCCCGGCGTCAACCAGGCCCGAGAGATACAGGCACCTGCAGTGTTGGTCAGGAAATTTGAGCAACACTCTCAGAAACGCATACATTAAGTGGATGAAACTCGACTGTGTGGTCCCAGTCTTCCCAACTGAGTCCGCAGCAAACTCAACTCTGGGTAGGAGCCGGTCGGGGCAGAAAAACCCACATGACTCTGATGGGATTCGAACCCACGACCTCCCAGCCGGGAGTCCGCGACGTTAACCACTTCGCCACGGCGGCTGGTCTCATTTAAGGCTTTTTATTGTACACATGATAACAAGAACAACAAAACACACATATGATGACGAACATAGAAACAGACAGACATAAAGTACTAAAGTTGTATAAGTAAAAACAGGAATGGAACAGATATACATAAAATATCTAAGCTGTATAAACAACAACAAAAGCAAAAGAACCAGTCATGTCACTTATAGCCCAGCTGACCGCATAGGCTATATCAGGGCTGTTACCTTGTTAAAAACATGCCTGTGTAAACTGTTAAAAAATAAAACAAATAATTTCAAAATTGATAAAAACAATTTTTTAAAAATGAAATTCTCCATTCAGTTTCAGATTAAATGAAAAATGTTAATTTCTTTTGAAAATTTTAAAATCACATCTGCACAAGTCCAAACACTCCCAAAGAAATGCCCGACAGTTGAACATTCATCCTGGTACACACCAAGGAGCTTCTTCACCCTTTAACAGATAAAAATGAGTATCAAAAACTGTGGCCTGTGTGAAGTTGGCAGGGGACAGTCTCTTCCTTGCAGAGACACATTTCTGGAGGGTAAAAAAAACATTCTTTGCCTCAGACTTGGAACCATGTGAAAGACTGAGTTCATCAAATAGGTTTTGTAGGCAAGAGTAGACAAGAGAACGGGTGGAGGTCTCATGGTAAGTGGTTGAATCAAAGCTGATCTGTAGAAATTTGCTTCTTTTACCACTGGAATGGTGGATTTGTCCAGATAGCCTCGGGATCAGGAAAGTATTGACAGAAATTATGAAAAGAATAACTTGAACTTTGCTAAATGACAAAGTGAAACCATTTTCCTTGCCCCTTGCGGGACTCTGTTTACGCACATTGGAGTCAGCATTGGACTCCAGCATAAGAGGCCCCAACTGCGTAAGGAGTGAAATAATTCACAAAGAAGAAAGACTTGTGGCTCTGATTCTTTTTTTTAAAAACTATATCGTTGATTTTAATAATATAAGAATGCAGGAGAAAGGATACTCCCCTGGGGCAAGAGAGAGAGAGAGAGAGAGAGAGAGAGAGAGAGAGAGAGAGAAAGAGAGAGAGAGAGAGAAAGAGAAAGGAGAATGTTGCTTTCTAGCCAAGCTGACCGCAAAAGGGCTTTATCGGGGCTGTCACTGAGTTGAAGTCAATTTTTCAAGTCATATTAAAAACACACACACACACACACAACACACACATGCACACGCACACACACACAAACACATATACACAACTCCTTTAAACACACCTTCTAAAAACACACCAGAATTTGTGTTAAAATCTTTCTTCCTTTACAAATTACGTAAGATGAAAAATGTTGAATTCTTTAAGAAATTAAAAAATCACATTAGGTGGGACATCTCTGAACAAAGTTTTTCATGGAATCTGCTGTAGAGTGTTTGTCTCTCACATCATGCAAGCCCCAACATACTGAAAGAACATGTTTCATTGTGAGTGGTACATAACAAGAAATGCACCACAGAGCTTCTTAAACCATTTAAAAGATAAGAATGGGTGTAAACAGAGAGGCCTGTGTGCTAACGGCACAGGACTTTTCTTCTTTAACGGCCACCACAGAACATTGTAAAATTTCTTTTAGGTTTAGATGGATCTGGAAAAGTTTGTTATCCATCGCGAGTCCTATTCCTTGAAGTCGTCGGGTGACATATGCAAAGAGGACTGTGCTCACTGAAATCACCCCAACAGCAAAAAAGGTAATGGAAGTTCCCCAATCAGGCTGACCAGCTCTTGTCGCCTGACTCATTCAGATAGTGGTAAATGTAAAGAACACACTGTTACTGTTCTATGTAAAGTGTTTCTTGCAGCTAAAGCTTGAAGACAGGTATTCACATCATTAGGGCTGAACAGAAGAGACTTGTGGAAGAGTAGAGAGACTCCTCATGTAAACCGTCTGCAATGGGTTGTGCTGGTTTTGAGGGAATGTTAAAGCCCAGAAAGAGTGAAAATCTTCTGGTTCTGAACTTTAGCTTCCTGGGAGAGCTATCACAACAGATTTCAGATTCCGACAAGGCAGCTGTACCTCCTCAAAATTTTCCACGCTTTCCTTTATGGCAAGGAAATTAAGACAGTGAGAACACATTCGATTTATGCCCTCCTCACTGTCAGATTGAGAGGTGTTATAATTTAAAAGAAAGACAAGACAGGAGGAACTTTTGCGAAAGACGTCATAGCAATAATGACGAGTTGCAAGCCTCCTTTTATTTATCGCTTTTAGATCTTTGTATTTTTGGTCATGTAGTGCTTTTGTTGATTTATTTAAAACATTTGGAAAGTGAACGTATGCCTTATTGTTCAGTATTGTTTTTGGATCGATTGATAATGCAACTGGAATATATCATGTTAGAATGTTCACCAAGTTCCGTAAGTTGCTAGTACATTACCGAAGGTTCGAGAATGTTATAAAAGCTTACTGAATTACATTTGCATACGTTCGTCACAATTTCATCTTACTGATATGCAGAATATTCTAAAAGAGAGCTGTTCAACTGAGACAGAGAGAGAGAAATGAGCTTTTTTTTAAGAGTTCAAGTCATTGTCAAGCATAAAAGTGTTTTCCCGTCTTCACTGAGTGTCAGTCTAGTCAATGAAAAGCTGCCATTGGTAGAATACTGCCTGCTGCATGTATGACTGAGTTCCTGTACTTCTTATTGATCCTGAAGGTCAGTGGATTGGTATTTTTGTTCCTATATTCTTCAACATTTGTAAATAAAGGATCCTCTTCGTTTCAATACCACCTGGTGTATTTTGTCGTCTGCAAGCCGAACACCAACCACAGGATCTACAACGAACTCTTACAAGCAAGGCTACTGCACTTACCTTGTACTGAGGAAGTCATCGCTTAAGCGTGTAACATTTAGGGGCCAAGGTGAAGATCCTG
>CM031597.1:56342680-56371052 GCA_018398815.1 Conus ventricosus | reverse complement strand
ATAAAGACGGGAATTAGAAGTACTAAAGCATGCGAGGGTACAACATCTGATTATCCTAAAGTTTCGCCTTTGCATTCAATTACTAACAAAAGGTTTTAGGAAAATGAAGGATGAATTATCGGGAAAAGGTGATCAAGGCGTTTGTTGGTTAAGGTAAAAAATGTACAGTATTTCGAGCCAGAGAAAACTTTTCTAAAAGCAAAGGGAATATCTCGCAGTGATTGTGCAGTCAAACATATCGCATGACAACTACAAAGAAGCATTGTTTGACAATAAGACTTTTCATCATGACAACGTAAAACTACGATCTAATCTACATGAGATCAACACAACTGTTGTAACAAAGAAGTCATTAGATAAACAAACACAAAACGTGTGTTTTTTAAATCCCAGAGTTTTAAATATGCAATTGGACCTGGAGAACAGCATAATTATATATCTTCTTCGGGTTTATATTCGGGTCCATATTTTTCCTCAACTTATCTAGAAAACAATCATATTAACCTCCAATTCAGACAAAATTTTCTCATGTTGCTTGATGCGCTCGAATTTTTTTTATTATTTCAAGATATTCCTTTTATCCCATTTTAAATAGTCAAAATTTGGGATTTTAGGCTGTAGGCATCTGGATGCAGTGCCATGGGGCCAAGGGAACCTTGTAATGTTTCTTTAACAGCAGAATACTACCATGTGATTCTCGTATTAATTCCAAGGTCCTTTTTTATCATTCTTGCTACCTCTTTTGATTCCATTTCGGTTCCAGGTTCTTCCTTTTGAGCTTCCATTTTAACTCAAATATATTTACGTAAATAATTAAAGCGGAACTGTGTCTGGCGGAATTATCTGCGGGTTCCTCCTTCACAAAAGATTTTTGAGGAGCTGTTGTTTTGTTGCGTCAGTTTCTCGTAAATAATACACGGCGATTCATCTTTACAATTCTTTTTATTTCATACGGTCAACACTCCAAACTGGATCGGTTTGCCCTGAGCAAATGTCCCCTTCTGCTTCTCCGGCAAATAAAGGTACCTTACTTTCAAGCCAAATGGGGAATAGTTTGCTGGTTTTACTGGAGCTTCAACAACATTTTTGTTTGTTTTTGATTGCTTGTACTGGTTTTAGCCCTTTAAATTTTTCATTATTCATTGCACGTAGAACGAGGGCAGTCTTCTAACCCATTCTGTTTGCGAGAATTGTCGATCAGCTCTCTATGAAAACGGTAGGAGAAAGCCTTTCAGATAACGTTTGTTAAAGTTTTCAACTAAAGCCTGTGATCTGTGAACTCCCGAATGCCTCTTTTAATGGTAACCTATGTTTTAACAATAATTGATTCACTCGGCCTTTAAATTCTTTTCCATCATCGACTTTAATCATGCGAGGGTAAGTTACGGGCCTCGTGGTATATCAGTTGTATGGCAACAGCAACACAGAAGCACTCTTTTGTGTTAATGGTCCGCATCTTTGTATCTTGAAGCTAGTCAATGACTGTAAGTGCGTACTTAAATCTTTTTTTCTAATCGTATCATGGGGGAAATATAGAAGATCCATTGATGGTGTTTGTTCGGGAAATTTTATTCACAAAGTGAGGTCTCTGTAATTTGTTTAGGGCGCAGGTAATAAATTTGCCAAATTGCTTGTTTAGATTAACCATTCTTTTGCTGTTTGTTCACTGACTCCAGCGCATGGCTTAGCTTTTTAATTGCCGTTGTTCCCTTCCAATATCCGTTTGGTGAATAATAGCTTTTGTTCAGTTTTTATTCAGCCAATATTATGCGCAACAAATACACGATGGTCATGCCAAAAGACTATAAACACGATTCTTGCATCTTTTGTTTTTTTCTGATGTTGAGAAAATCGCTGAATTTTGGTGGTGGCAATGGTCTCAATTGGTTGTTGCGCCCTTTTTACAAGAAAATATTCTTTTATCGCTGATCAACATCTATTAAATGTTTAAGCTGCCATGCCCTGTTTTTTCAGTTGTTATTAATAAAATCTAAAGCTCAATTCTCTGCTTTTTCATAGTGAACTGTGCTGCGGCTATTTTTGCTCCACACGTTGTTTATGTCTGTTTTCTCTCGCCGTCAGCGCGGCAGTTTACAAAACGCGTATATTACTTTCCGCTAAAAGCAAGCGCATTAACACAGCGACACAATCATCATTACGAGTGAATGCCATTTTTAATAAATGTATTTTTTAACTTTACATATTAATACTGTCTGGAATTATTCCTTGCTTAACTAAAAAATCTTCGGAGCAAATGAAGCAGTAATAATTGCAATCAGCTTTGCTGAGTCTTCAAAGTCAAGGTTTTGCCAAGATCTGCGGTTTAATTTTTAACAGGTTTTTTACCAAGCATTGTGTATCCTAACACTTAGCCCCCCAATAAACAGCAGAATGGTATACAGGTTAGTACCAGTTTTTTCGTGCTCATTTTTAAAAAATAAAATCAATATAATTAATAAAAAACATGAACAGCGACGATCAATTAAACCTTCCTGAAATCTTATGAACTACAAATGATCAATTATGACCAAGCTATGATGCCCAAAAAGAAAGGCTGTATTCTTTGGCAGCATGCGGAAAAACAAAACAGTACCTCGGAAATGAATTCAGCAAAGAACAGATTCAACAAATGTCGCCACAAGACATTGTAAAGTATCATAACAGGTAAAAATGAAGCGCAACTGGGATCAAGAAAGGTAAAAATGTAGGGCAAACGGTTCTTTGTTTGTACAGGGACCGTACAGCAAAGGGATGCGCAGCTGGCAGGCTTCCCTTCTTCTGAGTCACTAACGAAGTACTGAAAGGGGCGGGCCCCACCACCAAGTGCGACAGAACTTCGGTGGTAACATGGAGTTTGCAACCCAAACATCGTTGAGGGTAACTTTCTTTTTCCATAAATCTCGGTTGTTAGCTTTTTACTATAAGACATGTGTTTTGACTTAGTGTTGTGGAGAATGTAAGAGTCGAAACCTATCGACATGTGCAAGTAATTACCCTATCACTGATAACGCGGCCACCGTTTACACGCGTACAAGCGTGTAAAGACAAACCATGCCTGTGGCTCGTGAGATGCGCAATCAGTGTGTAGTTGTGCTCCCGCGCAGCTTTAGTCCTTTCATTCTCCTTCTTGTATGCATTGATTACAGCTGTTGCTATAATTTTTCAGTACTTTCGTAGATTCAGTCTTCGTTTTTGGTTATTATAGTGGGTATTGCTGGTTCATTTGTAGGAAACAGAGCGACTGCAGTGAACACTGTTCTCCTGTTGCAATGGCAGAGAAACCAACACCGATACCAGTCGCGATTCATCAAAAAAAGGCAGCGAACCACATCCAATGTTTGGTAAGTTAATTCAACTCTCTCTCTCTCTCTCTCTCTCTCTCTCTCTCTCTCTCTCTCTCTCTCTCTCCTCTCTCTCTCTCTCTCCTCTCTCCTCTCTGTTTGGTGAGTGTGTGTGTGTTTGAAAGACCGAGAGAGAGAGAGAGATGAGAGAGAGAGAGACTAAATGAGTTTATTGACATGATTACTGACTTATAATACAACAACAGTTGGCAACATCATCAAAGACACACTCAAAATAACTACATAGTGGATGCATCACATATGATGCTCTTCTCTCTCTCTCTCTCTCTCTCTCTCTCTCTCTCTCTCCTCTATGCTCTCTCTCTCCACTCCACTCTCACACACACACACACACACACCACACACACACACACACACACACACAATTCAGACGGTGATGATTGTATTTTAACCTTTTTCAGATTACACCATACCTGTCAGTAGAGTTGCAGCTCAAATAGCAACAGACAAATGCGTTCCGATGAACAAACAGTCGGAATCTATTTCCTGTATTGTAATACAAAATTATTGTTTTGCATATCAAAGCAAAGGGACTTTGGTCATCTGAAACCCAAATAAATAGAATGACTCCCTTAACCTCGGTGTGGTGTATATATTATATATATATAAATATGTATAAATATATATATATATATATATGATAATATATATATATGTGTGTGTGTGTGTGTGTGTGGGGTGTGGGTGTGTGTGTTAGAGAGAGAGAGAAGAGAGAGAGAGAGGACTAAAAGCTTTGTATTCTACTGATGAAACCTGTGGCCGTATGGCTTGACTACATCATTCAATCAAGAGTAACATGTACATCAATTACAAATTGTGTCTATAACAAAAAGACGATGTGTTCTGCCTTTACCGAGACTTCAGAATCACCACGCACACACATAAACATGCACTGACACACACACATAAACATGCACTGACACACAACACAATAAACATGCACTGACCACACATAAACAGCACTGACACACACACATAAACATGCCACGACACACACATAACCATGCACGAGACACACTCACACATTAACATGCACATGACACACACACATAAACCTGCACTGACACACACCACACATAACCATGCACTGACACAACACACATAAACATGCACTGACACACACTCATAAACATGCACTGACACACACACATAAACTGCACTGACACACACACATAAACATGCACTGACACACACACACATAAACATCACCTGACACACACACATAAACATGCATCTGAACACACCACATAAACATACCTCTCTCTCTCTCTCACTCTCTCTCCTCTCTCCTCTCATCTCTCTCTCTCTCTCTCTTCTCTCTCTCACACACACACACACACTACACACACACACACTCATACCCCACACACACAGAGATGAAACGGTTACTCAATAGCGGCCCTGTAAAACAAACCAACACTTGACATCACTGAATTTTTTGGATGCCCAACTTAAATGTCATTACAGAAACCTATCGATGAATACTGCCATTAATTGAACGATATCGATCTATGCTCAACTGCCAGTTTTGAAGCAAGAATCCTTGAAATGACGGATCAAATTGTATCCCAGTCGGGTTGAACGCTTTATCTTGTCTTTTGATATTTGTTTATCAGCGGCATCTCCACCATCGTTTGTACCTTTCGCCGGTAATTTGTGAAATGTAACCTTTGTGTTTAAATTCTGGGCGGACACCAACCAATGGCACAGTTTGCACCCCCCATATTAGATGCGATGTGGTTTTTGTACAAGAGATTGGAGTGTTCGTTTGCGAAACCGAGATTTACACCGCCGACACGCGTGTTCCACACATTTGTTATACTCGCTAGAACTGCCACCGGAAGTTCTTTACGGCCCAATTTCGGCCGTCGGCTCGCGAGCAGTACATCGCTGCGCCCAACCTGGCTCTTGTTAGTCCTTTGCTTCGGTCCCTGTTTGTAACACTAAACTAGTTATAGATTTGCGCCTATTATTCTGAACAAGACTTTATGTAATGATTTAACGCAGGAATTCCAGTTTTAACATAAACATTAGAGTCTCTAGGGTGTGATCTGAATTACAGATTTTGGGAACAATATAGGTCGCCAGTGAATATGCAGGATTAATTACTTTTAATCATATAGATTTTGATTCCCTTAAAAATACCAAGCGCAAATACACAAATCAGAAAACACTGAATCAGGTGGAGAAAGTGACCATTGAAAAGCTGGGTTGTGTTTAAATCAGGAAAACAATTAGCAAAGTGGAAGCAGCCAAAGAAAATTAATTTTACAATCACAGATTGGGATTATTACTTTTAATCATATAGATTTTTTGTTTCCCCTTAAAAAAGACCGAGCCAGAAAATCCGCAGAAACAGAAAACACTGATCAGGTGGAGAAAGTGAGCCAAAAAAGCCAAAGCATCCTGCGTTATTGAAGCAGGAAAAACGATTTAGCAGCGTGAACAAAAAAAAACAAAACAAATCAAGGTTACAGAATATAACCATAATGAAACATAACACCGCCAACAAGGCCACAGCTGTTTCAATGCCAGCTCCAACAAGAACAAGTTAATTCAAGGCCTACAGCACCAAAGTCTACATGGAATATTGAACTAAAACTGTGTCATTTTTGGCGCCCTCTGCTGCTGGGGGCGGTATTACGGTTATAAAATATATAAACAATGGCAACAAAAACCAAGAAGTTCAAAAAATCTCAACCACTAAATACAGAAGCTGAACAAAAAAATATCCAGAACCACTAACAACAAAAGATCATTTTGATCCATTTCAAATGCAATAATATTTAAGAACTTAATTTTAAAAGTTTTGTTTATTGATAAAAATAGATCATGACGGAAAATTATTGTTTAAACTGATGGAGTCAATAAATAAAGACAGGAGTCTATAAAAGACATTTCCATAGACAAATTGAAATCACTGCGGTTGCTTTGTATGTAAGAACTTCATTAAGATTATGCTGACCGATTCGCGCCAGGACGCGGAGCAAGACTTCCCCGACGATGACCGTTTTTGAGGCTGTGTGTACAATATTAACATCTACAATTGTAAGACAAAAACATAGATTGTATGTTTTTTCAAAAATATATAAGATAACTTGAATAAGAACTTGGTTGTACTAGAGGATGACAAATGTGATACTTAAGTAAGAACTTGATGTGACTTGATCAGAACTATTAAGAACTTATGTAACTTAATTACAAACTTAATTAAGAACGTTATTAAGAATTTGGGGTGACTTGATTAAAAACTTAATTAAGACTTGGGAAACTTAATCAGAACTTAAATAAGGACTTCGTTTGACTTGGGGAACTTGGGTGAAGGTGTCAATGTCTCAAAGTGGAACTGGGGCCACTGCATTTGTGGACTGAAAGACCAGCAACTAGGTCAAACGTTTCCTACTGTGATCACTGGACCCAGTTTTACCCAGCTGCGCTTTGCAGGTCAAACGTTTCCTCATATGAACGTATTGACCTAGTGCGCTGCTGTCTCCTCTTTATTGCTCAACCAAGGCTTGCAACTGGCTTTGGCAAGTTACAGGCAGTTAATGCTGTAGCCGACTTTTTAGGGCGGCGCTAAGCGCCAGTGTTAGTACATCCTCATTGTATATTTGGAGCATTTATATGAGATAGTTCTTGGCTACACACTACTCCTTCTCCATAGCTGGTAGATGTACTAAGGTCTGCCTAGCCCTATCTATTCGTTTTTGCCAGAACTCCCGAAAATCGCTATCAGTTGCATAATCCTAATAATACTTGACGTTTGATATACAGTTCAGCATCTAATCCCCAGCTTAGGGTAATTTGGGATAGTTGTAAAAACAGATTGAAAGCTGAATAAGTTTCTGGCATATGAATCAGAACCATGCCCACCTGCCCGGCCTTAAGAAATGAACGCATGTTGAAGCGATTTTGTTCTTTCAAACCATGGCGTTAGCTGGCCTCAAGCCAGCGTCCAACACTCAACGCGAGATGGATTGTTTTGCTTATTTTGTTTATCACATAGCAACCGCTTTTTTAAAAAAGAAGCAATCTCATCAACAGTTAAACACTTAGTTATAAATGGCCACATCTTGTTCGCTAATGTAATTTTCATTTTCCTTGTACCAACAACCTTAAGATAGTTGTGCATTTCCAAAGCCGGCGGTTCTCATTTTCTTTTTCTCCCGCCGTCTAGAAAAGCAATGCCTCATTTCCGTTTCACTGGCAGAGAACATGCATCGCCTAGTTCCTTTTTTGACAAAACTCTAACATGCAGTTAAAGTAAACTTGTGTCTTGAATATGCCGAGCTTGTACTTCAGTAAACTGTGAACAATTGGAGTGTCTCGACCAAGTCTTACATGATTTCCAAATTTAGGTAGGATTTCCCACTCTGTGTTTTGTTGTCGTTTACAGAGACGCATTTGATGACTGTATGTGTAAAAATGATCGGGAAAAAAACATAGGATTAAACAAAAATTAAAATCTGAAAAGTTAGTAAGTTAGTATTGAAAACGGATAATCCTACACAGTAGTTTGTTTGTAAAAAATCGTTATCTGTGAGTCCTTAAATGGCGCGTATGGGTAGGCCCATGTTGTGTGTGCGCGCGCATGCATGTGTGATCTCGGATTTGTATGCGCACGCTCCTGCATGCACACACACACACACACACACACACACACACACACACACACACACACACACACACACACATATATATAAATATATATATAATATATATATATATATATATAAAATTGTGTGTGTGTGTGTGTGCGTGCGTGCGTGCGCGCGCGCGCGCGTGGTGTGTGTGTGTGGTGCGCGTGTGTGTGTTTATGTGTGTGTGTGTGTGTGTGTGTGTGTGCGCGTGATGCGCGTGTTTGTGTTTTGTTATTCGCAGAAAATGGCTGTTCAAAAAACAACAACAAAATAATGATGATAATAGTAATGATGATCTTAACAAGAAGAAGAACGACAAATAATGATGATATGGTTTCAATAACGGTAATGACAGTAATGACAATGATGGTACTAACAACAGTAATGCTATGTAGATAATGATGGTGATAATGATGATAACAACAACAATGATAATCACGCTGATGATTGTGGCAAAGACGTAACCTAGTGATGAATGTAATGTAGTCTGGGTTGAAAATCAAAATAGAAAATGATAATTGATAAAAGTGAATAAGCAATAATTGAAAGCACATTACAGGATAAGAAGTGAATATGCAATAAAAGAAAAGCATATTACATGGAATAATGGAAACAGGATTAAAAACAAGAAAACAAAAACAAAACAAACAAAAAACAAAACAAAAACAAAACAAACGGAAAGACAACAGTGCTTAATATTGATGTTGATACCATCCCCGAAAACTTTGATATGTGACCCATCTGACGTACGCGTACCATTCTTATTGATCGTCGTTGTACGGAAGTAGCTTGCTTTGTACATGGTCCCAAGGCTCATACTAGACAAAACCGAGTTTCCACGTTCAGGTAATTTTATTGTGGTTTATGCGCTTCAACGTCCAGTGTTTTAATTTCCCTGCATGTTTGAAGTAACAAATATTTTGTGTTATCGAATTCATAACTCAACTGGTATCAGTGAAAATGATCACCATTTCGGAGGGGAAGCGATTCCGTTTCAGAAAGAAGACTGTCCTAATCTGCCAACTATCCGCTCGCAATGTAGCGGATAGGTGCTTGAAATAGCGTTGTTCAGCCCGTCAGACCCTGAACTCCACTACGTCTGGGGGGTTCATTAATGGAGCCCGCAGACGTAGCAAGTTTCAGGGCTTGACGGATGAGCCACTCGGTTTCAAGCACTGGCAATTGCGAGCGGATAGTTGGCAAGTTAGAACAATGTTCTATTCAGGTTATCTTCCCCTGCCAATATCGCGTACGCGGCCCACAGAGGAAGGAGTATTTACCGTGTTGAGATAGTTGCAGACACACCACACACTGCAGACGTATGGCAGACATAATGTAACATAATATATAATACAACATGGTAGGATATAATACAATATACTTTTCGACGTGACCCTTCACTGGCTGCTTTAAGGGTGCCGTTAGATTCTGTTTTGGAACCCTTGGTGGTGAGAATACCACAGAATAATAGACTGTAGTATATCACAGTTAATTTGATGCCATGTGAACACCAACACAGTCAGTCGTGTCATACTGATGATTCCGAATCAGCGGTCGAAATGCCTCTGTACGGGTGATTTGGATGGTTGTTTTCAAGATGGACTCGGACGGTCCCCATTTGCTGCTAGTAAAGGATTTTATAATTCGTAATCTAGCGGTCTAATTTTTCATTTTTCATTCCCGTTTTCTTTCTTTCATACCCCCCCCCCCCCCCCCCCCCGTCCTTTCTTTTCGTTTTTAATCTTTTCCAAATCATTGTAATTATATGTGTCTAAAATACCCCCCCCCCCTCCGATCTCTCTCTCCTCTCTCTCTCTCCTCTCTCTCTCTCTCTCCTCTCTCTCTCTGTCTGTCTGTCTGTCTGTCTCTCTCTATCTCGCTGTCGCTTTCTCTTCCCTTCTCTCTCACCTACCTTTCGATCACATCTTTCATTCTTTTTCTGCGCTAATTAGGGTAAAACGCATGGGAAGAATGTACAATGAATAAATTGTAAACAAGCACAACTCGACTTGAAAAAAAAGTGGATCGTACTTTGGTCATTGGGTCAGCCTTGATTTTCTCAAACTATTACTTTCATTCCACTATAGTGGTACTGAAACACACAAAGCAATTTTATTTATCCCCTTACAATCAAAGATACATTTCACCAGTTTTTTTTTCTTCATGAATAGGCAGATTGTAGTTTTGCTTTCTCGGCCAGAGCTACCACAACACCACTTGTAAAAGAAAATGCTACGGGAATGAGTTAAAAGCGACGAATGAAGAAAACCAAATTAAAGAAGTTACATTCTAGAAAAAAAGAAAAGAAAACAACAACAACAACAACAACAACAAAAGAACCACAACAAGAATAAACAGGATCAAATAAGCAAGCGGAAAACATAAGACATAGATGGAGAAAAAAACAGATAGACATCCAGACAGAGATAAACGACATATATATACACTACATACACACATGCATGCGCGTGCGCGCGCGCGCGCACTCACACACTCACACACACACACACACACACACACACACACACACACACACACACACACACACACTGTACATACATACACACTACACACTACACACACACACACACACACACACACACACACACACTGCTTGCGCGCACGCGAGTACACACTCTCTCTCTCTCTCTCTCTCTCTCTCTCCTCTCTCTCTCCCCTCTCTCTCTCTCTTGCTCTCTCTCTCTCTCTCTCTCTCTCTCCTCTCTGTCTCTCTCTCTCTCTCTCTCTCTCTCTCACGACACCACACACTATACACTCACCACACCGCGCGCGCGCGCCACGCACGCACGCACGCACGCACGCACGCACGCACGCACGCACGCACGCACGCACACACACACACACACACACACACACACACACACACACACACACACGGGCGCACGCACGCACGCATTCACGCACGCACGCACGCATTCACGCACGCACGCATGCATGCACGCACGCACGCACACACACACTCCACACACACACGTACGCAACAGTTGCTCCCCACCCCACCTCCCCCGGAGTAAGAGGGACATCATGTTCATGTCAATTGTTTAGTTAATGGCTTTCTTTTCATTTTCTTTTCTTCTCCCTGTGTTGAAAGAAATCTTGAATGAGACAGTGAACAATAAACAGTAAATAACAAACAAGTAGGATAACTCTTATAACCCGTAATGAAGCAATTACGGGCCTGTAACTAAACGTAAATGATGCTCATGACACCAAAACCACTACCGGAAATAACAACACGGAACGAACACACGGAGCAAACAAGGAGACATCCCTCCCCTCTGCTCTGTTGTCATTTCTGTTAGGCGATTTGGTGTTATTAGCAGCATTCATTTGAGCCTGTAATTATTTCATCATTGGAGCAAGAGTTACCCTATTTGTGATTTTCTTCTTGTACAGTCAGTGGGTTTCTTTTCTGTATCTTTCTTCTTGTACGATGAATTATCGAGGGAGGTAGGTTTGCAGTTCAGCATGTATAAAACATTTTATTATGTCCTTCCTTCATTCCTTTCTGTACTTCTTTCATTCACTACTGTGTCTGTTCTGATACACTCCCCTCGTTTTCGTTCCATTCTACATTTGTTTCGTTGTAGGTCTGCTTGTGATACCTTGAGGTGTACTTACTCAGACATCCATCACAGTCTTTGTTAGCTTATGTTAGCACCTTAATTCAGAATTTTAAAAAATCTAATTTATACTTATGGCATGTTTGGAATTCTGATTTGGTGTTCGGAACGGCATGCTCGCCAAGGTGTGCGATGGCTGCGGGATGAAATGGGGTGGGAGTAGACGGGGATGCCGCTAAGAAAGTAAGGAAAAGGAAATGAAAATGGAAGTTGGGACTGACCCAAACAAATGTAGGTCAACCGGCCAATTGAAACCAGTATTCAGCTATCCAATATTCGTCTCACACAACCTATCTGTGGTGTTTTAGAATTGACCACTAGCCTCCTGTTGTGGTTGAACAGCCCTCAAGGTTTGGTCGACCACAATAGCAATCCACACCGCTGGCCGATTGTGTGATGGAATACTCCAGGACACGAGATCGCATGGCTGCCAACCTTCTGCACTCCACATTCTGGAACCAGTAGGGAAGCGGAATGGGCTGACCAGGGACTGTTGTGCTTTTCACTGATTGCACTGTAAGCCCCAGCTGCTGTCGCTGACGAATAAAGGTGTAACAAAAACGTACATATTTCACATGTGACTGCCGAAAATCACAAAGCAGTTGGATTTTATTCTGCATTATTTATCAGCCTTAAAAGAAAAGTTACTCTCTAACCCCCCAGTTGAAAAAAAATTCTAGATATCTTAAGAAATTGGGGATTTCGGGAATAGTTTCTAAAATAGGGAAATTCCAGAAAACAAATCTGGAGAGTTAGCAGCTTCGCATACTATAGTGTATGGAGTCATGTGACTGCTGAGAGCTCGCGAACGATAGAGAGCGGACAATACATATACCTCAGAGATAAAGGGGGATGAAGATGGGTGCTGGATGTGATTATGGTGGTTGTTGCTTGCGATTTAGTCACTTTTTTTCCCCACCGGGTAGTGGTAAGTTAAGATAAGCGACATGAAAGCATACTCCCCATTCAAGCACCCTGTCTTAGCCCCCCCCCCCCCCCCCCCCCCCCCCCCCCGCTCCTCCCCCCATTCTTGTGCTGCACGCACTCAGACACTCTTGGTCATAAAAAAAATTAATGAGCATTTGTGGCAGCCTCGTCCCGAGCAATAAAGATTCGGTATTCTTTGCATAAAATGAGTAAAAAGAAAGAAAGAAAGAACAACCCCAGGGAGTACTCTAGACAAATTCGCTTAGGACCTCCTTTCATAACCCTGTTTTAGTACAGCTAGCTGGCCCTTGTTGAACGAAAACTTCAGCTGGTTGTATCAGTTTTTATATCATAAATTCTATCTTTTAAACCCCAAAATCGGTAGAATGTTAGCAGCATTGAGATAACACCCGTGTTCACAGCGTAGTGTTTGCTGTTTGTTTCCCAAGTTGATGTTGCCAAGTGTCACAGTTGAGTTTGTACGGTGTTTTTTCTTCTCATTTTCACCCTACCTTGTTCTGTCCTATCAGTTGGCTGAAAATAATATGCTGAAACACACCACAAAAGTTCTTATTTAAAAAAAAACAAAACTTTTTCCAAGGCCACCTTTGCATTTCCATGATTTCACTTGCTTTATTTCAAAGTGCAGTATCTGTGGAACGAGCAGGCTTAACGCTCTGACAGTTCAGGCCATGCAAGCGCACGCGCGCGCGTCTGTGTGTATGTATGTTTGTGTGTCTTTCCCTCCTCCTCCTTTCCTCAATTTCTTAATGATCACGCCAGTTGCATTTTAAATATTATCCCGTCACCCGTGCTACCTAACTAACTGTTTCTCACCCATTGGATTAAAAAAAATAATTCTCCCACTTCCTCCTTCATGTAACATTCGGCGCACATTCTCTCCTTGCGTCTTTCTTTCTACCCATATAATTTTCAAAGGACTGGCTGATAGAAATGGGTCATCCTTCGCAGTTTTGTGTATCACAAAATTATCCCCTGCCCACTCTGTCCTTGATATTTGAATCACCACCACCACCACAATTCCACTGAAATTGATAATAATAATACTAATAAGTACTTTTCACTGCCCCCCCCCCCCCCCCCCCCCCCCCCCCCCCCCCATTTGGTTTACTTACAAATTGCCGTTTATTTTCAAAATGAATAACATTGAAGGCAGGCTATGTTATAGTCGAGCAGTCCATGAATTGTAGCTGCAGGAATTCTTGTCTGTGTAGACGTCACATTGGCAGGTGTTAATTGGAATCATGATTTTCAGATAGATTCATTCCGCCACCACATAAAATGAAAAAAAACCCTGAACATAAAAAAACAAAAACAAATTTGCATTCCGTTCGCAACAGACGACAAGAACAGTGCAACCTTGAACACCAGTCAAAGAGTTTTGTACAGTGGCGCGGGGTGAAGTCGGCGGAGAGATGCATATGTTATCAACACCTCTCTCTCTCTCTCTCTCTCTCCTCTCTCTCTCTCTCTCTCCTCTCTCTCTCTCTCTCTCTGTGTATAACAGAACAAGGCGTGTACAGGGCGTACGTCTCAAGTTTCCAGTGACACTATTGATTTTGTCTCTGTCTCTGCCTCTCTCTCTCTCTCTCTCTCTCTCTCCTCTCTCTCTCTCTCTCTGTTTGTCTGTCTGTCTGTACGCGTGCACACGCTTGCTTGTGTGTGTGTGTGTGTGTGTGCGTGTGTGTGTGTGTGTGTGTGTGTGTGTGTGTGTGGAGAGAGAGAGAGAGAGAGAGAGAGAGAGAGAGAGAGAGAGAGAGAGAGAGAGAAGCACGTATCATCTTTCATTCAGTTTTCGCATCTTTCTCTCTCCTCAATGTCTGTGGTACGTTGTGAAGGCTTGAAGCGGTGAGGTGGCTTGCTGTCTTTGTCTGACGTTTCTGCTTGTCTTTTTTTTTTCTTCTTCTTATTTCTTTGAAATCTGTCTCCTCCTCCTCCTCCTCCTCCCTCCCTCCCTCCCCCTCCCTTCCTTCTCCTCTGTTCTCTTCCTCTTCCTCCCCCTCTGCCCCATTATCCCCCTCATCCGCCCTTTCCGTGTGAGTCTTTCTTTTTGGGTTTGAAACCAAGGGAAAAGAAGATGAATGAAGTCGAACAGAATAACATGTGAAATGTGTATGTTAACTTATGGACGCACCTGGTCGGGGGGCTGTCATTAGATCCCCTTCTGTCGAGTTTTAAAATCATGTCAGTAGTGCCACCATTCATTTCCCACCGTGAAGTTAAACTGTTCACCCCCTTCCGTGGAGTTAAACTGTTCACCCCCTTCCGTGGAGTTAAACTGTTCACCCCCTTCCGTGGAGTTAAACTGTTCACCCCCTTCCGTGTAGTTAAACTACTTGTAAAATAATGTCACTAGTGTCACTTTTAATCCCCATCTGTGCAGCTAATTTTTGACATTTCAGTTGTGTCACTATTAATCCCTTTCTTCGGAGATAAAGTTTTGAAATGATGTCAGTAGTGTCACTATCAATTCCTTCAGTGAAGTAAAAGTTGTAAATCGATGTCAGCAATGTCACTGTTAATCCCTTTTGTTGAGGGTTTTTTTTTGTTTTGTTTTTTAAATGATGTCAGTAGTGTCACTATTAAATCCATCGGTGAAGTAGAAGTTGTGAAATGGTGTCAGTAGTGTCACCATTAGCCCGCTGCTATGGGGCTAGAATTGTTGAATGATATCAGTAGGCCTAGACTGGTTTCACACTCATTCCCCTCTTTTGGGGAAGTCAGGTTGTAAAATGCTGCATCGTCGCTAATGTCACTGCTAATTCTCTTCGTTAGGGTGGAGGTGTAGGATTCTGTACTGCCAATAATGCCCCCGTCCGGATAGGTAACTGTGAAAGATGGACCCATTCAAACACAGATTCAGACCATCCCGCTGAACGTCCATGAATTCCACCCTTGCCTCCTTTGAGATATCGGGGGCTCTTTCGGCCCCAGGCCTTCTCGAAAAACTATGCGTGGAATTTCTTTTCCTTTTTCTTTCTTTCTTTCTTTTTTTTTTAAATATTAAAAAAAATTCTTGTCTTTCTTTACTCTTTATCTGCCTCTGTGGGTCATTCTTTGTTCATAGTCGTATTTTAAGACAAGCCAGGGTTTTGTTGTTTGTAATCAGGTGACTAGGCCTTGAAAATTGTATACCGTTCGGGATGGATTTGAGCTGTGTATTCCCCAGAGTCTCTTGGCCGATATCGCATATCAAACATATTTTCTTTCAAACGAAGCTTTTACGTTAATTTGTAATGCCTTTTCAGCCTGTGAACGAGAAGTGAAGCGGACAGGCCGGCGCTCTTAACACGATCAAGGCATGATCTTTGTTTCCCGTATGAATTTGACAGCCCTGGTCGCCACGGCTTTAATTAAAAACAACAACAACAACAGCAAACTCCACGTCGTATAACACACACACACACACACACACACACACACACACACACACACACACACACACACACACACACTTAAACACACACACACACACACACACACACACACACACACACACACACATATCAGCATCCGTGAAACTGTCAGACCATATTAACATGACATGGTGAACATCAGCCTTTGCGTTGGAAAACGAATGATAAATGATATTCGTGCTGGTTGATGGCGTTGGAACAGCTCTTCTGAAGATAAAAACGGTTTAAAGAAGAGGAGAGGTAATGAAAAGAGGAGGGGAGACAAAGAAGATAAGGGCGGGGGAGGGGGGGGGGGGGGGGGGGGGCGAGGAAAGAGAAACGGAGAAGGAAGGAGATGGGGAAGTGGTTCTGAGGGCGATTCTTGAGACGTACGCTCGTAATACCTCCAAATCTTTTCAAGTACAAAGTCCACCACCTCCGCACTGTCTGGGATGATCGGAAAGCCATGAAAGAATAAACAAAAATTGTGCGGAAACCTGAACAAGTGGATACTGGTCATTGTGGGAGTTGGTGGCTTAAAAATGTGGACGGGCCGAAAATAACTTACAAGAGGAAAGAGAATGGGAAGGGAATTATAAAATAAGTAGGATGTAAAAAAGATAAGAAAAGATGGGAAGAGTGAGGAGGAAGATCGATGGTTGGCGACAGTAGGGCTAGGATGTTTTGGGTGCGGCAGAGGAAGGGGTTTGGTGGTGGGGGTGGGGGGTGTGGGGGGGGGGGGGGGGGTACTGAGCTCTAAGGGGGAGAGAAAGAGACAAGCGGAGATGTCTTTAGTTCCTGATCTGATGAAAGGGAAACCTGAACACGACGATGAAGGAGTGGTGAAAGGATTTAAAGAGAAAGTGAGCAGCACTGGGAGAGGACTTGGGAGAGAGGAGAGAGAGAAGGGGGGGGGGGGGGGGGGGGGGAGAGCACTGCCGTTAGCTTCTGAACTGTCGAAAACGAAACTTACACTGTGATGACAAATCAGAATAGCGTAATTGTGGTCATGCTGAAAGCTTTTGTTGAGGTGGTCCATGCTGGAACTGCTTGTTACAGTTACATCGCACTGGGAACTGTCTTCCTGTGATGCGAATACAGTCGGTGTGATGTCTGCATCCACCAAGGTGATATGGCAGACAGCTGTAACCATCCAGGAGAGTGGGATGGGGAATCTCAACACCACAGCTATATCTTTACACTAATAATACCTTCAGATGGACGTCAAAAATAACTATTTTAATGTATGGGATTCGAACTTTTAACTTCTGACGACGATTTGTGCACTTTACCGCTGAGCCATCCAGGTACCTTGGTTCCTTTGCTTTTCAGAACCGTTAATTTATGTGATGTTCGTTGATGATCAGATTATTCTACTCTCACCTCCATTCTACCTCTCACCTCCATTCTACCATGTCTTCGAATAATGAGCAAACAGCAGCATGGAAAGAAAAAAGATGAACGAGCAATTGGAGTGGGTTTGGGGGGGGGGGGGGGGGGAGCGAGAGAGAGAGAGCAGTGAAATTTATAGGCTTTTGTTACAGAGAGAGAGGGGGGATAATTATGGGCTGCTATGAATGACCGCCACCCCACACCACCAGATTGCAGATACACCAAAGACCAGGAAGAGAAACTTCCTTGTCACTCCTTTGTGTAGTAACAGAATGAGGAACTAAAACGAGAGCACAGGTTGAAGAATCTATGTCAGAAATTACGTTCGCTGGAAAGCAACGAGTCCAAGATACCGCGTGGAATCGGAGGAACAGCAATCCCAACAGAAACAAGACCCCCCCCCCCCCCCCTCCCCCCGCAACAGTGTGAAGATGATATGTAAACTTTTTTTAAAATTGTCATTAGACTGATGTGTGAAGGAGTGTGAAGTAGATATGTAAACTTTTTTTAAAAAATTGTCATTAGACTGATGTGTGAAGGAGAAGCAACAGTTGTGAAGAAGATATGTAAACTTTTTCTTTTAAATTGTCAGTAGACTGACTGAAATGACGGACCAAACAGCGACGGCGCAACACCTATTTTTGGAGAATTTACGGTATCATCAGCATGGAATGTCGTGGATCCCAAGCATTCGCAATTTCCCGTGCTGCATAGAATCCCCCCCCCCCCCCACACACACACACACACACACACACACACACTGTGTTAGCCGTTTTGGGGAAAAAAAAGTATGAGCTAACAAGCATGGGCTGAGAGAAAAAAGAGTTAACGAAGAGCAGACGTAGAATGAGTGATGACTGGGTAGTGTGGGGTCGTTGGAGGCAGATACGATAGTTCCAGGCCAAAGATAGCAAACGATGTACTAGAGAGAGAGAGAGAGAGAGAGAGAGAGAGACGTGCCCATCGACTTGTAAATTTCAGTCAGTGTGTGTGTGTGTGTGTGTGCACGAGCACGCGTGCCTATATGTGCGTGCTGTTGTTGGTTTATGGTGCGAATATGCTCGCGTTTGGTTACATTAATTTAATCGAAGTTTTAGAAACAACTGTCGTTCGGAAAGAAGTCGACATAGAAGAACCCCCCCCCCCCCCTCTCTCTCTCTCTCTCTCTAGTAAATCGTTTGCTATCCAGAGAGAGAGAGAGAGAGAGAGCAGTCGTCGAGGGCCTGTTTACAACTCGAAACGCACGCTTCCTAAACTCATGAAGTGGTCGTCTTTGCAAACACGCAACAAGCTGAATATTTACGCTGCGCTATAATGCTAGGTTCACACTATGGAAACTGTGGGAAACTCTGGCAGTCTGCGCGTTAAAGAAACTGCTTTGGAAACCGTCTATAAATAAATGTGACTGGAGTTTCTGTCGACAATGTGAACGCTCGACGAAATTATACAGAAACTGCGTTTTGCACGGACTTCCTGCTATTTTCGCCTTTCTTTTTTTTTTTTTTTTTGGGGGGGGGGGGGGGGGGGGGTCAATTTCAGTCAGTCTCGTGTACAAAAACTTTGTTGCCTACCTGTTCACACTTTGGAAACAATATGGAAACTCGGTAGCGTCAGTGTCCTAGTTTCTTCTCGGCCTGTATTTCCAAACAACTTTTGCAGACTGAGATGGAAGGAAACAGGCTTGGCAAATCTATCGGGAATATCCGATAGAGGTAATGCAGTTTGTTGAAGGGGGTAATGTGAGTTTTCTCTGTGCAGATTTCGGTTACCCGACAAGAAATTGGGGCTGTTTCCAGGCCGGTTTCCATAGTGTGAACTAAGCATAAGCAGCAAGTTCGGGTTTTCAGAGAAAAAGGCTTCTTGGTGGAACAAGTGATCAAGCAAATAGCTGTGGCTTGGCTTCTGACTAGAGGACTTCAAAATAACACGGTGCTCTTGAGACAGCCGGTTCTTTACGCGTCACATCAGCTGCGCGCGCACGTGTGTGTGTGTGTGTGTGTGTGTGTGTGTGTGTGTGAGTGATATAACAAACAAAACAAAAAAAAGGGGAAGGCAGTTCTTAATCCAGACAGGACCTTTAGAGGTCTGAGTACGATTAACGATGATAAAATCTTCATCGGTGATTTATACAGTTTATCTTGCATCGTTTGATTATTGGATTTATTGTATTCTCGAACGCTTTTCCCCAGCAGAACTTGGGAGTTCATGAAGATAAATAAGATTCAAATGGTAGACATGTACACAAATAGCTATATGAATTCACCGTTTGCACACGAGTGAACTCACATGCACACAATCACGAGTGACCCCGCATCAGCGCGCACCCCAACTCCATCTTCTTCCACACACAAATACTTAATGGAACCAGTTAATGTCGGGTTAATCGAAAATTGTACTGACACATAACAGGATAAATAAACTGGGAATGAATTTTGGGTCACAATATCTTAATTCCAACCACCGGTCCTGGATACAGCACTCTGAATTCACGAAAATTCCGATAAACTAAAATCACCCTCCCCTCTTTTTCCCTCCCCCCCCCCCCCCCCCCCCTCCATCACTTTCCCTTCTACCTATCTCCTACTGCGTGTCTTTTCCGATCAAGCATTTCATAAAGTGTTAAGTGAAACACAAAGTAAAACACACAGCGCACAGACATGCTCACCAACAGCTAGCTGACGACAGCTATTCGCAACGTTGTATTAGTAACGCCGGGTTTCACTACGCTGACCGCAAACCGCAAACGCTGTACATCTGCACGTGTTTTCCGCCATCACGTCCGGAGTTAATCCGCTCGCGTCTCGCCTATCAGTGCCACCCACACCTGGCCTCTCCGCTGGCAGCCGAGGCTAATTCACGCAATGGCCTCTTCCTGTGAGACTCGTGTACTCCGCCTGAGTTTAAGTTCGGGTTTAAGTGCGCTTCTCTCTTTTGAACCTTAATAGCAAGGCCCCATAACTTAGCAACTGCCTGAATAAGACATGTTGGAGGAAAATTATCTAAATGTAGCGTAGATTTAAAGGTCTACTGTAGAGGTTTTCGATAATTGGTCAGCTTATGCAGAAATATGAAATGTTTGATAAATTGGTAAAATAAACATCCGATTCGCTCCCGATCACACGAAATCGACCCGCGAAAGTGGGCATTTTCACCTGTAATCAAGAAAACGGGAGCTAATCAACTAAATCTTGGTATGGCTTAAAGGGGATCTCACCCACTTTTACAAATCTATTTTGACCAAATACACGGTTTTGGTATGTGGTCGTATTGCGAAACCCAGCCCCGAATCAGCCGCCTGTGCTCTCATTTTGCAGTGAGAGCAGCATTTCCTTCGGATTGGGAAGCGAGAGGCTGAAACAGGAACGAGAGCCTCGATTTCGATAATAGGGGAGTTTCCCGATTGATGACGTAGATAGAAAGCCAAGTCGCTCTTCGTTCAGCTGAAGTGAGATATGTGTGCTGTGTCTGGTTGCGGAATTTCATCAGAAAATAAGCAAAGAGTAAGCGTTCATGCTTTTCCAGGTGCTTCCAGCCAGTTTAGGCGATTGTGGATAAATGTTGTCACCACAACGAGGAAAGATTTTGTTCTTCGGGACAGTTATGTCATTGGCTCTTGGATATGACGTCACATGAGTGACAGCGACGGCGACGGAAAGCGATTCTGATGGTTCTTGCACATCTCGCTCGGAATTTAATTTATCATGTAAAAGCAGTGACTATGATTGCGACAGCCAATGTGACTCTGGGGATGTTATCAGTTTGAACGCTAAGTTCTTTTTACCACGTCAGTTCCAGCTGGACCACGGAAACGAGCTATTCAGTTCCAGCTGGACGCCCGAACACAGCATTCCGAAGGCGTACGGACTTTACCGTAGTCTCGAGGGAGGCTACTTGATGCGATCACGTGTGGACGGCGAGCGGAGATTCTCCTTGCTCAAGCCTTGATGCGTTCATTCATTTAACAAGTGTGATCTGTCCATAGATAAAGTGTTTTATTTAGTTCTTTCGGTCCACCATCTGGCTGGTTCTGGTTAGGATAGAACTTCAATGTTCATTTAGTGTTTGTGTTCATAGTTAGATGGAAGGATCTCCTTCATCCTCTTCAATTCCTAAGAGTACCTGGTTGACATTACTGCACACCTCCTCATCGGCTCCACACAAACACATCTCGGAGCAGTTGAGGCCCTGCATCTGACAGGAACAGTGTGATGTGCAACTGGTCTTCTTGCACCCACATTTGATGAGGTGAGTACCTGTGGCTGAAGCTGGAGGATCCCTTGTTGGTACTGGTACTAGCCTATCCCTCTCTTCCTTCCACCCGTAGGTTGTTGCTGGTGGTAGCTGAGGGTTAGGAATGTCATCCTGAAGCCACACCATGACCTGGTAATGTGCCCGGGCAATGGTTTCATGTAAGGCTGCTCGTGTTGGAGATAGCTTTTGAGCCTCTAGTTGTTTCTTGGTGAAAAGCTTCCATCTGAGATCACCAACATCCACCGCAGTGCTACCAGGCTAATAGAGCTGGCAAACAAATGTCTCAGTGGCTCGTTCAGTGTCAATATCCAGCTTCTTGGACGTCCCCAAGGCAGCAAATGCAGATGCCACCTCCATGGAGCATCTACTAAGTGCTTACCAACAGGTCAGCTTCCCCTTGCCTGCAAATCGACCTGTTGCGTCAGCTCCAGAGAAGGCATGAAATCCTGGTAAGGCTTCAGCCTTTGCATCACCAAGTGCATTCACTACTGGTCCCAGTGTTATTACTCGCTTTTTGTTCCCCCCACCAGTGACGAAATATGTGTTCCTGCAGAGCTGATGGTAACGGTGGATTGCAAGGACAAAAATGTCAGTGTCAGGGGACTGAATGTAGAGTTCTGTTGCTCCTCTTTGAACAGCATCTAGACTGTGCAGGATAAGTCTCGTGTCAGCTTCTTCTTGGGAGCTGCAGGATGTTGAACATCCATGGAGTTTGAGAGGACTTCTTGCCGCGAAGTCACTATGAAGACCTTGGGTTTACCCTCAAAGTGGTGGAGAGCTTTCTTTGCAAGATAAACTGTCAGTTCATCTTGGGTTGCGGTACTGGATAGGATCTGCTTTGCTGACACCTTGCGAATTTGTGTATTGTCTGTGACGTGATAAGCAGTTGCTGGCTTACCACCCTGGCGTCTCTCCCTTGTGGCCTCTTTCAGTGAAGTGGGAAGATCATAACGGTCAAAGACTAGATGGAGCTCCTATTTTCTGCACTTGCTGTCCACTGTAGCTATGAAGTGGTCAGCCCATTGAGCGCATGTCTTGACCCAAGGCGGCTTACCCATTGCCTGGACAATTACCATTCCATCAATTACAGTTGCCTTCCTTGGTGTCAAGGGAGCAATGTCATTAGTGACATCGCCTGGCTACAGATCAACACAAATTTTGTTTGGCAGGTCCTCAAGTACAGCCATCAGCTTGCTTTTGTCTGTGCATGGTAGGAGTTCACCATTCACTGTGAACAATGCTCGGGGGGGGGGGGGGGGGGGGGGGGGGGCGTGAACTTATGTTGGACAATGCTCTCCTTGAGGTTCATCTTGGGGCGTAAGCGTGCAACAGTCAACATGCGGGCAAATAGTGATCTGTCGTCCTTTGAGCTCACTGCCTGATCAGCCACTTTGTGTTTCACCGACTTCCTTGCACTTTTCCATGTCTTCAGTTGAACCTTCTTCATTCTGGCCCAGATACTGACCTCATTCGTGTTGATGCGTTCCTCAACAAAGTTGGCATACTTCTGCTGCCCAATGCCTTCTTGGTTGCACACATCTTTCTGCACCTCAGCTGGCATCACAACCTTTATGGTGATGTTGGGCGGGTCTTCACCTTCGTACTTCATAGGATTCATGGACGATATGAGCACACACTTTAGTCGAGTAATGTTCTCTTCCTGTCTTGTCCAGACAGCCAATGACAGGTCATGATGTTCCGTACGTGTAGTTGTTGGTGAGCCAGCCATCACATGTGCTTCTTCAGCAAGCCTACTAAGCTCTGGAGCTGTAAGGAAGAATCTCTCCCGAGCACTGGCATTCTGTGTAATGCCCACGAGTCCTCCAGTGACTTTCATGATGCGGTTGATGTGCTCAAGAACATGATCCACCCCAATGGCACAGAATGGGATCTGTTTTTTGTTGACTACAAAGTTTCCATCCATGAACTCTTGATGTATGCCTGGATCTGTGATCTGAAGGGCTGTCATCTCGCAAGGGAAAGAGGAACCAGCCTGGCATACTTCTGCTTGTCATAAGCAAAGAAGTACTTGCACAGAGCATCAAGGGACGAAAGGTGCAGCTCACAAAGACCATCACAGGTGGCACGGATGAATGTATATATGAGTAATACCATCCTCATGTAGGTCCGCACAAACTTGAAGAGTGAACTTTGTGATCCCTTCTTCTGATCAAAACTCGGCCATCATTTTCAGTACCCTTTGAGAATCAAGGATAGTTAGCATATTTAGCTGCTCCTTCAACATCTCTTGTTGCAGGTGTTGAACACAACTTTGATCAAGCTGCTGTGCTGCCTCTACACATAGCCCCATCAGATAAGGATGATCTAGGAAGAATTCTTCTACATAGAGATCATAGAGGGCCTGGACTATAGTCATGTGTGCTTCCAGGGCTCTTTTCATGTGCTTGGCTTCTAGGATCTGTCTTGTTGTAGTTGGACCATAGATGTCCGCTTCACTCCAAACCTCGTCACGCCCACTGTCTTCGATGGCATTCCCAGCTGCCCGCAATGCAGCCATCACAGTATAATCATAAACAGGATAAAAGACATTCTGTAATGAAGACACTGTTAGTTCAGATTGAATATTTGTCAGAAACACTTTAGAAAACATAATGTAACATTCTGGCAATCCAGACTCTGAAACAAAGCGTGATTAATACAGTACGTTTAGTCAAAATGACCTTTCAGCTTTGACGCTGTGTCAAGGTTACTGAAGGTCCACAGAAAAATTGGCGACAACATTTTTCCACTTCCTGGCAATGCTAAGAACACATTCACAATAGCTGCAAAAAATTAACATGCAAAACCAACGGGAATCCCAATCTGTAACGTTGCCTCGCCCCCCCCCCCCCCCCCCCCCCCCCCCCCCCCCCCCCCCCCAAACTATTTCCTGTCTGAGTTTGAATTCCCTGAAAAGTTGTAGGTGGTCGCCTGGGCTACAATAATCGAAACTTGAAACTTGACATTTGATACGCGGATAAAGGGAGAGTCCAGTCGACGAACAATTGAAGACATTCGAAAAAGTGAAAAGAAATCATTGATATTATAAAATATATATATATATATTTTATATATATATATATATATATATATATATATATATATATATATATATATAATATATATATATATAATATATATAGTGTGTGTGTGTGTGTGTGTGTGTGTGTGTGTGTGTGTGTAAGAGAGAGGGAGAGAAAGAGAGAATCACAAATCCAGTGATCTTAGATTGAGAGCGAGTTCTGCCGGTTGCCTAGTTTTCTAGGTGGGGTCCATTTCATCTACAAGACTACTGCAGGACTAATACAAAATTAATGTTCTCCTGAGATATTGTCTAATTTCCTAGGGAACTATTCTAGAGCTGGTAGGCTTGTGAATGAAAGGAGACAGTGAATCGATTATTGTTCAGCGGAAACTTTTATGAATGGAGTATCGCGGGAGAGAGAGAGAGAGAGAGAGAGAGAGAGAGAGAGAGAGAGAGAGAGAGAGAGAGGAGAGAGAGAGAGAGAAGAAGAAGAAGAAGAGAGAGAGAGAGAGAGAAGAGGGAGAAGAAAGAAGAAGAGAGAGGGGAGAGAGAGAGAGAGAGAGAGAGAGAGAGAGAGAGAGAGAGAGAGAGAGAGAATGAATCGAGCATTTTTGTTTGGCAAAAAAAACAATTATACCCCAGGGCGAACAAAAAAGAATTAATGATCGTTGCAAACATTTGTGTTTTTGTGTAACAGTTTAACGTAATTAAAAAAGTATGTATAGATATGTGAATTTTTATTTTATATATATATATATATATATATTATATATATATATATATATATATATATATATATATATATATATGTGTGTGTGTGTTTGTGTGTGTGTGTGTGTGTGTGTGTGCACGCGCGCACGTGTGTGTACAGATATTTCATTAGCAAAATACTCTATTGATTTGATATATTGAGTGTTTGTATTCAGTGTCATCTTACTGTCATTCGATCTTTTTAAATCTTCGACATTTGAGAGAGAGAGAGAGAGAGAGGGGAGAGAGAGAGAGAGAGAGAGAGAGAGAGAGCATGGTGTTGTAGGACCAGTGATTTATGATTACTAGTCAATCTTTCTCACTGGCCGAGTCCAGCTTTTCCCTTTAAGTAATCGTGGTTTTGTTTGTTTGTTTGTTGTCGTTGGGGTTTTTTCCCCGATAATTTAGCGGTGCTTATGTTGGAAAGTTTGTAACAGCTTGAAAGATCGGGCATCAGCTTCTTTTTCCTCGGAAGTGGAAATATGTATTGGCTGAAATAGTTGCTTCCCTTGTACTTATTCATCTGGCTTAACAGATTGCTGATCGATCTGTCGATCCGGATCCACCCAGAATTAATTGGATATATCACTAGACTCCATTCTATTGTTTTGTAAAGGGCATGATTTTGCCCAACTCTTGAGAACAGAGAGTTTGCAGCGGTTAATCTCTCAAACGTGGGATGGGATCGCAGGGAGGGTAACCTAGCTGGTAGTTTGGAATGCCAGTTAAGAGGCTGGTCACTCAGCAGACAATTTGCCTACGGCTGGTCTAGGCAGACTGGTTTAGAAGAGACAGCCATTGGACTTCAGCCACATCGTAATTGATGTTGTTTTTGCTGAGGAGGTCTTGAGCCTGTCTTTGACCATGGCTGGTCTGGATGGCTTGGTCTGGAGGACTAATTATAGGCCGAGGAGACAGCCCTGGGAGACCGTGTAGCCGTAGTTTGTGTTGTCTTTGCTGAAGTGGACTTGAGATTTTCGAGAGGTAAATATCCGCAGGTAGGAGTCATTGGCGACAAAGTGGACACATGCTGGAATTTGCCCTAGATACGGAGTCTACAGGGTCTGTCTTGATGTCCCTCAGCATTCCTCCACATCCAGCCATGAACGTTATGGTTGGCCCCGTTGTTAGTCGAGCTGTGGGGGATAGAATGTCAGTTCAAGAGCAGCCCGGCGAAGCTGGATTTGGCCTCATTAGACGCTTCTAGTGGTTTCATTGTGACTTCGGTCACAAAGGAGTTTCTCGAAAGATATCGTTGAAAGGGGCTGGGAGGCCTATATACTCCCAGCGTTCTGGCTCTGAGACCATTTTCTTCTCTGAGCAGAGTGTGGTGAAGGCTGTGACGCTGATTCCGTTATTCAGGTGTTTGTGAATGTACAGGGCTGAAAAGTAACAGCCATCACTGGGCCGGGGTGTAGGCCTAGCGGGTGAAACCTGAGGAGCCGTAGCATGTAAGCACACACTATCCTGAGGTCGGTATGAATTGAAATAAAAAAGGAAACCAATGAGCTGGTGTTGGTGTGGATGAGGATGTGCCCACTCGCTCTCCTCTTCCCCGCCCGTACTCCTCTTCTCCCCTACTCCTCCTCCCTCCTCTTCCCTACTTACCTACCCCTCCACTTTACATTTAGAAGCATCAGACGTCGAAAAATCGTGCCTATCCACGCAACCATAGTTCATTCCGAGATGTGAATGATCCGTTTTCAGTCAATTCATATCGAAATGAGCGACAAGACTTGTTGCCAGGGCTCGAGGAGTAGTGCCCCTTTACTTTTTACGAATGTCGGCTTAAAGGGGTTCTCACCCATTTTTACAAATCTTTTTTGACCAAATACACGGTTTTGGTATGTGGTCGTATTGCGAAACCCAGCCCGAATCAGCCGCCTGTGCTCTCATCTTGCAGTGAGAGCAGCATTTCCTGTGGACGGGAAAGCGAGAGGCTGAAACAGGAACGAGAGCCTCGATTTCGATGAAAGGGGGTTTTCCCGATTGATGACGTAGAAAAGCCAAGTCACTCTTCGTGTACGGCTGAAGTGAGATGGGGCGAATGTGTGCTGTGTCTAGTTGCGGAATTTCATCAGGAAATAAGCAAAGAGTAAGCGTTCATGCTTTTCAGGTGCTTCCAGCCAGTTTAGGCGATTGTGGATAAATGTTGTCACCACGACGAGGAAAGATTTTGTTCTTCAGGACAGTTGTCATGGCATTTGCTGTCGTCACTTTGAAGAGCAGTTTCCAAGACCAACATACCAGGAAGGTAAAGGTGGAAACTGGAATTCGGGTCCGAAGACAGCTGAAAGAGGATGCTGTGCCAACTATTATAACAGAAAAATGTATTAAAGCACTCTCTGTTCATTCGCCGGTTGCAAGTGCAAGCCTCAAACGCAACAGTGACACGGATTCTGTCAGGAGCAAGAGAGCCAAACTCAGAGACGTAAAGAAGGTAAGGTTTGTGAAATGAGTGGTTGATCTTTTTGTGTTTCATTTTATTCTCAGTGCATGGTTGGTTGGAAAGATAGTTGTTGGTTTTTGTAGTGATGGCATCAAACTGAAACATACATTGTTACTTTCTGTCACACATGCCAGAGTCATAGTGGCAGTCAGTCAGTCACATTGCCTGCTGTCACTGAAACTGTTGCATGTTTGTGATTAATTTTTTCCCCTGCTGTTGCTGTTTCCAACAAAACCGATTCTTATTAACAAGAAAGTGTCCATGTCCACAAATAACAGCTTGTTGGACCCCAGTGAATAATAGTTTGGGTTTTTATTTTTTAGGACATTGCTGAACATCAAGCACCCTGCAAGTTCAAGTTTCCGCCCATCAACCATATGCTTAGTAAGTGATTATTCATCAGTATTTGGATACAGGATGGTGACAGTGTGCATTTTAAGATATATGCAGGTGTGGTATGTCTGTATGCTATAAACTGCCCTGGTGAGTAAGAGAATAATGAGCTTAGATCTGCAG
>CM031597.1:56232680-56340180 GCA_018398815.1 Conus ventricosus | reverse complement strand
TTTTCTTTGTCAATACAGGATGATCAATACACATTTTCAGGTATTGACCTTTGTAATAAAGGATAGAAAATATTTTACTAAGGCAATATTTGAAAAAATAAAAGTTGACGAGCATGTACTTCAGGTGGTGATATTTGTGGTAAATAAAAAAAACATATATTAGCAGGCTAAGTAATATTTGTGGAAAAAAAAACCACGAGGCTATGTGATATTTGTGGGAGATAAAGAATGAAAATATGCTACCAGGTTATGTGATCTTTATGGTTAATAAAGAATGAAAACATACCACCAGGCTCTGTGGTCTTTGTGATAAATAAAGAATGAAAATACGCTATCAGGCTATGTGATTTTTGTGGTAACCAAAGAGTGAAAAATGCCATCAGGCTCTGTGATCTTTGTGGTAAATAAAGAATGAAAACTGCTACCAGGCTCTGTGATCTTTGTGGTAAGTAAAGAATGAAAATATACAACCAGGCTCTGTAATCTTTGTGGTAAATACAGAATGAAAGTATACCATCAGGCTCTGTGATCGTTGTGGTAAACAAAGGGTCAAAATATGCTACCAGGCTCTGTGATCTTTGTGGTAAATAAAGAGTGAAAATATACAACCAGGCTTTGTGATCTTTGTGGTAAATAAAGAATGAAAAAATACCACCAGGCTATATGACCTCTTCGTAACGAAGAATGAAAATATGAATCAAGTGGAGATCTTGGTAGTACAGGCAGAAAAGTATGTATGGTGATTATTGTAATTTGGAAGAAAAAAAAAGGAAACGTACGTACTGTCATGTTGTTACCTCTGCAAGAGACGTCAAGTCAGTTAACACTGCCAACCGTGACTGTTCTCTGAGAAGAGAGTGAGAGGGAGGGAGGGAGGGACAGAGAATCTGCGCTGTCCATTCCTGTGCCAGGTGAAAGTATCAGATGGGCAAAAGATAACTTCCTTGTTCATGGGAGAGCACCATAAATAATTAAATTCATTGGTGTCGGGTAGACGGAACTTGCCGGCGCTTCAAGGACGGCGAACGTGAAATGGCAAACATAATCCTTGTCAAAATTGGAAATGAAATGAGGCAGGGAACAGTAAACAATAAACAGTAAACAAGTGGGGTAACTTTTGCTCCCATGAGAAAACCTAACACAGAGTAACTTTTATTCAAGACTGGCACAGCCTTTTAAACTTGAATAAAGTCAGACAAATACATAGACGAATAATCTAATAGTGGGGGAAAAAAAAACAAGCGCAGGCCAACAACTGAACTGTCTTCATAGTAATGACTTTGCAAAGATTTGGACTTAAGGAGGGGGGGGGGGGGTGGGGGGGGGGCGGGGGGGGGGAGTTTGAAGATGAAGAAACTGGGAACGTGAAATTAAGAAAATATGTTAAGATATGAAAACTCTTCACTAGCTGCATAAGGGAACCATCGTAATCCCTTTTGAAGGCAGATATATTTGTATTGCCTGCTCCGAGGCCTTTCGTCCGCTGGGTCGGAACTCATCAGGGAGACACGGCTGTTTGTGTCTGCGCTCCTGGCGTCAAATAGAGACACACACCACAGTCCATAATACTGTGGTGTTCTCACCACCAAGGGTGCAAAAAAGAATCCAATAGCACCCCCAAAGCAGCCAGTGAAGGGTAGTAAATGAAACCAAACGAAAGTGTGGGGAGGAAAAAAGTTGCTGAAAAACTAAAGTAAATACTTGTCGTTTTGGGCGGTGCTCCCTAGTCAGTGTCAGATTCTAACAATGATGTGTGAATAACAAACCGGAAATGCAGATATGTTAAAAGCGGGTTTTTGTTTTGTTTAGAATGCATGAAATATCGAGAGCTATCCATATAGAGGGAAAAGCTTTCTCAGAACAGAGTCATAGAAGTGTGAAGCTGTATTAGAATACAGACTTTTAAGTTGTTGATTGGAAGGAGCCGAGAGTTATAGAGCTGTGCGAATTTCGGATGGTATGAAGAAAGAGCAGGTTTAAACATGGTGTTATAAAACTGTGAGAACATGAAACGGAAGAATAGACTGGATGGAAGAGCTGTGATAAGTCTTGAGGAAGCTCTGTAAAATAAGAGCCAAGACAATACACATGGTGTTATAAAACTGTGAGAACATAGAACAGTGGAAGAATAGACTGGATGGAAAGCTGTGATAAGTCTTGAGGAAGCTCTGTAAAATAAGAGCCAAGACAATAAAAATTATCGTAAATTGCCAGCTTCGTGAAGACAGTTGTATGAATTCTGGTCGGGTAATAGAATGGGTCAAACATTGAAAATAATAATCCTAATCCCAGTGGATCTAATCTGATTATATGCGTTAGATGTTGTTACTTAGAGCAACAGTTGTGCCGGTTGTACCAATCCTAATTGGACTACTCAATCTACACGTGATAAACTTAGTTAACATAATGTTAACGCAAATCTCAACAATTAATTTAACGTACAGATTCTCTGTACCCGTATCCGATTTAATATTTTCATATGCAATATATATGAAAATGTGGTAATGGAAATGAAATATACATAATACGTTACGCATGCATCAATACCGTCCTGCTAAGAAATACAAGGAAGCAGGGTGCAATTTGCGAGACAGTCAGTTGCATGTTCAAAGTCGTTACCATGACATTATCTGTATTTGCTGCACAATGGGAATTTCCACAGCACTTTCTTCAGTCGCTATCAAGTGTACAGAACTTGGCGAAGTACTTAGTCTGATACATAGAAATGAAAATATTTTTTTTAAAAGACGACAATTAAATGGTCAAGTTTCTATAATTCAACGTCCATCCCTTTGAAATCGCTTCGTCTTTAATACAAACAGGAATATTGTTATGGGCTACAGATGAACAGAAAACCATTATTTCCTCTTCTCTTTCGCCTGCACCACTGACGGTGTCTGATTCAGGTGTAAAGGCCGTCAAAATTTTCATACTTTTGCACATGACGACTGTTTTCTAGTCGGTATCTACCATTGCCTCTTGGTGGAAGATGGTGGGGCATGTCGACAACGGTTCTGGTTCAGGAACATTATGTGAATCCGAATGTGCTGATCGAACAGCTGCGAAGCAGGTGTGAACTGCCTACGATTTCGTGCGTGCGTGTAAACTCGGAAAGCGAAGATGGGCCAGTTGTGTTTTTGTGCATTCTTTTCAACTCTCTCTCTCTCTCGCTCTCTCTCTCTCTCTGAACACGTGCGCGCATGCGCGCGCGTGCATGCGTGTAGTCAGAATGCAAAATTGATCTTCAGCGCTCGACAACTCAAACCAAATATCAGATCAAGCGGCAAGAAGACTCCATTTGTCCAGGTGGGTTTATAGACTGAGAGAGAGATCAGTCGCAGAGGGATAAGTCTCAGCGAGCACCAATCACCAGTTACGTTCCTTGCCCATCCCCTCCCACCCCACCCCTTCTTTTCCCTCCCTCCAATCATTTCTTGCTTTTCTTGTGACACTAAAAGTCTATGTTATTAATGGGAAATGCGGGATGCATTTTGATAACATCTTTTACACGTCGTAGGCATACTTGTATTGAGATCAGCAAAACTTATCTCAGCCAAAAAGCAAGTGGTTTAATTCCAAGCAGATGTCTTATGTTTGTGGTGGATACACGATTGATTAAGTATGGCGTGAACTCTCCTTCCGGGAAGTTAGAGACGGTTGAGCTTTTGAGTGCGTTTTTTCAGACCCAGGAGTAGAGTGTTAGTTGTGGCCGAAGCTTTCATCTGCCACAGCCTGGTGAAAGAGCTTTTAACCTGTCACGGCAGAAGGCTACAATGAGATGGTGGGCGGAAGGGAGGAGGGATTTTAAAACAGCGGAAATGCGGCTTCCCGGAAATGGGACCGCGTTGAAGACCTGTCCGGTTCGTTGCGTTGGTAGAGCACTTCAACAGTTGTGTTGTTTTTCTCTGCTTTTCATCTCGCTTCCGGTTTTCCTCCCAGTTTTCTTTCTGACAGTCTGTAATTTTTTAGGCAAGTTCGTTACGGCATGCATCCTGGCTATGCCATCTCGCAACCTACCTTTACTTTTAGTGCAACAGATGTTTAGATGGCAGTTTTTTGCATAACGATTTATCAGTGCAAATGCTGAGAGAGAGAGAGAGAGAGAGAGAGGAGAGAGAGAGAGAGGAGAGAGAGAGAGGAGCGTCTCTTGTGGGGATGCAGGGGAAACGAGTACCTCAGCAGGTGAGTGGGAGTGTCGGTAAAGGTTATGTCCCCACCATTAGGAAATTCTCTCTGTCTTTAGTCTTAGGCAAATAGGACGTTAAAATCAACTTTGTTGAGGAAAATCTGTGCATTCTTCTGTTTCTTGTTTTGACTTTGCCTTTCCTTTCCTAAAATTTTCCTTTGCTTTCGTACTTTTTTTTGTAGTCTATTTTAGTGAATCATGCATCTGTCGTTTTCTGAAAGGTTACAGTATTTTATACTCCAGCTTTTAGTTGAAATCCAGTTCATGGCGACAGGATAGCAAGAATACAAACGCTGACCTGAATTTCTGCACATATGTGTTTTGGTAGTTTTTTACTCTTTTTTTGTTGTTGGCACCCAATAGTAAGCCTATATACACATTTTATTCTTTAAACTTATTTATATTATCCGACGACAACAGATTAAATGTACTGACTGGCATCGTGAGCATGATCTGCGTTTATATATCCTTAAGATGTTGAGAGTTCAGCTTTGTTGTAAACTGCTCCGTATTTTGTACATAATAATATCCACAAATGACCTTGTTCAGCTGTTCTTGTCATTATGGCAGAGTTCCTGTTCCTGCGTATGGAGATTCCTGAAAAGGCGATGTGTGGTTGCCTGGGCTGTAAGGACACTGAAAGCAGACAGAGAAAGGGAAGGAGGGTGGTGGAGGGAGGAACCGGCCGCAATTGAGTGGAGGGATGGGGGAGAGAGATGGATGGGAATTGTGATAAAACGTAATATCTGTCATTAGTACTCTACATACAAACGTAGGCGTAAGCTTTACGAACCAACGGAGGCAGAGAAAATTCTGTTTTGTTTTTTTATTTGAATTAGGTGGGGTTAGAAGATAACACAGCTATCGAATGCTGAAGCTCAGTTAGACCCTAAATTAAACGCTTAATTGAAAACATTGTAAAGTGTTTTATCAATAGAGCCGTATCAGGAAGGGAGAGAAAAGATGTGCTTGCTGGGTTAAGTTCTTCATCCGTATTTCAATGCTAGTTACTTTTTTATGTGTTTTGATACGAAATTTTCCAGTCCTTTACTGAATAATTTTTTAGTCCGCCCATTATTATGTTACACAGTCGCGCGATTTTCCAAGTTTTTTAATACTTTTTTATTTATTTTTTTTTATATCATACAACATCGTTTCCATTCCTTCACGAAAATTATCGTTCCAAAGCATGTTGGAGGGGTGGGGGGGGGGGGGGGGGGGGGGACGTCAAAAACTGCTTGATCTGGATAACAACTGAAGACAACGATGGTGACACGAGAACGCTGATGGGGGTGATAATTATCTACTTTTTTCTTTTTGTTTTCTTTGTTTCTTTCTCTCAGTCGTTCATTTCTCTCTCTCTTCTCTCTCTCTCTCTCTCTCTCTCTCTCTCTCTCTCTCTCTCTCTCTCTCTCTCTCTCTCTCTCTTGTATGTCTGCCTGTCTGTCTGTCTCCCCCCACCCTCTCTCTCTCTTTCTCTCTCTCTCTCTCTCTCTCTCTCTCTCTCTCTCTCTCTCTCTCTCTCTCTCTCTCTCTCTCTCTCTGTCTCTCAGTATGTGTGTTTGTGGTGAACCTCACACTTACGCAACACGTGGAGTTTTTCTGCTTTTTTAAAAAGTGCTACACATGCCTCCTTCAGTGGCCAGAAACATTACTCCCCTCCCCTCTTCTTCCTTGCTTTTTTCTTGTGTGTGTGTGTGTGTGTGTGTGTGTGTGTGTGTGTGTGTGTGTGTTCTTTCATTTCCTTGCCAACGACACCGATGGCAGAGCGTAATTAAAGAGGACGATGTCGAGGGTGATGTATGAATTACTTGTTTTCTGAATAACAAAACAACGGAGGAAAAAAACTTCGAACCCACTGGAGAGACAAGGAATTAAGTACTTCGAGTCGTAGAGTCTTCGACGTAAAGATCACAATTTCATCATCACTGCATTTTGTCTGTTACAGCAGCTGTTGCCCAGGGAGTAGTGGTTCTGCGGGGCTGTGGGTCGGAATGACGACCTAACCAGATGATCGCCCAGGTTTCGGTCTCGTTTGAAGGCCATCAGAGGAAGTTCTTTGAATGTCTTGCCAACTTTGGGATCAGTAAAATAGCTTGCTTTGATGGCCTTCAAACGAGACCGAAACCTGGGCGATCATCTGGTTAGGTCGTCATTCCTACCCACAGCCCCCTAGAACCACTACTCCCTGGGCAATAGCTGCTGAGACAGACAAAAGTGCAAATGCTGTCCCTTCCTCAACACTACCACGCTCACCTTTAAAGGGCCCTCAGGACGCCATTTCACCATCAGGAGCAGTTTCACCTGCCAAACCAGTATATGTAGTCCGCTGCAGACTGTGCGGTTGCATCTACGTAGGCGAGATATACCGCACACTGGAAGAACGCTGCAAAGAGCACAGGGACAGCAGCATCCTGAAAAAGCAAACCCCTGTGGCTATACACTTCAACACCGATCCCCACAGCATAACCCACTTCTCTGTATAAGTGGTCTGGTGCAACAGCACTGGTGGACTCCTTCAAGAGAAGGAACATGGATAAACTGATCATCCACCATCTTGGTACTACAACACCAGATGGCCTCGACATCAAAGACTAAACCAAATCACAGCTTCCCCCATCCCCACATTTCCCCTTTCACTCCCCTCCCCCTCGTTTCCCTCTTCCCCACCACCTTCCCTCTCACTATTTACGTTCACATGTATTGCGTCATAATGCAGTGATGATGAAATTGTGATCTTTAAGTCATTGCTTTGAAGACTCTACGTGTCAAAGTGCTCAATTCCTCATCTCTCCAGTGGGTTCGAAGTTTTTTTTCCTCCGTTGTTTTGTTATCTTGTTTTGAAAGAACCCAGGCAGTCTAACTTCTTTTATATCCTATACTTGCTTTCTGTTTGCAGGTGGTTACGGGGGGTTTCAAGTAGAGTGTCCACACCTGTGTTCTAGTCACACCACCCTGTCCGGTCAGCTCAAACCATTGGATCGGATCCACCTTCACTCTCCTCACCCACAGACCCACCCCACCACCACACATACGGCGTTTCACGGGGTAGGGCTTGGTTTATATTTCTTGTTGTATCCTCTATACTGTCTTTCTGTCTTTTCTTACTTTCTCATATTTTGTTTTTACAAACGTGTTCCAGTGTGATCCTTGATTTGATTCTCACCTTGGCACTTTAACTTTGCCTTGTTTGCTTTAATTAGTTTTCATGCTATCTTCCGATCTTCATTTACAGCCACTAGAGGGTGTTTTCTGTTTGGATCGATCATAATATCACAAGAGAGATGTGAGAGAGAGAGAGAGAGAGAGCATGCGCGTGTGCATGCATATGTCTGAGAGCGCATATGTGCGTCTGTGTGTGCATGCGTAGTGCAGTCATATGCGAGAGTGATTGGGCGAGTCGGAAAGAGGGTCTTTTCCTCATACATTTATTTTAGCTGTTCATTTAGCACATTTGTACGTGCGTCCGCATTGGAGGGACTTTTCCCATATTTGTGTATTTAAGTTATTTTTTATTACATTTGCACTCGCGCCTACATACGCATGCTTGGACATGCAAATGCACACACATGCATACCCCCCTCCCCTCCCGTACATGTTGTATTGCAGACCATGTAGGCTCATGTAGTGCGTTGAATTAATACTAAATCTTGTTCGTTAGCCCCCCCCCCCCCCCCCCCCTTTGCAGTTTTTTATTTGCTTGTAGCTGTGACCATTGTAACTACCATGGCCTAGTGGATATAATATGGAGTATATGGACTAGTATGCACGCAGTCCTACCTTGCACTTTTTGTCTGTTGTACAAATAATTTTCCATGTGAGAGTGGATTTCTCTCTCTTTACGAGTTCTCTTCCATTACATGCAGATGTCCCCAGTGGAGCTGCTGCCCTACCTGTACATAGGGGACGCCAGTCACTCCAGCATGAAGGAACTGCTGCAAGAGCTGGACATCACGGCTATCCTCAATGTGTCCACGTGCTGTCGCAACCACTTCCCCCACGACTTCCGGTACAAGGTCATCCCTGTGGAGGACAGCGACAGTGCCGATCTGGCCACCTGGTTCTCGGACGCCTTTCACTTCATTGGTCAGTTCTGGGGATGGCTTGAAACTATTTAATGGGTAACTAAGCCGTCACAGGAACGGAAGAAACTAACAATGTAGACAGGCGTAAAAAAAAATTGTTCAGTCCACTACGCTGAAGTCAACAATTCTCATATGCTGTCAGTGAAGAGTGTAAATATTGACATTTTTAACAGCCTCTTGTTCACCACATCTTCTCCCCCCCCCCTCCCCCTCCCCCTCCCCCGCTTTTTCCCATTTCCTCCCCTTTTTCTGAACAATTGCTCAATCCTTTTCATAGTGATAGAAGACTATTCATCCTCGTTGTACCTAATGGTGTCAGACGAAGAGGAGTAGGTTGCGGGTTGTTTCATCAACGTTATGATTTGTTTGTTCCCATTATTGGTGACCAAGGAATCCATATCAGTTAACTGTTTCAACTTTCACCTGTTGTAATGTAATGTTCTCTTTCTCATTTGAATTCCTTTCCTTGGAATTGTTTGATCTTTCTTTCAACTGTAACCTTTTGTGATCTGATTGTGTGTGTGTGTGTGTGTGTGTGTGTGTGTGTGTGTGTGTGTGTGTGCGTGTGAGTGTGTGTGTGTGTGTGTGTGTGTGTGTGTGTGTGTGTGTGTGTGTGTTGTTTCATTCTTGTGTTTCATTGGTTGATTGAAATTAGTTAAAGTTTTTCAGCGAATTTAGATCTAATGTTCTGTTGTATTGGTGATTTCGTAATTTTTTTTCTTGTTGTTCTAAGATTTCATCAGTTGGTACCATTCTTGGTTTTCCACTTTGTTTTGATCATTGCTTTCATTTGTTGATATTGTTTTTCTCATGCATGTCATTGAAAAATGCAGTTTTGTTAGTTTGATTGGTCAGCTCTGCTTTTGTTTCCATTTAATTGGTGACTGCAAGCTTAAGTACGTTATTACTTCATTTCGTTTGGATAGGGACTTTTCTTCTTTTTTCTCTCTTTCTTTTTTGTCTTGTATATAATGTATTTTTGATTATCGGTTTCAATAACTAAAGATGTTCAATTTCACTGATCCTGTCATAGACATCCTAGACATTTCAATTTGGATTTCACGTGTAACGTATCATTTCCACGGCGGGTTGTAAATTAACTAAACAATAGCCATTGTATTACCTAATGATGTAGTCAGTCTAAGTTACTACTTCGTGATTTCAAATAGAAATCTGGTAAGCTGTGCAGGAGTGGGTTAGATCCAATGAGAAGCTTGAGAAGGATATCGACAATGTAGTTTCATGCTGATCGTTCCTTCTCACCCATTATCTCCCTCTTCCAATCTTTCATGGACCAATTTTCATTTTTTCTAGGCCTGTTTCATGTTGACAATGATCCAGTCAATTTGAAAAAGCAATGTTCAAAATCCTGACCATACTTCTTTACTCAGTCTGACCACATTTTTGCGATAGAAAAACGATTTTGACATAGTAACAGCCATTATACGGCCACAACCACCCATCATCCCCCCTCCGAAGTCTCTTACTATCGCCTGAAATATAAACAGAATTACATGAAATTTTTTTTTCTTAACTCCACGTGATCGAACATTTTTTAATATATTTCAACCTACCGCACTTCTTGAATCTGCCGCACCAAACATCTTTATTTCCCTTAACCATCCTTCTTTACTCCCCCTGATCACACACTTTACTGCCACTGACCATACTTCTGTACTACCCTGTTCACACACTTTACTCCACCTAACCATACTTTTTACCCCACCCCCACCCCCACCCCCATCACACTTTACTGCCACTGACCATACTCCTTTACTACCCTTGTTCACACATTTGACTCCACCTAACCATACTTTTGACCCCCCCCCCCCCCACCCCTATCACACTTTTACTGCCACTTACCATACTTCTTTACTCCCCCTGATCACGCACTTTACTGCCCCTTACCGTACTTCTTTACTCGCGTGATCACACGCTTTACTGCCCCTGACCGTACTTCTTTACTCCCCCTGATCACACACTTTACTGCCACTGACCATACTTCTTTACTCCCCGATCATACACTTTACTGCCCCTGACCATACTTCTTTACTCTCCCAGACCAAACACTTTACTCCACCTGACCATACTTCTTTACTCCCCGTGATCACACACTTTACTCCACCTGACCATACTTCTTTACTCCCCCAGGTCACACACTTCACTCCACCTAACCCATACCTCTTGACTCCCCCTGATCACACACTTCACTCCACCTGACCATACCTCTTTACTCCCCTGATCACACACTTCACTCCACCTGACCATACCTCTTTACTCCCCCTGATCACACACTTCACTCCACCCAACCATACTTCTGTACTCCCCTGATCACACACTTCACTCCACCTGACCATACATCTTTACTCCCCCTGATCACACACTTCACTCCACCTAACCATACCTCTTTACTCCCCCTGATCACACACTTCACTCCACCTGACATACTTCTTTACTCCCCTGATCACACACTTCACTCCACCTGACCATACCTCTTTACTCCCCTGATCACACACTTCACTCCACCTGACATACTTCTTTACTCCCCCTGATCACACACTTCACTCCACCTGACCATACCTCTTTACTCCCCTGATCACACACTTCACTCCACCCAACCATACTTCTGTACTCCCCTGATCAAACACTTCACTCCACCTAACCATACCTCTTTACTCCCCCTGATCACACACTTCACTCCACCTGACATACTTCTTTACTCCCCTGATCACACACTTCACTCCACCTGACCATACTTCTTTACTCCCCCTGATCACACACTTTACTCCACCTAACCATACTTCTTTACTCCCCTGATCACACACTTTACTCCACCTGACCATACTTCCTTACTCCCCTGATCAAACACTTTACTCCACCTGACATACTTCTTTACTTCCCCCTGATCACACACTGTACTCCACCTGACCATACTTCCTTACTCCCCCTGATCACACACTGTACTCCACCTGACCATACTTCTTTAATCCCCCTGATCACACTACTCCACATGACCATACTTCTTTACTCCCCCTGATCACACTACTGCCCCTGACCATATTTACTTTCCCTGACAACACTTTACTGCCCCTGCCCGTACTTCTTTACTCCCCTGATTACATATTTTACTCCCCTGATCACACTACTGCCCCTGACCATACTTCTTTTCTTTCCCTAATCACACACTTTACTTCAGCTGACCATACTCGTTTACTCCACCAGATCACACACTTTACTGACCCGGACCATACTTGTTTACTCCCCTGATTACATACTATACTGCCCCTAACCACACTTCTTTACTCCCCATGATCACACACTTTCCTCCACCTGATCATACTTCTTTACCCCATCTGATCACAAACTTAACTGCCCCTAACCATACTCCTTTACTCCCCCAGACCACACATATGACTCCACCTGACCATACTTCTTTACTCCCCTGATCACACGCTTTACTGCCACTGACCATACTTCTTTACTCCCCCTGATCATACACTTTACTGCTCCTGACCATACTTCTATACTCCACCTGATCATATACTTTACTGCCCTTGACCATACTTCTTTACTCCCCCAGACCACACACTTTACTCCACCTGACCATACTTCTTTACTCCCCGTGATCACGCACTTTACTGCCCCTGACCATATTTCTCTGCTCCCCCTGAACACACACTGAACTCCACCTAACCATACTTCCTTACCACCGCAACCCGATCACACACTTAACTGCCCCTGACCATAACTCTTTACTCCCCCTGATCACACACTTTACTCCACCTGTCCATGCTTCTTTACGCCCCCTGATCACACACTTTACTCCAGATGACCATAGTTCTTTACTTTCCCTGATCACACACTTTACTACACCATACTCCTTTACTCTCCCTTATCACACACTGTACACCACCTGACCATACTTCTTTACTCCGCTTGAGCACACACTTTACGCCACCTGACCACATTCCTTTACTTCCGCTGATCATACACTTTACTGCCACTGACCATACTTCTTTACTCCACCTCACCATACGTCTTTAGTTCCTCAGATCACACACTTTACTCGATCTGACCATACTTCTTTACTACCCCAGATCACACATTTTACCCCACCAAACCATACTTCTTCACTCCCCCTGATCACACACTTTACTGCCCTGACCATACCTCTTTACTCCCCCTGATCACACACAGTACTCCACCTGGTCATACTTCTTTACCTCCCTGATCACATCTGCACTCCACCTAATCATACTTCTTTACTCCCCCAGGTCACACACTGTGCTCCAACTGACCATACCTCTTTACTACCCAGGTCACACACTGTACTGCCCCTGACCATACCTCTTTACTCCCCTGATCACACACTGTACTGTCCCTGACCATACCTCTTTACTACCCCAGGTCACACACTGTACTGCCCCTGACCATACCTCTTTACTACCCCAGGTCACACACTTTACTGCCCTGACCATACCTCTTTACTCCCCCAGGTTACACACTGTACTGCCCTGACCATATCTCTTTACTCCCCTGATCACACACTGTACTGCCCCTGGCCATACGTCTTTACTACCCCAGGTTACACACTGTACTGCCCTGACCATATCTCTTACTCCCCCTGATCACACACTGTACTGCCCTGGCCATACGTCTTTACTACCCCAGGTTACACACTGTACTGCCCCTGATCATATCTCTTTACTCCCCCTGATCACACACTGTACTGCCCCTGGCCATACGTCTTTACTACCCCAGGTTACACACTGTACTGCCCCTGGCCATACCTCTTTACTCCCCCAGGTTACACACTGTACTGCCCCTGACCATATCTCTTTACTCCCCTGATCACACACTGTACTGCCCCTGGCCATACGTCTTTACTACCCCAGGTTACACACTGTACTGCCCCTGGCCATACCTCTTTACTCCCCCAGGTTACACACTGTACTGCCCCTGACCATATCTCTTTACTCCCCCTGATCACACACTGTACTGCCCCTGGCCATACGTCTTTACTACCCCAGGTTACACACTGTACTGCCCTGGCCATAACGTCTTTACTACCCCAGGTTACACACTGTACTGCCCCTGGCCATACCTCTTTACTCCCCCAGGTTACACACTGTACTGCCCCTGGCCATACCTCTTTACTCCCCAGGTTACACACTGTACTGCCCCTGACCATATCTCTTTACTCCCCCTGATCACACACTGTACTGCCCCTGGCCATACGTCTTTACTACCCCAGGTTACACACTGTACTGCCCTGGCCATACGTCTTTACTACCCAGGTTACACACTGTACTGCCCCTGGCCATACCTCTTTACTCCCCCAGGTTACACACTGTACTGCCCCTGACCATATCTCTTTACTCCCCTGATCACACACTGTACTGCCCCTGACCATACCTCTTTACTCCCCCAGGTTACACACTGTACTGCCCCTGACCATACCTCTTTACTCCCCCAGGTTACACACTGTACTGCCCCTGGCCATATCTCTTTACTCCCCCTGATCACACACTGTACTGCCCCTGGCCATACCTCTTTACTCCCCTGATCACACACTGTACTGCCCCTGACCATACCTCTTTACTCCCCCTGATCACACACTGTACTGTCCCTGACCATACCTCTTTACTCTTTCTGATCACACACTTTACTCCACCTGACCATACTTCTTTACTCCTTTTGATAACACTTTACTGCCCCTGACCGTACTTCTTTACTTCCCCTGATCACACACTTTACTCCACCTGACCATACTTCCTGACTCATAACCATACTGCTTACTGTGCCTGACCGTACTTTATTCCACATACTTATACAGTTTCTTTACTCCTGCTGATCATACGTCTGTACTCCGCCTGCATCTTTTTTTCTTTTTAGCGCAACCTGATCACACTTTTTTCTTTTAACTTCAACTGTGCCTGACCAAGCGTTTTTGCTTACCCTGACAATATTTCTTTGCTCCGCTAGATCATACATCTTTACTCTGCCATACCATAACACGTTTACTCCACTGACCATCCTTCTTAACTCCGCCTGACCATACTTCTGTATTGCATATGACCACACTTCTTTACTTCCTTGACCGTATTTCACCCCCCTCCCCTCCCAACCCCCATGAGCATACTGCTTTACTGCTCCTGAACATACTTCTTTAGTCCGCCTGACCATATATTTCTTTACAGTGCTTAACCATATTTCTTTACAGTGCTTGACCATATTTCTTTACAGTGCTTGACCATATTTCTTTACTCTGCCTGATTATAATTCTTTACTTCTTTACTTCCTAACTTTACTTCCTAACCATGGCCTACTTTTCTTTACCTCTGCAGAGCACGAGAAACAGCGAGGAGGTAAAGTGCTGGTCCACTGCCGGGGGGGCATCAGCCGCTCCGCCACCATCTGCCTCGCTTACCTCATGTACTCTCGTGCGCTGCGTCTGGATGACGCCTTCGACTACGTCAGAGCCCGCCGCCAGGTCATCTCGCCCAACGCCAACTTCATGATGCAACTGGCGCAGTTCGAAGCAGAGCTGCGGAGTCTGGGGTTTGAACGGTCTCCGGTGGCCCTAAAGCCCGCGCTGTCGCCCTGCCGCCTCTTCTCGCACAGCAAGTCGGCCTTCGAGCTGACGTCAGAGACCCCATCGGGAGCGTCCAGCCCCACTGACGTCACGTCGCCCTTGCCACAGGTCCCTCTAGTGTCCTAATGACTTCCAAGACAAGGATGAACGTCGTCAGTGTGTGCCAGTGCCAAAAGAGTCGTCGCTAGACGTTGTCTGATTGTAAGGTACGACGTCTTCGAAGAAAGAGAGTGAGAGTGAGTGAGTGAGTTATTATGTGAATCATCCGAATGCAGCGGTATGAAAAAGGCTTCAAGAGTGAGAAACATGTTCAGGCACAAACAAACTTGTCGCTCTAACTAACAGACAGCGTGTAAATGCCCTATTTTTTGATGTTCTGGATGCAGGTCTTGTACTGCTGTCGTCTGAACCTTCAAGCACACACGATCTGCAGTTATGACATCACTTCGACTCTTAGCAATAGCGCTGATGATAATAGACATGAAGACGATGTTGTGCAATCTTCAGTAGTTGTGTTTCCTGCCTGTTGTCTGGAGAGGAAACATAAGACTTATTTACATAAGAAACTTTTTCCCCCATCAACCAAAATGCATTTTTATGAAGACAAATGCTTGGATTTCTTACAACGTTGATTTGTGTGTGTGTGTGTGTGTGTGTACTTCCCTAAGAGGAACTGTACTGCTTATTTCCACGGGCATTGGATGTGGAGGCAGTTATTTTTTGTGGTTTTCACATGATATTGTGTGCCCAGGTTATTGGTAGAGTGCAGTATTGTTGTGTGTGTTTCAAAGTGTGTATGTACATCCTACATGCGTGACAGCTTTGTGTAGATAGTGACATTGTCACCCTAATTCTTCACAATGTCACCATGTTTCGCGTTCAGGACAGAGGACTACGACCCAGTGTTCGCCGGACATCTCTCCTTATTCCTGCCCCATCATACTCCCAAGTGGAGACAAACGAAGACGCAGGCCCATCATCATATATGGGCGTGGAGCGTAGGTGATTCTCTGCAGCCGTGTTATGACCCCTTACGGTCGGCTTGGCTATTAACAACATAAATACGTGGTTTACTGATTTTTCCCCCCTCAGAAAATTGGAAAACCAGACATCAGTAGCGGACAGAAAGCCCGACAGCTTGACATCAGCAGACAGCGACGCCATGGACGTAGGTACGGTCTTCTCATGCAATGTCGGGTTCCAAGCCTGCTCACCATGAATCCCAACTTAGCCTCTACGGGTGCAAGCACTGTCTCCTCATGCAAAGTTGTTGGGTTCCAAGTCTGTTATCGGTTGACCATGAACTCAGCGTGATGGACATAGGCACTTCTCATGCAAAAGTGTCAGGCTTCAAATCAGCTGGGATTCACGGTGTGCCGCGGGCAGGCATGGAACGCAGCAGCTTTGCACTGGGAGACAGTTCCTACGTCTGTAGTGTCGCTGTCTATTTATACCAGGTTATCAAGCTGTATGCTATCAGCTCGATCTGCATGTCGGCCCACCGGTCTGTTCCCGTTTCACACCTGGCCATGTATAGGAAAGATGGAATAGTGTGGTTCTGGCATCACGACGTCTGGATTTCAGATTGCTCAACTGTTCCTCTCTGGAATGTATTGTGCGAGTACTGGTAGTCGATTGGGTGTTAAACATGCTTGTGCACCCATACACGAGGCGTATTTTGTGTCGTTTGGGTGTTAAACAGACATGTGCACCCATACACGAGGCGTATTTTTGTGGTCCATTTTACATCAAAGTACACGTTATACTCCACCATACAAAAATACACATAAAAAACGTAGTGTGTGTGGGATTCACAATGACAAGAATGCCAGTTTTTTTTTCTCTCCATGTTTTGATTTTAGTATGAAATTTAGAGACTGGTCTGCTCTGCATTACATGTTGTTACTTTTTGTATGAGATTTAAGACTGCCTTCTCAGCATCACACGGTGATCAATAAGAAAAAGATTTACACTGAAGGTTTCATCATTTCCACACGCTAGCATTTTATTATAACCACGCTGAAGTGCAGATGCCTGATGGAAAAGCATTTTATGGAAAATGCTGTCGTCTCTGATCAGAAACAAATATTGGTTTCACAGGCCTGCTTTAAACGTTTCTTACCATGACGGTAGTGTGACATGGATGGAGCCTGTTCTGGCAAGAGAGCACAGAAGACAATGCGGGGGTTGGATAGGGGTCCCGTCTCATCTTGAGATGATTATCACACGCAGGTGTAGACAGTTCTTCGACCCGTGGCCCGGACAGCTGTGGAGGTTGTCCTTTGAAGCGGTCATAGAATGACAGTTTAATTGTGTATCAGATAAGACAGCAAAGAAAACTTAACGTGATAAAAGTTGATACTTCTAAAGCTGATGGAACGGCTGGTCGTGAATACGATTCCCTGATTATATGCATGGACGCGAGTCATTGGTGGACAGAACAGACTGAGGGGTTTTCCCCCACAGTGGGTTGTACGTACGCCCACAAACCGCGTATTTACCCACAAGGGCCCATCTCATCTCACTCGCCACATTCCCAACAGTATTCTAAACGAAGTACCGGCACCCGTGAAAGATTCTTTCGGTGTAGGATTAATGACGGAGACAATCATGAGAGCCTTCATGTGAAATTTGAGGAACAGTCGGGTGGAATGAAGTCCTGTACTGTGTAAAACACAGCAGCCATTTAGTAAAAGACGAGAGTGCACAGTGAACAGCACAATTGTTTGTAAGGGCTGTTTGTTCATCTGTATGCAGCAGAGATAGATTGTGTGAAAATGTACAATGTATCCATTGTAAAATTACAGTTTAGGTATGTATACTTAATGGACGAGTCTCTAAACGGACTGCCAATCAGGTTTCGCCCTGCCATTGATGGCGTCATCCATATCATCCATTGTTTTGTTCCATCAAGTGACTTAATTCATTGGCATACAGTTCTCTCATGCTGTCTTTGCCCCCAATCTCCGAAAAATGTTTATATTTTGACTTATTGCAAAAATGACATAAACTGGATGCAGGTATTTCTGAATCATTGAGTATTATAGCTAATCCCTAAATTGAATCAGTTTAAATGATTTTATTCAAGTTATTGAGTATGATCTTGTCTGTGTACCATACCAAATTAGTACACCCGAGTCATTCAGTATGCCGTGAATCCGTGCACTTCAGTGAAACAACAACAACAACAACAACAATAAAATCATGACTCCTGAAATGGATGGATTCAGCGTGTTGAGTCCATGACTACACATACACATGTTTCTTGGATATAGTCATAGGTTGTGAACATCAATTTGAGACGGATCATGATGAAAATGTGTGTGTGTGTGTGTGTGTGTGTGTGTGTGTGTGTGTGTGTGTGTGTGTGTGTGTGTGTGTGTTTACATTCAGATGTGAGTTACGACTAGTCAATCATTACGCACTACGCGGCAGCGGTTTCAAAGCATCATGTTTGTCTCTCTGTACTTGTATTTACATCGACATCCTCACACACACACACACACACACACACACACACACACACACACACACACACACACACACACACACACTGTCTTTCTCTGTCTGAGTCTGTCTCTCTCTTCCTCTCCCTCTCTCTCTCTCTCTCTCTCTCTCTCTCTCTCTCTCTCTCTCTCTCTCTCTCTCCTTCCGTTCCCCCGACTTTCTCGCTCCATCTTTCTTACTTCTCTCGGCCCATGCCCCCTCCCGCACCCCCACTCCTTACTGCGTATTTATTGTCTTCCATGTGGAAGTAAGCCGCGTGCACAAGTGTTTGTTCGGAGATTCAACCCGTGTGTGTAGTGTGTGTGTGTGTGTGTGCGTGCGCGCGCGCGCGCGCATGTGTATGTGTGTGTGTGCCAGGATGTCTCTGTGTGTGTGTGTGGGGGGGGGGGGGGGGGGTGGAGGGGGAGGGGAGGAAGGGAATGGGAAGGAATGGATAATTGGGAGACAGTGTGTCGTCTCTAGACAGATAATGATAAACTAAAACATATTATAGGATGTAACGTACACATTGTTCAAGTGTACGGTAATTTGGGCCACAAATCTTTATGGTCGTTATGTATGCAATTTTGAAGTATGATTAAAATATTTTACACGTGAATGAGGTGGAGGACAGAAGATCGGTTTTGTTAATTTGCCGCTTCTCAAGTGGGCAGGTGCAGACTTTTGGGTACTTGTAAGCTTATTTTTGTTTTTGGTTGGTTTACTTATTAAAATAAAACGCAAAGCTTTTCTTTGAATTAGAAAAAATGCGCTGTCGTAGGGCCAAATTGAATCAATAGTGTAGAATGCCGTGCGTCAGTTTACATTATATGAATATTCAGTTGCTTGGCATCGAATCGCATTTTGTAAATGAATATCATGATTATTAATATATATCCTTTTCATGGAAGCGGAGGACAAGATTCTCACTGAAGTGCTTTGCACAATATCTTCTATTGCAACAACAGCAGCAACAACAACAGGAAACAAATACAGGAAGTGTTGTGCTTCTCCTGAGTACACTAGGACAATGACATATTATCTTGTCCCCGCACCTCTTCGCCTATCCTTTCTCTGTCCGTGCCGTTTCTGTTCATGTGTCATCATTCCCTGCCCATCCCGTCACTTCAGAGGGTTAACATGGAGCATTTGGGTGGGAGAGAACGTTGTGGATTATTAAAGATCAAGTCAGGCCTACACACACACGCACGCGCGCAGTCTCTCTCTGTCTGTCTGTCCGTCTCTCTCTCTCTCTCTCTCTCTCTCTCTCTCTCTCTCTCTCACACACACACACACACACACACACACACACACACACACACACACACACACACACACACACGCACGCGCGCGCGCGCGCGCGTTCGAGTCTCTCTCTCTCTCTCTCCTTTTTTTCATCAGACAATAATCGTTTGCCTTCGGAGTCGATTGTTTTCCCGAGTTGTGAGCGTAACTGGCAAATGCGTTTCCTCTTTTAGATCATAGGAACTATTAGAATAACGATGGCAACTTGTACCGGCAGTCTTTAATTACAACATTCTCTGCCCACGCTTTCTCCGCCTCGGTCTGTCGGTCTTTCTCTCCGTGCACGCGCCCGCGGCATACGTATTTGTGTTTGTTCCGCTCACTTTGTAACTTGTATGAATTGAAATCAATTCGCTAGAGATAGTGTGCAGGGCCTCCCCCCCCCCCCCCCCCCTCTTTTTTAAACCCTATGTAGTATTGGTGAAACCAGTGTCTATGTTCTTCTGCCTAAATTAAGTACAGTCTCGTTTGCCACAGATCGGAAAAAAAGAAAGAAAGAAAGAAAAGAATCAAGCTGAAGAGAAGACGTGCTTTTTTATTCATCTGCATAAGATTGGTACAGTCTTGTTTGCTACTGATCGAAAAGGAGAAAAAGAACAAGAACAGTGTTAAAGAAAAAAAAAATGGCAATAAGAGCTCTGCATTTCTGTCTGAGGAGGCAGAGACGTTCTAGAATAGTCACAGTTGAAAACAGTCCACCGAAAATGCCGCTGAACGTGATTGGGAAGTCTGCTATAGATGACCGAGTTCTTAAAGGAGGACTCTAGCTGATTTAGAGCAGAAGGGAAAAGGAAAGCGAAGCAAACACGAAAAAATCTTTCAACAAAATACTAGAAAATATTACGGATAAAAATGGACTTTCTTGCTTTCGCACGGTCAAAAACAAACGAGAGAAAGAGAGAGAGTGTGTATGTGTGTGTGTGTGTGTGTGTGTGTGTGCGCGCGCGCATGTGTGTGTATTAGAGAGAGAGAGGGAGGGGGAGAGATTTTGTGCGTGCATGTGTGCTGGAAAGAGCATATACCCAGCATTCATTCATTCATTCATTTTTCTGCAGTTGCCATGATGCAACCCCATCAACAGAGGTTGAAAAAGGTTTTCGGTCACTGTGTTATTCCATCGAAGTCTATCATTGGTGTCCATGTAGGCGTTGTATACTTGCCATGTGAATGTGGATAGTTTGGTGTGAACAGAATCTAGTCAAGAAGGATTGTTCTTCACCCTACCACCATCGCTAAATTGTATTCTTGACAGAAACAAATTGTTTGCAAAACACGTAGAACGGAAAGCTCGCCCTTCCGTCTTCATTTGGCATTGTGGACGTCTAAAAGCCCAAACTCTAGCGTGTAAATAATTGGAAGAGAAAAAAAGTCGCCGTAAGCAATAAGATAAAATTTCTGACTAGTTTCTTCCATTCGAGTGCAGTCTCTCGGATAGCTTCTCCCTCTTTGACTTTTTTCTTGCCAGTTTGAGCGTGAACTTGCGAAGTGAACCAGATATCTGACTGAAATATAAGTATAAAGTAAGTAAATAAGTAACAAAAATAATAATTACAGATGATCATGGATGGTCACCGGCCCACCTGAATGTTGTTTTCGTGATGTCTGACTTAATGCGAAAGATGTCAGTGATGCCGCCGTAATGACTTGATGGCGGCTTGATCATGCAATCAACGGAAAGCAATACCATTTTTGGCGCATCTTCGCCCCCTCCCCTCTGCTTCTCTTTCTGGACTTTTTCTGCGTGCCCACGTTCCTGATTAATTATCATCCATCATTTGTGTTTATATTTAGACCGTCCATTTGGCTCCTCCGTCGTTAGAACTTGGGCGAAGTTCTATAAATAGAAGAAAAAAGTATGATGACGATGATGTGTTTCTCTTTTGGGTTGTCTGACTCACTTGCTTTCTCTCTCACTCTCTCTTCCCCCCTCTCTCTCTTTCTTTGTCTGTCTATCTGTCTGTCTCTGTCTCTGTCTCTTTCTGTCTATCTCTCTCAATCCAAGAACGCATCTGTTGAAACAGATCTGCAGTGTTTTTTTTCACGCCTTTGTGTCTTGTCTGTCTCTCTCCCATCTTTCTCCCCCTCTCTCTCTCTCTCTCTCATTGTCTTTTTTCTCTCAGTATCTCTCGGTCTCTCTGTTTTCCCATCCTTACTCTTTCTCTTGCCTAGAAAAGCGCCAATACTTGCGCCTTTCTCTGTCTTTGGCTGGCTGTCTACCTGTCTCTCAGTCTGCCAGCCTGTCTCTACTGCTTCAAACAGTTCATACGTTTGTGTTTAAAAATGCACTTGAACATTGTGTCTGTAAGTGGGGGAGGATGGATGGGAAGAGGGAAAGAGTGTGCAAGGGGGATGGGGGGCTCCAGTGGCATGAATATTGTGATGATTAAAATGGAAATGAACAAAATGAGGCACACGTGTGCTTGTTGTTGGACTCGAAAGAATTTCCTATTTTTCTACATACTGTTCGTTATTGTCGGTCAATTAATGAAGAACTTGTTACTTGTTGAATTAAAGTTGCAGTCTTGATCGTGACTTGTGTGTGTGTGTGTGCCTGCGTGCGTGCGTGTGTGTGTATGTATGTATGTGTGTGTGTGTGCACGAACGTGCGTGTGTGTATGTGTGTGTGTGTGTGTGTGTGTGTGTGCGGGAAAGCATGTTTGCTGCCCCTGGGAGATCTGATCATTCTATCAACGTCATAATCACCACGTTAATACCCAATCATCGTCGTAGTCGTCATGGTCATCACTTTCAGCGTCAAGTATATAAAAGTATATGATCACACACACACACACACACACGCGCGCGCGCACGTGCATACATATCTAGCTACCAATAAACTATTGTACATTTGACATTTAAACATATGTTTAAGCAAGAACATCCAAACAAGAACTGAATCCACTACAACATCAACCAACCGACGCAGCAATAACAAAACGATTAGGCCTAAAGCAATAAAGTCACAGTAACAAAACAATAGTGGCAACAACGAAAGCAATTACAAAACTAATGGCAACAAAACTCATGACGAAAGAGTAATAGCAACAACAGAAAGAACAACAGAATGCACAATATCAGAAATAACAAACGGTAATGCCCTCACCAAGTGCAACAGTTAAAGCAACAACTTGCAATTGCCTAACAGTTAAAGCAACAATCTCTATAACAAAACAATAATTACAAACCAGCACAACAGAACAGGAACACCAAAAACAATAACAAAGCAGTAACAGCAGCATCAACAGCGATAACTTAAGAAATGTAATGGAAACATGAACATCAATACCAACAACAGCGGCATCAAAACGGCGATGACAAAAACATAACAGTAATGGCAACAAGAACAGAACAGTAATGGCAACAACAGTACTGGCAAGAACAGTAGCAATTTCAAAACAAAAGAAATAGCATCAATGACAAAACAGTAATAGTAATAACAATAACAGTAATAACAAAATAGCAATAGAGACATCAACAACAAAACGGTAAAAGCAACAGCAAAAAGAAAAAGAAAAACAGCAATCGTAAGAAAATGACAAAACAACAATAGCATCAATGACAGTGATAGCAAAACACTTAACTATAAACATAATGTTTAAAAAAAAGAGGAAGAAGAAGAAAAAAAAACAACAATGGCGACAACAGTCACAAGCCAATAATAGTAACAGCAATAACAAAACGGTAATCGCAGCGACGAACAAAAACAAACAAACAAACAAAAAACGAAAAAAAACAAGCAATAGGAAAGCAATCCCAAACAACAACAGTAGACAATCAACAGCATCAACAAAACAGTAACAGAAACAACATTCATAAGATAAGAAGAAAAGAAGAAAAAGAAACACCCGAAGGTGCTGGGGAGGACCCAGAGAAGCACTGTCTTCACCTGCCTTTAGAGCAGTCCTGTACCACCCTTGGAGGCCTGCGCTGTGTTGACGATGGGTACAGGCACGCGCAGGACACTCCATTAAGATATCAAGGGACATAACTGCTCCTGAACAGAGGTAAATTAGACTACAGGATGCAGCTCATAACAGCCTTAAAGTAGCATCCCCAGGGGTGTACCAGCCCGTATTTCATGACTGCAGAGCCCACCGGCGAAAAACACCACCCTCCAGCTGCCGAGCACACCCCACAGACCCAACCACCCCTGCCCACGGACAGATGAAGACAGTGCCACTCCAGACACAGCCAAGCTTTCGCCATACGGTCTTATGTGCCCTCAAGAGAGAATCCAGAGTTGTAGTCTTTCCCACTGTCAACAGGACTTTCCCTGTGGTCAGTGGGTCTTTCCTCACCGTCACTGGACCTTTTTCCAGGGTCAGCCTAGTTAAGGCAAATAATAGCACCACAAGCAACAATAACAAAATATGATGGCTACAACAGCAACAACAAAACCGTATTAGCAACATCAGCAATAACGAAACTAATCGCAACAACAATAACAAAACAGTAATAGTAACAACACTAGCATTAGCAAAACAGTAATTGCAAGGGCGGTGGCTGCAGGAACAGTGCCTAAACAAGCAGCAGAAAGCTTAATTGTACGAACTTATATCAACAAGAACAGAAGCCACTGCCATAATGAGAAGGAAAGCCGTAATAATTCAGTAGCATCGTTAGTACCAACAGCGGTGAAGCGAACAGAACAAGAGCATCAGTAACAACGTTATTTGCGGAAACAAAACGGCAGCACTAGTAACAGATTATTTGAACGCAGCTACAGCAATAAGAGGAACCTGTGGTCACATTAGTACAGCCTTTGCCTGCGGAGCTGACGGCCGTCAGTTAGAATCACCCGTAGGATTGGATTCATTCGGCTTGAAAACCCTATCCATTCGACCAGCAATATATGGGTACCCGATTCAGTTCGGGGAAGAAGATTAAAAGCGGCGGAAGGAGAGTGTTGGGCTCCGTCTTTCACACTACCGTGCCTTCTGACAGTTCACTGCTCGAGCCTAACTGAGTCTAAGGACTTTAACCTTTTCAACATTTTTTTTAACAGCAATAATGCATCGTAGTTGTATGCGAGAGATCCACAACACACCGAAAAAAACCGTTGTACGGACAACAGCAACAATAATGGCAGAAACATGACAACACCACATTAACAACATGAAGAACTATCGCAAAAGCCACTACCTAAAGAACAACGTGAAAACACGCACAACAATAAAAAAAACAACAACAGCACAGAACAGCAGCACAACAAAAAGAACACACATAACAGCAGCACACACAAAAAAAAAAACACACATACAGTAGCAAGCACTTCAGCTGTAAACGCACAACAACAATACAACAACCATAACACGCAGAACAACTCTCAAGAACAGCATAACACAGCACAGCAACACTGAAAACAACAGCAGTTACGCAGCCAACACATCAAGAACACAGTAACAGCAGCACAACAACATGAGAACAACAGCAGTAACAGCAGCACAACAACACCAAACACATAACACCGCCAACAACAATGAAGACAGCAGTAAACAACAGCACAACAACAATGAACACATAACGCAGGCCAACAACATGAAGAACATCACATAACAACAGGCACAACAACAAAGAAGAACACAGTATTACACAGCACAACAACAATGAAAACCGAGTAACAGCAGGCACAACAACAATGAAAAACAGTAGTAACAGCAGACACAACAACAATGAAGAACGCATAGTAACACAGCACACACCAATAAAACAACAGCAGTAACAGCAGCACAACAACACTGAAGAACAGCATAGTAACAGCAGCACAACAACAATGAAGAACAGCAGTAACAGCAGGCACAACAACAATGAACAACAGTAGTAGTAACACAGGCACAACACACTGAAAACAGCAAGTACCAGCACAACAACAATGAACAACATAGTAACAGCAGGCACAACAACAAGAACAACAGTAGAGTAACAGCCACACAAAACAATGAACAACAGCAGTAACAGCAGGCACAACAACAATGAAAACAACAGCAGTAAACAGCAGGCACAACACAATGAAAACAACAGCAGTAACAGAAGACACAACAACAATGAAGAACAGCAGAGTAACAGCAGGCACAACAACACTGAAGAACACAGTAGTAACAGCAGGCACAACAACAATGAAGAACAAGTATACACAGGCACAAACAACAATGAAGAACACAGTAGTAACAGCAGGCACAACAACAATGAAGACAGCAGTAACAGCAGGCACAACAACAATGAAGAACAGCAGTAACAGCAGGCACAACAACAATGAAGAACAGCAGTAACAGCAGGCACAACAACAATGAAGAACGAGCAGTAACAGCAGGCACAACAACAATGAAGAACAGCAGTAACAGCAGCACAACAACAATGAAGAACAGCAGTAGTAACAGCAGGCACAACAACAATGAAAACAGCAGTAGTAATGCAGCACAACAACAATGAAGAACAGCAGTAGTAACAGCAGGCACAACAGCAATGAAGAACAGTAGTAGTAACACAGGCACAAACAACAATGAAGAACAGCAGTAACAGCAGGCACAACAACAATGAAGAACAGCAGTAACACAGCACATCAACACTGAAGAACAGCAGTAGTAACAGCAACACAACAACAATGAAGAACAGCAGTAGTAACAGCAGGCACAACAACTGAAAAACAGCAGTATAACAGCAGGCACAACAACAATGAAGAACAACAGCAGTAACAGCAGCACAACAACAAAGAAGAACAACGCAGTAACAGCAGGCACAACAACACTGAAGAACAGCACAGTAACAGCAGGCACAACAACACTGAAGAACACAGCAGTAACAGCAGACACAACAACAATGAAGAACAGCAGTAGTAACAGCAGACACAACAACAATGAACAACAGCAGTATTAACAGCAGCACAACAACAATGAAGAACAGCAGCATAACAGCAACACAACAACAATGACGAACCGCAGCAGTAACAGCAGACACAACAACAATAACAACAGCAGTATTAACAACAGGCACAACAACAATGAAGAACAGCAGCAGTAACAGCAGACAACAACAATGAACAACAGCAGTATAAGAACAGCACAACAACAATGAAGAACAGCAGCAGTAACAGCAGGTACACAAAACAATGAAGAACACAGCAGTAACAGCAAGTACAACAACAATGAACACAACAGCAGCATAACAGCAGGCACAACAACAATGAAGAACACATGTAACAGCAGGCACAACAACAATGAAGAACAGCATATAACAGCAGGCACAACAACAATGCAGAACATCAGCAGTAACAGCAGGCACAACAACAATGAAGAACATCAGCAGTAACAGCAGGCACAACAATATTAAGAACACAGCAGTAACAGCAGGTACAACACAATAAACAACAGTAGAAACACAAGCACAAACAACAATGAACAACAAACGGCAGTAACACACAGGCACAAAACAATAAAGAACAACAGAGTAGAAACAGGCACAAAAACACTGAAGAACAACAACAGTTAACAGCTTGCTCAACAACAAAGAAGAACGCAGGCACAACAACACTCAAGAACAACGGCAGTAACAGCTGGCACAACACACCAATAAAACAGTAACAGCACGCACAACAAAACTGAAGAACATAAGCAGTAACAGCAGGCACTAACAACAATGAAGCACAACAGCAGTAACAGCAGAACAACAACAATGACAAACAGCAGCAGTAACAGTAGTCCCAAAACAATGAAGAATTACATTAGTAACACAGGCACAACAACAATGAAGAACAACAGCAGTAACAGTAGTACTACAACAATGAAAACAGTAGCAGTAACAGGGGCACAACAACAACGAAGCACAACAGCAGTAACAGCAGTACAACAACAACAATTAACAGAAGCAGTAAGAGTAAGCGGTAAACAACAACTAGAAAACAATAGCAAAAGCTGGCACAACAACAAAATAGAACAACACAGTAACAGCAGGCAAACAACAATGAAACAGCAGCAGTAACAGCAGGCACAACAGCAATGAAGAACAACAGCAGTAAAGGTACACTGAACAAAAACAGCTGTAAAAGCAGGCACAACAACAATGAGGAATAACATGCATAACAGCAGGCACAACAACAGTGAAGAGCAACTCGCAGAAACAACACGCACAACAAAAACAGAAAAAAAAAAAAAACACAAACAAGCATAAAAAATGTTACAGCAGCACAACAACACTGAAGATATACAGCACCAGCAAAACAAGCACGCACAACAACAATGAAGAACAACAACATAACAGCAGACACAACAACAATGAAGAACAATAGCAGAGCCATCAACAGCAGCACAATAAACAGCTGAACAACAGCAACAGTAACAACACTCACAACAACACATGAATAACACGCAACCATTGAACAGCAGTAAAAACAGCAGCACAAACAAAAATGAACAACAACGGCAGTAACAGCAAGCACAACAACACTGAAGAACCAGCAGTAACAGCAGGCACACAACAATGAAGAACAACAGCAGTAACAGCAGGCACAACAACAATGAAGAACAGCAGTAACAGCAGCACAACAACAATGAAAACAACAGCATAACAGCAGGCACAACAACACTGAGAACAACAGCATAACAGCAGGCACAACAACAATGAAGAACAACAGTAGTAACAGCAGGCACAACAACATGAAGAACAACAGCAGTAACAGCAGCACAACAACACTGAAGAACAAGCAGCAGTAAACACAGGCACAACAACACTGAAGAACAACAGCAGTAACAGCAGCACAACAACACTGAAGACACATGCAGCAATAACAGCAGACACAACAAACAATCAACACACAGTATTAACAACACCAAAACAACAATAACAACAGCAATAGTAAACAACAGGCACAACAACAATGAAGGCAGCAGCAGTAACAGCAGACACAACAACAATGAACGACCACATATAACAACAGGTACAACAACAATGAAGAACAGCAGCAGTAACAGCAGACCAACAACAACAAGAAGAACACAGCACGTAAACAGCAGACACAACAACATGAACAACAGCAGTAATTACACACAGACAACAAAGAACAACATATAGGAAAGAACAAGAAACACGAGTAACATCAGGCACAACAACAATGAAGAACAGCAGTAGTAACAGCAGGCACAACAACACTGAAGAACAACAGTAGTAACAGCAGGCACAACTAAACAAGATAACAGCAGCACAACAACATAAACAGCAGTACACAAAACAACTGAAGAACAGCATAGTAACACAGGCACAACAACAATGAAGAACACACAGTAACAGCAGGCACAACAACACAATGAAGAACAACAGCAGTAACAGCAGGCACAACAACAATGAAGAACAGCAGTATAACAGCAGCACAACAACAACTGAAGAACAACAGCAGTAACACAGGCACAACAACAATGAAGAAGCAGCAGTAGTAACAGCAGTCACAACAAACTGAAGAACAAGCAGTAACACAGGCACAACAACAATGAAGAACAGCACTAGTAACAGCAGGCACAACAACAATGAAGAACACAGCAGCAGTAACAGCAGGCACAACAACAATGAAGAACACAGCAGTAACAGCAGGCACAACAACAATTAAGAACAGCAGCAGTAACACAGGCACAACAACAATGAAGAACAACGCAACAGCAGGCACACAAGTAAACAGCAAAGCATAAACAGCACAACAACATGAAGAAAGCAGACACGCAGCAACAAGCAGGCACAACAACAATGAAGAACAACAGAGTAACAGCAGCCAACAAAATGAAAACAACAGCAGTAACAGCAGGCACAACAACAATGAAGAACAGCAGCAGAACGACAGGCACAACAACTGAAGAACAGCAGTAGTACACACAGGCACAACAACACATGAAGAAACACAGCAGTAACAGCAGACACAACAACAAAGAACAACAGCAGTATACACAGGCACAACAACAATGAACAACAGCAGTAGTAACAACAGGCACAACAACAATGAAGAACAGCAGCAGTAACACAGCACACACAAAAGAACAACGAAACAACAGCAATAAACAACAGAACACAACACATTCAGCATGACAAACACAGCAGCAGTATAACACAAGGCACAACAACAATGAAGAACAGCAGCAGTCAACAACATGAACAACAGCAATAACACAGCCAACAACAGTATGAACAACAGTAACAGGCACAACAACAATGAAGAACAGTCAGCAGCAAAGCAACAAAACAACAATGAACAACAGCATATTGAACAACAGCACACAACAACAATGAAGAACAACAGCAGTAACACAGGCACAACAACAATGAAGAACAGCAGTAGTAACAGCAGGCACAACAACATGAAGAACACACAGTAGCAACAGCAGGCACAACAACAATGAAAGAACAACAGAAGTAACAGCAGGCACAACAACAATGAAGAACAGCAGTGTAACAGCAGGCACAACAACACTGAAGAACAACAGCAGCAACAGCAGGCACAACAACAATGAAGAACAACACAGTAACAGCAGGCACAACAACAATGAAGAACAGCAGTAGTAACAGCAGCACAACAACACTGAAGAACAACAGCAGTAACAGCAGGCACAACAACAATGAAGAACAACAGAGTAACAGCAGGCAAACAACAATGAAGAACAGCAGTAGTAACAGCAGCAAACAACACTGGAAAACACAGCAGTAACAGCAGCACAACAACAATGAAGAACAACAGCAGTAACAGCAGGCACAACAACAATGAAGAACATCAGTAGTAACAGCAGCACAACAACACTGAAGAACAACAGCAGTAACAGCAGGCACAACAACAATGAAGAACACAGCAGAGTAACAGCAGCACAACAACAATGAAGAACAACAGCAGCAACAGCAGGCACAACAACAATGAAGAACAGCAGCAGAACAGCAGGCACAACAACAATGAAGACACAGCAGCAACAGCAGGCACAACAACAATGAAGAACAGCAGTATAACAGCAGCACAACAACAATGAAGAACAGCAGTAGTAACAGAGGCACAACAACAATGAAGAACAGCAGCAGCAACAGCAGGCACAACAACAATGAAGAACAGCAAGCAACAGCAGGCACAACAACAATGAAGAACAGCAGTAGTAACAGCAGGCACAACAACAATGAAGAACAGCAGCAGTAACAGCAGGCACAACAACAATGAAGAACAGCAGTAGCAACAGCAGGCACAACAACAATGAAGAACAGCAGTAGGGCCTAACAAAAGAACAGCACACAGGACAAAACATGCACGCAGTACACAGCAACAACAAAATGAAAACAGCAGTAGTAACAGCAGGCACAACAACATGAAGAACACAGTAGTAACAGCAGGCACAACAACAATGAAGAAACAGCAGTAACACAAGACACAAACCAACAACAATGAAGAACAGCAGCAGTAACAGCAGGCACAACAACAATGAAGAACAGCAGCAGTAACAGCAGGCACAACAACAATGAAGAACAGCAGCAGCAACGGCAGGCACAACAACATGAAGAACGCAGTCACAGCGGACACGACAACAATGAACAAAACAGCAAGTTACAGCACGCACAACAGTAAAGAACAACAGGCAGCAGTTACTGCTATTCTTCATTGTTGTTGTGCCTGCTGTACTGCTGCGTTCTTCATTGAACAGTAGGGCACAACAACAATGAAGAACAGCAGCAGTAACAGCAGGCACAACAACAATGAAGAACAGCAGCAGTAGCAGCAGGTAACAATAACAATGAAAGACATGCATCAGTAACAGTAGACACAACAACAATGAAGAAGAAGAGCAATAACAGCAGGCCAACAACAATGATAAAGAGCACAGTAACAAAGACACAACAACAATGAAGAACAACAGCATTAACAGCAGGCACAACAACAATGAAGAACAGCAGCAGTAACAGCAGGCACACCAACAATGAAGAACAACAGTAGTAACAGCAGGCACAACAACATGAAGAACAGCAGCAGTAACAGCAGGCACAACAACAATGAAGAACAGCAGCAGTAACAGCAGACACAACAACAATGAAGAACAGCAGCAGTAACAGCAGGCACAACAACAATGAAGAACAGCAGCAGTAACAGCAGACACAACAACAATGAAGAACAGCAGCAGTAACAGCAGGCACAACAACAATGAAGAACAGCAGCAGTAACAGCAAGGCACAACAACAATGAAGAACAACAGTAGTAACAGCAGGCACAACAACAATGAAGAACAGCAGCAGTAACAGCAGGCACAACAACAATGAAGAACAGCAGCAGTAACAGCAGGCACAACAACAATGAAGAACAGCAGCAGTAACAGCAGGCACAACAACAATGAAGAACAGCAGCAGTAACAGCAGTAACACAACAATGAAAGACATGCAGCAGTAACAATAGACACAACAACAATGAAGAAGAGGAGCAGTAACATCAGGCACAAAAACAATGATAAAGACCAGCAGTAACAGCAGGCACAACAACAGTGAAGAACAACAGAAACAGCAGGCACAACAAATAACAACAGCAGAAACAGCAGGCACAACAACAATGAACAATAGTAACAGCAGGCACAACAACAACAAACAACAACAGTAGCAGCAGGCACAATAGATAACAACAGCAGTGACAGCAGCGCACAACACTGAAGAACAACAGCAGAAACAGCAGGCACAACAACAATGAACAACAGTAGTAACAGCAGGCACAACAACACTGAAGAACAGCAGTAGTAACAGCAGGCACAACGACAATGAAGAACAACAGTAGTAACAGCAGCCGCAACAACACTGAAGAACAACAGCTAACAGCAGGCACAACAACAATGAACAACAGTAGTAACAGCAGGCACAACAACGCTGAAGAACAGCAGTAGTAACAGCAGCACAACGACAATGAAGAACAACAGTAGTAACAGCAGGCACAATAACAAGAAAAACAACGCAGTAACAGCAGACACAACAACAATAAACAACAGTAGTAACAGCAGGCACAATAACACTGAAGAACAGCAGCAGTAACAGCAGGCACAACAACATGTAGAACAGCAGTAGTAACAGCAGCACAACAGCAATGAAGAACAGCAGTAGCAACGACAGGCACAACAACACTGAAGAACAGCAGCAGTAACAGCAGGCACAACAACAATGAACAACAGTCTAAACAGCAGACACAACATCAATGAACAACAGTAGTAACAGCAGGCACAATAACACTGAAGAACAGCAGCAGTAACAGCAGGCACAACAACAATGAACAACAGTCTAAACAGCAGACAACAACAATGAACAACAGTAGTAACAGCAGCACAATAACACTGAAGAACAGCAGCAGTAACAGCAGGCACAACAACAATGAACAACAGTCTGAACAGCAGGCACAACAACACTGAAGAACAGCAGCAGTAACAGCAGGCACAACAACAATGAACAACAGTCTGAACAGCAGACACAACAACAATGAACAACAGTAGTAGTAACAGCAGGCACAACAACAATGAAGAACAGCAGTAACAGCAGTCACAACAACAATGAACAACAGCAGTAACAGCAGGCACAACAACAATGAAGAACAGAAGCAGTAACAGCAGACACAACAACAATGAAGAACAGCATAGTAACAGCAGGCACAACAACAATGAAGAACAGCAGTAACAGCAGTCACAACAACAAAGAAGAGACACAGTAGTAACAGCAGGCACAACAATAATGAACAACAACAAGCAGTAACAGCAGGACAACAACAATGATAGAACAGCAGTAGTAACGACAGGCACAATAGCACTCAAGAACAGTAGTAACAGCAGACACAACAACAATGAAGAACAACAGCAGTAACAGCACGCACAACAACAATGAAGAACAACAGCATAACAGCAGACACAAAGCCAATGAAGAACATCAGTAACAGCAGGCACAACAACACTGAAGAACAGCAGTAACAGCAGGCACAGCAATACTGAAGAACAGCAGTAACAGCAGGCACAACAGCAATGAGAACAGCAGTAACAGCAGGCACAACCACAATGAAGAACAGCATAGTAACAGCAGGCACAACAACAATGAAGAACAACAGCAGTAACAGCAGACACAACAACAATGAAGAACAACAGCAGTAACAGCAGACACAACAACAATGAAGAACAGCAGTAACAGCAGGCAAGAAACAATGAAGAACAGCAGTAGTAACAGCAGACACAACAACAATGAAGAGCAACAGCAGTAACAGCAGGCACAACAACAATGAAGAACATCAGTAAATGCAGGCACAACAACAATAAGAAGAGCAGCAGTAACAGCAGCACAACAACAATGAACAACAGCAGTAACAGCAGTCACAACAACACTGAAGAACAGCAGTAGTAACAACAGGCACAACAACAATGAAGAACAGCAGTAACAGCAGGCACAACAACACTGAAGAACAGCAGTAACAGCAGGCACAACAACAATGAAAAACAGCAGAACAGCAGGCACAACAACAATGAAGAACAACAGTAGTAACAGAAGGCACAACAACAATGAAGAACAGCAGTAACAGCAGCACAACAACATGAAGAACAGCAGTAACAGCAGGAACAACAACACTGAAGAACAACAGCAGTAACAGCAGAAACAACAACAATGACGAACAGCAGTAGTAACAACAGGCACACCAACAATGAATAAAAACAGCAGCAGTACCAGCAGCACAACAACAATGAAGAACACAGCATATAACAGCAGCACAACAACAATGAAGAACAACAGCAGTAACAGCAGGCACAACAACAATGAAGAACAGCAGCAGTAACAGCAGGCACAACAACAATGAAGAACAACAGCAGTAACAGCAGGCACAACAACAATGAAGAACAACAGCAGTAACAGCAGACACAACAACAATGAAGAACAGTAGTAGTAACAGCAGACACAACAACAATGAAGAACAGCAGTAACAGCAGGCACAACAACAATGAAGAACAGCAGTAGTAACAGCAGGCACAACAACAATGAAGAACAGCAGAAGTAACAGCAGCACAACAACAATGAAGAACCACAGCAGTAACAGAAGGCACAACAACAATGAAGAACAGCAGTAACAGCAGGCACAACAACAATGAAGAACAGCAGTAACAGCAGGCACAACAACAATGAAGAACAGCAGTAACAGCAGGCACAACAACAATGAAGAACAGCAGCAGTAACAGCAGGCACAACAACAACAATGAAGAACAGCAGTAGTAACAGCAGGCACAACAACAATGAAGAACAGCAGTATTATCAAGAGGCACAACAACAATGAAGAACAGCAGTAACAGCAGGCACAACAACAATGAAGAACAGCAGTAACAGCAGCACAACAACAATGAAGAACAGCAGTAACAGCAGGCACAACAACAATGAAGAACAACACAGTAACAGCAGACACAAAACCAATGAAGAACATCAGTAACAGCAGGCACAACAACACTGAAGAACAGCAGTAACAGCAGGCACAGCAATACTGAAGAACAGCAGTAACAGCAGGCACAACAGCAATGAAGAACAGCAGTAACAGCAGGCACAACCACAATGAAGAACAGCAGTAGTAACAGCAGGCACAACAACAATGAAGAACAGCAGTAGTAACAGCAGGCACAACAACAATGAAGAACAGCAGTAACAGCAGGCACAACAACAATGAAGAACAGCAGTAGTAACAGCAGCACAACAACAATGAAGAACAGCAGTAGTAACAGCAGGCACAACAACAATGAAGAACAGCAGTAACAGAAGGCACAACAACAATGAAGAACACAGTAACAGCAGGCACAACAACAATGAAGAACAGCAGTACCAGCAGGCACAACAACACATCAAGAACAGCAGTAACAGCAGGCACAACAACAATGAAGAACAGCAGCAGTAACAGCAGCCACAACAATGAAGAACAACAGCATTAAACAGCAGACACAACAACAATGAAGAACAGCAGTAGTAACAGCAGGCACAACAGCAATGAAGAACAGCAGTAGTAACACCAGCACAACAACAATGAAGAACAGCAGTAACAGCAGGCACAACAACAATGAAGAACAGCAGTAACAGCAGGCACAACAACAATGAAGAACAGCAGTAACAGCAGGCACAACAACACTCAAGAACAGTAGTAACAGCAGCACAACAACAATAAACAACAGCAGTAACAGCAGACACAACAACAATGAAGAACAGCAGTAGTAACAGCAGACACAACAACAATGAAGATCAGCAGTAACAGCAGGCACAACAACAATGAAGAACAGCAGTAACAGCAGGCACAACAACAATGAAGAACAGCAGCAGTAACAGCAGGCACAACAACAATGAAGAACAGCAGTAGTAACAGCGGGCACAACAACAATGAAGAACAGCAGCAGTAACAGCCAGGCACAACAACAATGAAGAACAGCAGTAGTAACAGCACGCACAACAACAATGAGAACAGCAGCAGTAACAGCAGCACAACAACATGAAGAACAGCAGTAGTAACAGCAGGCACAACAACAATGAAGAACAGCATAGTAACAGCAGACACAACAACAATGAGGAACAGCAGTAACAACAGGCACAATAGCAATGAAGAACAGCAGTAGTAACAGCAGGCACAACAACAATGAAGAACAGCAGTAGTAACAGCATGCACAACAACAATGAAGAACAGCAATAGTAACAGCAGACACAACAACAATGAAGAACAGCAGTAACACAGCACAACAAGAATGAGAACAGCAGTAACAGCAGCACATCAACAATGAAGAACAGCAGTAACAGCAGGCACAACAACACTCAAGAACAGCAGTAACAGCAGGCACAACAACAATGAAGAACAGCAGCATTAACAGCAGACACAACAACAATGACGAACAGCAGTAGTAACAGCAGGCACAACAACAATGAAGAACAGCAGTAGTAACAGCAGCACAACAGCAATGAAGAACAGCAGTAGTAACAGCAGGCACAATAACAATGAAGAACAGCAGCAGTAACAGCAGGCACAACAACAATGAAGAACAGCAGTAGTAACAGCAGCACAACAACATGAAGAACAGCAGCAGTAACAGCAGACACAACAACAATGAAGAACAGCAGTAAGTAACAGCAGGCACAACAACAATAAAGAACAGCAGTAACAGCAGACACAACAACAATGAAGAACAGTAGTAGCAACAGCAGGCACAACAACAATGAAGAACAGCTGTAACAGCAGACACAAACAACAATGAAGAACAGCAGTAGTAGCAGCAGACACAACAACAATGAAGAACAGCAGCGTAACAGCAGACACAACAACAATGAAGAACAGCATAACAGCAGACACAACAACAATGAAGAACAGTAGTAACAACAGGCACAACAACAATGAAGAACAGCAGTAACAGCAGGCACAACAACAATGAAGAACAGCAGTAGTAACAGCCGCACACCAACAATGAAGAACACAGTATGAACAGCAGACACAACAACAATGAAGAACAGCAGTAACAGCAGGCACAACAACAATGAAGAACAGCAGTAGTAACAGCAGGAACAACACAACAATGAAAAACAGCAGTAATAACAGCAGCACACCAACAATGAAGAACAGCAGTATAACAGCAGACACAACAACAATGAAGAACAGCAGTAGTAACAGCAGGCACAACAGCAATGAAGAACAGCAGTAACAGCAGGCACAACAACAATGAAGAACAGCAGTAACAGCAGACACAACAACAATGAAGAACAGCAGTAGTAACAGCAGGCACAACAACAATGAAGAACAGCAGTAGTAACAGCAGGCACAACAACAATGAAGAACAGCAGTAGTAACAGCAGGCACAACAACAATGAAGAACAGCAGTAGTAACAGCAGGCACAACAACAATGAAGAACAGCAGTAGTAACAGCAGGCACAACAACAATGAAGAACAGCAGTAACAGCAGGCACAACAACAATGAAGAACAGCAGTAGTAATAGCAGGCACAACAACAATGAAGAACAGCATAGTAATAGCAGGCACAACAACAATGAAGAACAGCAGTAGTAACAGCAGACACAACAACAATGAAGAAAAGCAGTAACAGCAGACACAACAACAGTGAAGAACAGCAGTAACAGCAGCACAACAACAATGAAGAACAGCAGTAACAGCAGGCACAACAGCAATGAAGAACAGCAGTAACAGCAGTCACAACAACACTCAAGAACAGCAGTAACAGCAGGCACAACAAAAATGAAGAACAACAGCAGTAACAGCAGGCACAACAACAATGAAGAACAGCAGCAGTAACAGCAGGCACAACAACAATGAAGAACAACAGCAGTAACAGCAGGCACAACAACAATGAAGAACAACAGCAGTAACAGCAGACACAACAACAATGAAGAACAGTAGTAGTAACAGCAGACACAACAACAATGAAGAACAGCAGTAACAGCAGCACAACAACAATGAAGAACAGCAGTAGTAACAGCAGGCACAACAACAATGAAGAACAGCAGAAGTAACAGCAGGCACAACAACAATGAAGAACACAGCAGTAACAGAAGGCACAACAACAATGAAGAACAGCAGTAACAGCAGGCACAACAACAATGAAGAACAGCAGTAACAGCAGGCACAAACAACAATGAAGAACAGCAGTAACAGCAGGCACAACAACAATGAAGAACAGCAGCAGTAACAGCAGGCACAACAACAACAATGAAGAACAGCAGTAGTAACAGCAGGCACAACAACAATGAAGAACAGCAGTATTATCAAGAGGCACAACAACAATGAAGAACAGCAGTAACAGCAGGCACAACAACAATGAAGAACAGCAGTAACAGCAGGCACAACAACAATGAAGAACAGCAGCAGTAACAGCAGCACAACAACAACAATGAAGAACACAGTAGTAACAGCAGGCACAACAACAATGAAGAACAGCAGTATTATCAAAGAGCACAACAACAATGAAGAACAGCAGTAACAGCAGGCACAACAACAATGAAGAACAGCAGTAACAGCAGGCACAACAACAATGAAGAAACAGCATAACACAGGCACAACAACAATGAAGAACAACACAGTAACAGCAGACACAAAACCAATGAAGAACATCAGTAACAGCAGGCACAACAACACTGAAGAACAGCAGTAACAGCAGGCACAGCAATACTGAAGAACAGCAGTAACAGCAGGCACAACAGCAATGAAGAACAGCAGTAACAGCAGGCACAACCACAATGAAGAACAGCAGTAGTAACAGCAGGCACAACAACAATGAAGAACAGCAGTAGTAACAGCAGGCACAACAACAATGAAGAACAGCAGTAACAGCAGGCACAACAACAATGAAGAACAGCAGTAGTAACAGCAGCACAACAACAATGAAGAACAGCAGTAGTAACAGCAGGCACAACAACAATGAAGAACAGCAGTAACAGAAGCACAACAACAATGAAGAACAACAGTAACAGCAGGCACAACAACAATGAAGAACAGCAGTACCACAGGCACAACACACTCAAGAACAGCAGTAACAGCAGCACAACAACAATGAAGAACAGCAGCAGTAACAGCAAGCCACAACAATGAAGAACAACACATTAACAGCAGACACAACAACAATGAAGAACAGCAGTAGTAACAGCAGCACAACAGCAATGAAGAACAGCAGTAGTAACACCAGGCACAACAACAATGAAGAACAGCAGTAACAGCAGGCACAACAACAATGAAGAACAGCAGTAACAGCAGCACAACAACAATGAAGAACAGCAGTAACCAGGCACAACAACACTCAAGAACAGTAGTAACAGCAGGCACAACAACAATAAACAACAGCAGTAACAGCAGACACAACAACAATGAAGAACAGCAGTAGTAACAGCAGACACAACAACAATGAAGATCAGCAGTAACAGCAGGCACAACAACAATGAAGAACAGCAGTAACAGCAGGCACAACAACAATGAAGAACAGCACAGTAACAGCAGGCACAACAACAATGAAGAACAGCAGTAGTAACAGCAGGCACAACAACAATGAAGAACAGCAGCAGTAACAGCAGGCACAACAACAATGAAGAACAGCAGTAGTAACAGCACGCACAACACAATGAAGAACAGCAGCAGTAACAGCAGGCACAACAACAATGAAGAACAGCAGTAGTAACAGCAGCACAACAACAATGAAGAACAGCAGTAGTAACAGCAGACACAACAACAATGAGGAACAGCAGTAACAGCAGGCACAATAGCAATGAAGAACAGCAGTAGTAACAGCAGGCACAACAACAATGAAGAACAGCAGTAGTAACAGCATGCACAACAACAATGAAGAACAGCAATAGTAACAGCAGACACAACAACAATGAAGAACAGCAGTAACAGCAGGCACAACAAGAATGAAGAACAGCAGTAACAGCAGGCACATCAACAATGAAGAACAGCAGTAACAGCAGGCACAACAACACTCAAGAACAGCAGTAACAGCAGGCACAACAACAAATGAAGAACAGCAGCATTAACAGCAGACACAACAACAATGACGAACAGCAGTAGTAACAGCAGCACAACAACAATGAAGAACAGCAGTAGTAACAGCAGGCACAACAGCAATGAAGAACAGCAGTAGTAACAGCAGGCACAATAACAATGAAGAACAGCAGCAGTAACAGCAGGCACAACAACAATGAAGAACACAGTAGTAACAGCAGGCACAACAACAATGAAGAACAGCAGCAGTAACAGCAGACACAACAACAATGAAGAACAGCAGTAGTAACAGCAGGCACAACAACATAAAGAACAGCAGTAACAGCAGACACAACAACAATGAAGAACAGTAGTAGCAACAGCAGGCACAACAACAATGAAGAACACTGTAACAGCAGACACAACAACAATGAAGAACAGCAGTAGTAGCAGCAGACACAACAACAATGAAGAACAGCAGCAGTAACAGCAGACACAACAACAATGAAGAACAGCAGTAACAGCAGACACAACAACAATGAAGAACAGTAGTAACAACAGGCACAACAACAATGAAGAACAGCAGTAACAGCAGGCACAACAACAATGAAGAACAGCAGTAGTAACACAGGCACACCAACAATGAAGAACAGCAGTATGAACAGCAGACACAACAACAATGAAGAACAGCAGTAACAGCAGCACAACAACAATGAAGAACAGCAGTAGTAACAGCAGGAACAACAACAATGAAAAACAGCAGTAATAACAGCAGGCACACCAACAATGAAGAACAGCAGTAGTAACAGCAGACACAACAACAATGAAGAACAGCAGTAGTAACAGCAGGCACAACAACAATGAAGAACAGCAGTAACAGCAGGCACAACAACAATGAAGAACAGCAGTAACAGCAGACACAACAACAATGAAGAACACAGTAGTAACAGCAGGCACAACAACAATGAAGAACAGCAGTAGTAACAGCAGGCACAACAACAATGAAGAACAGCAGTAGTAACAGCAGGCACAACAACAATGAAGAACAGCAGTAGTAACAGCAGGCACAACAACAATGAAGAACACAGTAGTAACAGCAGCACAACAACAATGAAGAACAGCAGTAACAGCAGCACAACAACAATGAGAAACACAGTAGTAATAGCAGGCACAACAACAATGAAGAACAGCAGTAGTAATAGCAGGCACAACAACAATGAAGAACAGCAGTAGTAACAGCAGACACAACAACAATGAAGAAAAGCAGTAACAGCAGACACAACAACAGTGAAGAACAGCAGTAACAGCAGGCACAACAACAATGAAGAACAGCAGTAACAGCAGGCACAACAGCAATGAAGAACAGCAGTAACAGCAGTCACAACAACACATCAAGAACAGCAGTATCAGCAGGCACAACAACAATGAAGAACAGCAGCATTAACAGCAGACACAACAACAATGAAGAACAGCAGTAGTACAGCAGGCACAACAACAATGAAGAACATAGTAGTAACAGCAGGCACAACAACAATGAAAACAGCAGTAGTAACAGCAGGCACAATAACAATGAAGAACAGCAGCAGTAACAGCAGGCACAACAACAATGAAGAACAGCAGTAGTAACAGCAGGCACAACAACAATGAAGAACAGCAGCAGCAACAGCAGACACAACAACAATGAAGAACAGCAGTAGTAACAGCAGGCACAACAACAATGAAGAACAGCAGTAGTAACAGCAGGCACAACAACAATGAAGAACAGCAGCAGTAACAGCAGCACAACAACAATGGAGAACAGCAGTAGTAACAGCAGGCACAACAACAATGAAGAACAGCAGCAGTAACAGCAGCACAACAACAATGAAGAACAGCAGTAGTAACAGCAGGCACAACAACAATGAAGAACAGCAGTAGTAACAGCAGGCACAACAACAATGAAGAACAGCAGTAACAGCAGGCACAACAACAATGAAGAACAGCAGTAATAACAGCAGGCACAACAACAATGAAGAACAGCAGTAGTAACAGCAGGCACAACAACAATGAAGAACAGCAGTAGTAACAGCAGGCACAACAACAATGAAGAACAGCAGTAACAGCAGCACAACAGCAATGAAGAACAGCAGTAAACAGCAGGCACAACAACAATGAAGAACAGCAGTAACAGCAGGCACAACAACACTCAAGAACAGCAGTAACAGCAGCACAACAACAATGAAGAACAGCAGCATTAACAGCAGACACAACAACAATGAAGAACAGCAGTAGTAACAGCAGGCACAACAACAATGAAGAACAGCAGTAGTAACAGCAGGCACAACAACAATGAAGAACAGCAGTTGTAACAGCAGGCACAATAACAAATGAAGAACAGCAGCAGTAACAGCAGGCACAACAACAATGAAGAACAGCAGTAGTAACAGCATGCACAACAACAATGAAGAACAGCAGCAGTAACAGCAGACACAAAAGCAATGAAGAACAGCAGTAGTAACAGCAGGCACAACAACAATGAAGAACAGCAGTAACAGCAGACACAACAACAATGAAGAACAGTAGTAAACAGCAGGCACAACAACAATGAATAACCGCAGTAACAGCAGACACAACAACAATGAAGAACAGCAGTAGTAACAGCAGACACAACAACAATGAAGAACAGCAGCAGTAACAGCAGACACAACAACATGAAGAACAGCAGTAACAGCAGACACAACAACAATGAAGAACAGTAGTAAACAACAGGCACAACAAAATGAAGAACAGCAGTAACAGCAGGCACAACAACAATGAAGAACAGCAGTAGTAACAGCAGGCACACCAACAATGAAGAACAGCAGTAGTAACAGCAACACAACAACAATGAAGAACAGCAGTAACAGCAGGAACAACAACAATGAAGAACAGCAGTAGTAACAGCAGGCACAACAACAATGAAAACAGCAGTAGTAAACAGCAGGCACACCAACAATGAAGAACAGCAGTAGTAACAGCATACACAACAACAATGAAGAACAGCAGTAGTAACAGCAGGCACAACAACAATGAAGAACAGCAGTAGTAACAGCAGGCACAACAACAATGAAGAACAGCAGTAACAGCAGGCACAACAACAATGAAGAACAACAGCAGTAACAGCAGATACAGCAACAATGAAGAACAACAGCAGTAACAGCAGACACAACAACAATGAAGAACAACAGCAGTAACAGCAGACACAACAACAATGAAGAACAGCAGTAGTAACAGCAGACACAACAACAATGAAGAACAGCAGTAGTAACAGCAGACACAACAACAATGAAGAACAGCAGTAACAGCAGGCACAACAACACTCAAGAACAGCAGTAACAGCAGGCACAACAACAATGAAAAACAACAGTAGTAACAGCAGGCACAACAACAATGAAGAACAGCAGTAGTAACAGCAGGCACAACAACAATGAAGAACAGCAGTAACAGCAGGTACAACAACAATGAAGAACAGCAGTAGTAACAGCAGGCACAACAACAATGAAGAACAGCAGTAACAGCAGGCACAACAACAATGAAGAACAGCAGTAGTAACAGCAGGCACAACAACAAAGAAGAACAACAGCAGTACAGCAGCACAACAAGAATGAAGAACAACAGCAGTAACAGCAGCACAACAACAATGAAGAAGAACAGCAGTAACAGCAGACACACCAACAATGAAGAACAGCAGTAACAGCAGGCACAACAACAATGAAGAACAGCAGTAACAGCAGGCACAACAACAATGAAGAACAGCAGTAACAGCAGGCACAACAACAATGAAGAACAGCAGTAACAGCAGGCACAACAACACTGAAGAACAGCAGTAACAGCAGGCACAACAACAATGAAGAACAGCAGTAACAGCAGGCACAACAACAATGAAGAACAGCAGTAACAGCAGGCACAACAACAATGAAAACAGAAGTACAAGCAGGCACAACAACAATGAAGAACAGCAGTAGTAACAGCAGACACACCAACAATGAAGAACAGCAGTAACAGCAGGCACAACAACAATGAAGAACAGCAGTAACAGCAGGCTCAACAACACTGAAGAACAGCAGTAGTAACAGCAGGCACAACAACAATGAAGAACAGCAGTAGTAACAGCAGGCACAACAACAATGAAGAACAGCAGCAGTAACAGCAGCACAACAACAATGAAGAACAGCAGCAGTAACAGCAGCACAACAACAATGAAGAACAGCAGTAGTAACAGCAGGCACAACAACACTGAAGAACAGCAGTAACAGCAGCACAACAACAATGAAGAACAGCAGTAACAGCAGGCACAACAACAATGAAGAACAGCAGTAGTAACAGCAGGCACAACAACAATGAAGAACAGCCGTAACAGCAGGCACAACAATGAAGAACAATAGCAGTAAAATTACAATAACAATGAAGAACAATAGTAGTAGTAACAGCAGGCATAACAACAACAGCAACAACAACACACACAGAGAGGAGACCCAATAGTAACCACTTGCATCAGCTTATAAATGCACACCCACAAATACACACAGTTTGCATAAAACAAGGGATCCTGAAGAGGTTCCACATGCTCAGTCTCAATGTGTTTCGTCGCTCATTTCTGACACTACAAAGGCGCTGCAAGAGTCACGTCGCGGTGTTGGTGTTGAGATTATGGTTGGAAATGGTTCTTGCTCTTCAGGTAGTCTGGATGTGCGTCCACTTCCTGTCGGATGTTGAGTTTGCGAGGTGGTTTATGGTATGATGGCTTCGATCTTCTTTGGTGGCGGGAGGAAATGGGAGAGGTGATTCCTTGGGTTTCTATTACATCTGATCGGCCAGTTGTAATCCACCGGATATTGTTGCCTTGCCTGTCAGCGTGTTCGAGCTCTCGTTTCTCTTGATACCAGCATGTCCGTGACAGGACATCCATATGAGCATCTTCAATAGAAATTGCACATTATCCCACTCCAGTTCTTGATGTAGGTTAATTGAGTCGGTCAGTATCATGGTCTGTTGACTTCCACGTTTGTCCGCGAACGAAGGCCATCAGAACACTTGTGTCATTGGTTCTACCTCCAATGTTAGACCCGAAGTAATTTAGTCGTATACAGCATTGTCTTCCTGGATACGTTGGCCATTTGCTTCACCGTGAATCCCCAGCCTGTTGTACCTTTCATGACGTACCTGTCAGTGTACACTATGATGTCTTTTTTTGCCAGCCCCCCCCCCCCCCCCCCCCCCCCCCCCCCCCGCATCTGAATTTCTGCGTTGACTTTGCCACATGGCTATTTTTGACAGCGTTGGTGCTGACGGCAGTCTGGTGCCAGGTGTATGAAGTGGTCAGGATGCTTTTCCCATTCCTTGAGCTCTGACATATTGTTAAACAATCTGCATGAAATTTTCTGCTTCTCCCATCCATCCATGTCCTAGACAGGTGTCTTTCATTTCCTCGACTGCCCCATGAAGTGGATTGGTGGGATTCTTAAGAACTCTAAGCCTTCACCTGCTTTAGCTTGCATCTAATCTGCATTGAAGGAAGATGAAACAGGTAACGCGTTGTTTCAATTGGTGTGTCCTTGTAGTTTCCAAGATAAGTCCATAGCTTCATTTTATATTCTTTCTAAGTACAGACGATTGCTGTGGGATAGTGTTGTAAGCCCTAATCCATGATCGGTTACACTGAGAACAATGGCTGGTATTGTATGGTAAACATATCATTTTTTATATTTGAGTATGATGTCCTCAACATGCTTTCTAGACGTCAGCCTTCTATCAAACCGATACCCAATAAGCATAGGTTGTCAGCTGGTTCAGTTTGTGTTCCATTGAAGGACACTTGTGAGGGTAAATTCACTGACGTCATGTTGTTGAGTGCAGACCAGTGTCTGGGATTTTGTAGAGTTGATGGACGATCTAATTTCTGGACAACACTGACCAATGTTGTCCAACTGCTGTTGGACTACTATCGTTTTCTCCTGAACATTCTTTGACGTTTTGTAGATCAACTGCTTAAAAAAATAGAAGAAAGAACAAGTAGAACAGCTGCTAACAACAAAGGCACAGACGACAAAAGCAAAACAGCATCATCATTACCATTATCAGTGACAACACAATTCAAATGGAAGGCAACATCAGTGACTGTAGAAACGAAATGAGTAACAGATCGACAGAAACAACGATTAGCAGAACAACAGCCACAACTGGCACCATTCCTCCCTCCCCCCCCCCCCCCCCTCTCACTCTCTCTCTCGCACACACACAGGCATGCAGGTGTGCGCGCACAACCAAACAACACACAACACAGACGCACTCATACAACAACAGAGACACACAGACACATTGGCACAAATACAGAGAACGACACACACACACACACACACACACACACACACACACACACACACACACACACACACACACACACACACACACACACACACACACACACACACACACACACACACACACTCATTCACTAACTCACTCACACACGCACACTGTAAAAGCAGCAGCAGTAACAGGAGAAATGGCAGTATGAGTATCAACAACATCAGCAGTAACACCAACAGTAACAATCGTAATGAGAGAAGCAGCGACAAAAATCAACACTTCAGTGGCGACGACAACAATTTACTTGGGTAAAAACAACAAATGCCTTAGAGTACGACGACAAATTGTGCGGCCCTTCCCCCCTCCCCGCCCTCCTCCCCTTCTTCCCATCCACAGCTCCCTGCCGCACCCCATCCTTTCTCTGCCTGAAGTCTGCAACAGCAACATCCTTGCGAACGAGCGCGAGCAGCTTGGCAACCAATGCAAGCGCCTGTGATGCTAAAACCTAGAAAGAACGGAATGAACAGATCGATATTTGCCCTGCTTCTGAAGCCTAACATGGCTGAACCGCTCCGCCCCGCCCTCCCCCCCCCCCCCCCCTCCTCTCCACCTCCCCTCCACTCCCCCCCCCCCCCCCCCCCTCTCTTCTCCCAGTTTCTGTCAGGGTGACACATTGGGAATATTCTCCTAGAATCTCTTCCCCCGGCGAAAAACGTATATTTGTCACGTGTATTAAACTTGTGTAAACTTGTGTAAAAAGATGTTTCAGTCGTATTTTTATGAACATATTAAGCTCTCTCCTTTTCAACAGAGTTGAAAATAATACAGCAATATCTGTTAGGATGCAGGTACAGAAAAATATAGCCCCTTCCCTCCAACAGAGAGGACTTTTGGAGAGAAAATGATAAAGTATTATCTGCTGGGTTGCAGGTAGAGTAAAGCATGGCCATCTGACAAAGTGAACTTGTTACAGAAAGGAAAAATGACATTTACAACAATATTTATTTGGGTCAAAGTTCGGTAAAATGTTTCCACCTGAGAAACCCGACTTTCTCAGATAGAGCAAAATAAAACTGATAATAATAATAATGATACCAACAACAACAACGACAATAATAATAGTAATAATAATGATGACAATAATAATGATGATAATAATAATAACAATAATAATAATAATAACTATACTTGCTGTTGGGGTGCAGGTGTGTAAGAATATATCAACTGACAGAGCGTTCTTTCTTCCATAAAGGAGAAAAAACATACAACAATAAATGTTAGGGCGCCGGCAAAATAAAACGTCGCCATCCGACAAGGCAGACTTCTTAAGTTTTGTAGAAAAGAACATGCAATATAGTAATTTGTTGGCAATTTTTCTTTTTTATCAAAAAGGCAATCGTAGTTTATCTATGAAGTATTAACCAACATATTCAACTAGCAAGAACATCAGGAATGCTGTATATGACCATCCACCTGACAACGGAACTTCAACATCACAATAGTGAATTATATGGTCCCACAATAGTCTGTGGCGTTGACCAGACTGAAGAATTCTACACTCTGCTCCAAATGGTCATAAAAAGTTGACAAAAAAGGCATCCTCTTGACAAGAAGACTGGAAAAATTTCCTTGGCCTCCAACGTAATGAGACAGCCAATGATAAGTGACTATAACTTGCTCCTTGCTTCTATTCTGGGTGAACATAGAGTTTCTGGACGATGGACATGGCACTCACCAGACGATCACTATCCCAGCAAGTAACGCTTTATTCTTGTGAAGAACAGGAACAGGCCTGACATCATGGGATTAAAACAAAACCTTTTCCTGGAACTGATGTTGGCAGTGAACACGATTTTGTCATGAAATTTATAGTACAGATGGAGAACAATAAGAGAATGAAAAACAGCCATATCAAATTCAATGTTGACAAGCTGGAGTACGTTCACTTTGCTGAAACAAGTGGCATTAGGAGGGAAACTGGCTGACGGTGTACTGCCGTTATGACAAATAGGCTATGGGAACTTCAACCTAACCTTGTGTCAAGAGCTAACAGCCACTTCTCTCTCTCTCCTCTCTCTCTCTCTCTCTCTCTCTTCTCTCTCTCTCTCTCTCCTCTCTCTCTCTCTCTCTCTCTCTCTCTCTCAAATTCCTTAGCGTTATCAGTTGACGTGAGTTCTTCATTCCCTTTAATTAACCCGCTCTCCTCTTCAGCCCCTTCCCTACCTCTGTCTAGCTGACTTATTTGCTTGGCAATAAGATCTTCAGCCCCTTCCCTACCTCTGTCTAGCTGACTTATTTGCTTGGCAATAAGATCTTCAGCCCCTTCCCTACCTCTGTCTAGCTGACTTATTTGCTTGGCAATAAGATCTTCAGCCCCTTCCCTACCTCTGTCTAGCTGACTTATTTGCTTGGCAATAAGATCTTCAGCCCCTTCCCTACCTCTGTCTAGCTGACTTATTTGCTTGGCAATAAGATCTTCAGCCCCTTCCCTACCTCTGTCTAGCTGACTTATTTGCTTGGCAATAAGATCTTCAGCCCCTTCCCTACCTCTGTCTAGCTGACTTATTTGCTTGGCAATAAGATCGTACGACGCGCCTCTGATGTCAGTTGTGGACAGTTTTGATGTAATTGTAACACGGATAACAACAAGCTGACACTAGTCCCCTCCTTTTCCCCTTCCCCCACTCAGTCTAACGTCACGGATAAGGTTGGTACGATACTCTACTCTCCATTGGATCATTTTGTGACATGAATCCCATGACTGATTTGATGTTTCATTGTGTGCGTGGTAACCACACCATCTGCGTATTTGATTTGCAATTTCTTCCACCCAAACTACTTGTTAACGTCTATGCAAAACCTGAGTAAGGAATTGAAGTGGAGGGCAAGTGTGAGGATTCACCAAGCTGGAATCCTAGCTACTCATCTACAAACCAGGTTCCATAACCTCCACAGACCCCCAGACCCCATTCTCCACACCAGCTGGCCCAGCACAGGAACAAGAATCCATGCTGCTACGTGACCACTTGGACAACGGACTAACCAGGAGGCCTGCCTTTAATGGTGACATCAACAAACAGGAGAGAGATCTGTGGACCTCTCCTCCACTTGGACAACCTTAACACCCGTTAAGTTCTCGTGTGCTCGCTGGACTCCAACTTTTGCCAATAACACTTTCCCTCTCTTTATGATGAGATAGGGTGGAAAAGACAGGTTGATTTCATCGAAGTCATGAATAATTTGTATACTTTAATAATCTTGTATACAAAAGTAAAGTTTTGTGTGTGAAACTGTACTTAACTTGTGCCAGTCTATTTGTTGTTCACACGTTAATACATCTTTGAACCTATTTCTTATTCTGTCCGATACTCGGAACACAAGCTCTTTTAAGCGCATAAGTCTCAGTAAAATGACACAGGAGCCATTCTTGAGCATTTTCAACAGTTCCGAGAAACAAAAATTGTCGATGACTAATACCGGAAAGTTGTTCCTTCTACCTCTGCAAAGAGAGAGGGTGGAGGTGAATTTCAATATCAATAATATTCTATCATTTGAATTGTTGTCACACTCTGGGTCTTCCCCTAGAGGAGCATACACCCCAGCCTGCTCGTCACACTTCTAACTTTAACCTCTTGTTAGAAAAAGACCTATGGGCCCTCACAATTTCAAGCAAGCGATTACTGAAACAGCAGCAGGGTCCTTGGAATAATCCGATGCAAATCGAGGCCATGGATTATAAGCAGTTTCTTGAGCTTCAGACTGCTTCAGGAGACTGAGGTCGAGAAATACATAGATTCAGTGAAGAAATGAAGAATGCAAAAGAAAGCTGGATTGAACAACAATTTGAGGACATTGAGAAAACCCTATATAACAACGACACAAAGTTAGCATCTAAGATTGCAAAGTGTTTGAAAAAAGAGAAGCAAAGTGAAATCGGCATGACGCAAAACGAAGACGGCAAGTTTTTTTCAAACAGAAAGAAGACATAATAGAAAGGCAGACTGAAAATCGTTCTCAACTCTTTCAACAACAGCAGCTAAGGAATTTCAAGTATTGTAACAGTATTGTAACATGAGGATGACTATCAATTACTCCGTTAAGAAATCGTAACAGCAGTGAAATCATTTCAATGTGAAAATGTGGGGAGGCTGCAGGCATCGACAACATCCCTTCAGTACTGAAGCATGGCGGAGAAACAGTAATTGATATGTAACTGCCATCTGCACCAAGATCTGGCACACTTACGAGTGGCACACGCCGTGGACTCAATCACTAATCGTTAATCCTGGGGAGGATGTTTAAAGCCCACAGTCAAAATATAGGTCGCAGATATCCCAATGTCTGTCGCAAACAACCAAACAGAACATTCCTTGACTCAAGTAGGGTGAGAATTACGGTCAGATATTAAAATGGAACGCTACAGAGACGCGGACAACAAATTCACCTGTTTTGAAACTGGGAGAAAATTAATTTTCATTACCCTCCCTGCAATCCTTCTCGGAAAATTTCACTGAAAGTAGGTTCATTTACAGCCAAAATTTACCATAAAGAACAGAAAAATGTGTCAAAATCACTCATCCGTTTTAAATGCCTGCAGCCTAATCACCATACGTCTGTATGCGTGAATGATGTTGTGTGTCATACGTGCAAACAATCAGGACGCAAGAGATGGGATCCTTCCTGTGAAGGAAGACCTAAGAAGACAAGCGAAGAATAGGTGGCACCTCTCATGTTCAATCCAGAGTTCCCAGGAAAGCCGCTCTGACAGCAGGGTTTCCGTCGCACTCCCTGATTTCCCTGCCTCTGAGCTCACAGTGCCTGGAGATAAACGTGATGGGAAAGGTAAGCCAAGTGGTAGTGGGAAAAAAATTAACGTGTAGAGCAAAACAAGTGGGATACAGGGAGTGTGACTATCAAACACCAAATTACCTTACATTCTAGCATACCCCCTTCCCCACCCCGTTCAGATAACCACAGACACCACTCAGAAATCCGTAGGTGTCGATGATCCGAACGTCAGGACAGACCTTCGACCGCTATAGAAAAATAGCTAAGTGTGATGTTGACACTGAAGAGGAAAATGATGAACAAATATCTGATGTTGGGTCTGAAAATGATTTGTAATCTGATCAGGTGTTCACACCTTTTAGCACTCCCTCATTCCATTCTTCTCTTTCAGTCTGACTATCAGTTTGTCAGTCAGTCTGTCTGTCTGTCTGGCATCTAACTGTCTGTCTGTCTCTGCCTGTCTGTCTGTCTGTCTGTCTGTCTCTCTCTCTCTCTCTCCTCTCTCTCTCTCTCTCTCTCTCTCTCTCTCTCTCTCTCTCTCTCTCTCTCTCTCTCCGCTCTCTCTGTGTTTCTTTACCTACCTGACCGCTTCCTTCGCCGTTTTCTCCCTCATCCTCTCCGCCCCACTTCTCTCTTCGCTCTCTCTCTTCCATCGTTTCCCTGTCTCTCTATGCCCGCCTTCTCACTCTGTCCAATCGTGCCTCCTCCCCTCTATTTCCATCCCACTTCCTTCCCTCCCCTCAAGGAGCTCAAATTACTTCGAGTTAAATGAATTGAAGAAGTAGAGAAAAACACCAATATTTGCATAATTTTGAAAAGGTCAGGTAAAGGATATTTATAATTACTCATCTAACATTAGAATCATGGTCCCCTATATCTGACTAAAACAAAATAATGACAAAACAGGTAATTTTCTTTTGTTTGTTTGTTTGTTTGTTTGTTTTGTTTTGTTTTACAAAAATCTTCTCTGTAATCAAAAGAGTGATGCTGAAAAAAGTGGTAGAAGCCACACACGAATTCATTGTCGAAGGAAATGTTCATCATCTGAGCAACAGTGACTCCAACTCATGTGAAAGTCTTGTCACAGTTAATGAGACATCGTGCACCTGACACAGCATGAAAAAATGGCACAGCCCCAGGTGTGAATGGTAGTACTATACTGTCGATTTCGTTTGTTTGTTTGTTTATGCCAAAATTAAAAGAGATTGCAACAGCCTCTTTAACGAGTCTTAAAAAAAGAGATGATGTATATTACACGCAAGATCAAGGTGTTACAGTACAAATAATAAATGGAAAGGCCTGGAAAAACAGCATATTGCAAGCCGGAGACCTACAACCCTGATAAATATCGATGATGAAACTCTGGCTGAAGCAGAGACTTAGTGATGTCATACAGCATTTGGTAAACAAAGACCAAATTGGATACATAAAAGTCGAAATATTAACACTGTTATTTGTAGTATTGACGACGTGATCAATTGTGTAAACAGAACGGGTAGAGCAGGCTTTCTGTTAGCACTTGACTATTCAAACGCATTTGATTCCATTACTAAATCATAATTACTTCAAGCATTTGAAATATTTGGCTTTGGCCCTGACTTAAAGAAATGGATAGGAACTATTAATAAAAATGCCGAAAATCACTTAAGTCACTGGGGTTGGATTTTTGAAAACTTCAATGTTAACTGCGATATTAAACAAAGGTGTCCGTTCCACAACCCCTTTCGCTCCCCTCTCCTTGACTTTTTCTAGCTGTTGAACTTCCTGCCATAAAAATTAGAAATAGCAACATCATGGGAATACAGGTATCACGCTGAAATGAATCCCAAAAATACGGTAAAATTCAACAGATGGCTGATGATAAAACCTCATTTCTGAATAATCAGAGTGATAATTCCACAGAAACAGAAGTCTGGAAGTAATCCCCATGTTTTTCGGGCTTAAAATTGAATATATATAGAACTAAAATCGTAGGTACAATCAATATCTGCTTTTGTACTCTGAATGTGCCATCTCAAATAAAAGAGAAAGGAAAACTATTAGGAATAGTCCTAGCAAAAGACAAAGTGGCCAAGGACATCGAAAACAACTAGAACAGTAGATTACAAACTCTACAATTATCAAACAGCTGTGATAAAACAATGAAGCAAAGGAGACCTCACATATATAGTAAACTAATCATAATGAAGACTTTTTGATCAGTCCGTTGAATTAATCAAGTCAGCTGGCTTGTTCAAGGAAATCTTAACGAAAGTGAACACAATCCTATAAAAGAATTTTTGGCAAACAAAACATAGCAACAGAAAATGTCTTGGAAAGATTAAAACAAAGGCAATGAGAACGGATGGCAAAGTAGGTAGATTAGAAATGGTTGATATGATTGAAATGCAAAAGATTCTTAACCCACAGTGGACAGGACTATTAAAAACAGACGGACCAAGACGTGGTGCCTTATCTTTTTTTCGCATTCTGATAAAACTGCCTCAGCCAATAAATATTTTGACGTATTTTTTTTCTGGAAATGAAAGTCCGGGGTTCGACTCGTTTAAAATGATTTTGAAAGAGGTTCATTCAGCCTACCTATACAACAAACAAGAGGCAAGGAGATGTGTTTGAAGCCAATATCTGTTCTACAATCAAATTAGATACAAGATGAAAGCCATGGATTTCGTGAAATGCCAAGAGAAAGACTTAATAACAGTAACCAACATAACTAAAACTCAGGAAAGGCCCATCTTATTAAATTAATGGTAATACAAGATTTACCAGACCAGAGCAGAGCGACAACTTTTTATCCCAGTAGAATGCTTTATCAAATGGAGTATTGCTGCCTTAATGGCGGGATAAAAAACGGTCATACACACAAAACTCCACTGCCTGTCTATACAGGCAGTGTCCGCAGGAGTATCAGCCTGCGTACGCAGAAAGAAAGAAAGAAAAGAAAATGCTTTATCCCAAATTTGGATCGACTGGGTTAAGAATGGTGGCATACCACTTGAAACAGAATCATGACACCTTTGAAGCAAAGCATTTCCATGCTAAACCCAAATAAATCCAGAAATTGCCGTTGGAAGAAAATTAGTTAACCTTTTACTCTGTACGCAATCAATTTTTGGCATAGAAAATTTAACTTAAATTTCAGTGAATGGGTATTGCTTACACGGAGACTAGCAACAAAAGAGGTGCGACTATGTGAATTACAATTAGACCTATTGCAGTATATTTATCCCACAAATATTCTGCTACAACAGATGGGTGCACGCCATTCTGTTTCATATGATTATTGTCCAAACACTGTGGATGTTATTCAGCATTTCTTTTCACACCCACCTGTGACACAGTTTTGGACAGGCATTAATAACACTTTTTAAAAAAAAAGCGTACATTTGCATTTGTCAGTAAGTGATGTGCTGCTTGAGTTTAACGGAAAGAAATTTCGCGTGCTGACATATGGATCAACAAATTAATTTTGCTAGGTGAAATATCTATTAGGAGAAAAAAAGCCTTCAATACAGTATGAATTGGTTTTTGAATAAAAAAGCACAGTTAAACAAATCTATTTAAAGCAAACACACACACACACACACACACACACACACACACACACACACACACACACACACACACACACTGATACCTATTGCCTTACTTCTAGACTTTCCTTTTCTGTTTTCCTTATGGACTTTTTTTCTCGCTCTTTTGGGGATAGCCTCTTTTTGGGATAACCTCTTTTGGAGAAATAGATACAATCGCCAGACGACATGTAATCGACTTCACGCACATACGTTTCCCCGTTCCTTTTCTCCTTTACTTTCATTGCTTTCTGTTTGTTTAGTGTAAAGTGGAGAGGATTGAGAATAGAAGAGAGTATGGGACGGGGAAGAGAGCGAGTTGACATATCATCCTCCACATCAACACCAGCTCGTTGGTTTCCTCTTTTATTTCAATTCATATTTGGACCAACGGACCAGTTTGGACCGAAACAACCTCACCGACCTATTAAGACACAAACAATAATGATAATAAACATGAGGTATTATTAAGAATACATATACTGAAAAACATGATTATTCAACATGAGGAACAGTTTCATTCAACAAAGGTTCAAAATGGGAAGAGATCAAACATCAACAAGGCACACATATAAATGAAGCCAAGACAAGAATCAAATATTCATTAGGGAATTGTGAAATCATACATTAAAACAATATAAGTCCCTGCAGCACACAGACATTATCAAAATTAAGGTGCAAGGATTCACAACAAAATACACAAACCCTTGTTTTTTTCTCTTCCTTCCTTACCCCACTCTCACGACTCATATTAACCCATTTTCATAAAGTCCGATGCGCTGCAAGGTGGTTTGATAGGCTACATTTCGTTGGTAATATTGTTAATGAATCTGTTCTCGAATTTTGTCTTGTTGGCGTGACTGCAGTAGATTGTGGGCAGAATTTTGTACTGTTAACTGTGGGTGAGAATTTTATTTTTGAAGGCCTGCTGGTTGTATTTTTATTCGATTTGTCATGGATCTATTAATCTGGAAGGCGATTAAGATAACCCAAACTACTATTAATGTAGATGAACGGGAAAGTCTGAAAAAAAATTCACACATTGAAATCAAGAGAGAAAATAATGGCAACTGTACGAAATGAGGCCATTGTGCCTATATTCAGAGGGGAGAGTAAGGTACCTCCAGGAATTGAAAGAATGTAGGAATGTGAAGCTGTCTGGAAGTCAGCACCTTGGGGAATGGCTGTAAGACCAGCTAAAGCGATTGAAGACGGCTCTTGACAAAGCGGGAAGCATCCCCAGAAAGCTGCCTCTGTACAGGCTGGCATCTAGCCCACAGTGGATCTCCAGGGTGGAGATAAAGTGGTGATATGAACCAGGTACAGAGGAAGGTGTAAAACCCTTGATTTCTGGGAAGGGGTGAATTAAGTGTGCCTAGAGTGGCCCTTCCATTATCAAACCATGGGATGGTTTGGATGGGTAAGAGAATATGACTAGGGTAGAAATCAGGAGATTCTTTTTCATCATTTTCCCCACGCTCCCGAGAAGCTTCTCTACAGGTCTGAAAGGGAGACCAAAGGTGTGAGAACGTTTCTAACGTAACAGTCCGGGACTGATCGGTCTTTGCTATGTCTCGAGTTGCAACACCTCCTTCCCCCTTTTATTTTTCACACCTCCTTCCCCCTTTTATTTTTCCTTTTTTGTTTTGTTTTTTGTTTGTTGTTCCTTTCTCTTCCCATAGTTCTCCCCCCTCCTACAAACACTCCCCTCCAGACAGGGTTGTGCAGTATCACCTGACGAGACCCCCCCCCCCCCCTTCCTTTCCGTCCCCTTCTCCTACCTCCTATGCCCTTATCATCCACTTTAAATTAGTGACATCCTTGCCCCCCCCCCCCCCCCCCCCCCCCCCATTCCCTCCCAATTTTTATTGTTTTCCGCTTCAAGGATGGTTTCGACGGAATGTTCGGATGAGGGGAAGGGGAGATGAAAATTTTAACTCATTTATACAGTCAAGCATTATCATTCACTATTTTGACCTCGTGAGTATGGTTATTGTTGTTTCTCTAATTTTTCAAAAAATATTTTTGTCACAACCAAACGGAATGGAAGTATCGGTAGATCAAACATCAGAACAGAGATGCACTCAGACGCTCTGTCTGGAAGTGCAAAAAGTACAATCTACATGCCAATGTCCGTCAGTAATTGAACATTCCGACTGATGGTGATTTAGAGTCAGTGAAGCGAAAAAGAAGAGAGTATGGGGAAATAGTAGAATGGAGGCAATACCTTGAAGAAGAAAAAAGATATATAAGGATTCAGTATGAGACACTTATTCCCTCTCTCCCTGTCTCTTTCTCACTCACTCACTCGCTTAAACTCACATGCGCGCGCGTGCACGTGGGTGTGGCAAAAACTATGGCCCTGGAAGTTCGGATAACATCAGATTACAAAAGAACTGGAAAAAAACTTCCGTACTTCTCATGAAAGAAAATGAAGAGAAACAAACCTTTAGACGAAAATTGTAGGGCACATTTTAGATCTTTCACTCATTCCCCTTCCTGTGTAAAAATACCACAATTGTATACGCTCAGCCACTCATTCATTCATTTTCTCACTCAACAAATTAAAATGATTATTGACATAATCAATCAAGCAAGCAAGCATCCGATGCAATCGGTTAACAAATGCATAAACAGTAAACTGTACAATTTTAGTTTAGACAATAAATAGTCCGGGATTGCAATGCAGTGACCAAGGAGGTACACATCTCGTACAGAGCACCGGCTCTCAGTCCAGCCGATCCCCATTTCCGCCTCCCCTACCCCTTCCCTACCTGCCCTTCCTCCCCCTCTCCCCCAACATTTCCCGCCCACCTCTTCCACACTCTTTCTTTCTCGCTCCTTCTATCCTGTCGCGTCTCTCTCTCTCTCTTTCAGAAGCACACACACACACACACACACACACACACACACTTCTGCCTTTCTCATTCTTCATCCCTACTCTCCCACCCATTCTCCATCTCGTGTTCCTCCCTCTCCCTCCACATCCCTCCCATCCTGTCCACCCCCTCACTCACCCTCTCTGACCCTCCCACTCCACCGCCTACCGCCCACGCAGTGCTGTGCTGGCGGTGTCAGATCAGTCGTGATGAGGTCATGGAAGTATCGATCGCATTTTGCAGAAAACACAGCAGACGACAGAGGCGGCAGCCAACTGCCAGGGTAGGCCTCACAGAAATGGGAGTCCTGCCTCCCTCACCCCCTTCCTTCCCGCTCCTCTAGCCCCCCCCCCCCTCCCCCCCTTTCCTCCTCCTCCCTCTCCCAACCCCGCCCTCCTTTTTCCTCCTCTGTGCTTGCGTGCTTAGTTTGGCCAGCCTTTGGTTCGAGTCGTGTGTGTCTGACCGGTGCAGGGTGACAGAATTGATCCTCGCTGGACTGTATGTGTGCGCGCGCGCGCGCGCGTGCGTGTATGTGTGTGTGTGTGTGTGTGCGCGCGCGCGCGCGTGAGTGAGTGAGTGAGTGAGTGAGTGAGTGAGTGTGTGTGTGTGTGTGTGTGTGTGTGTGTGTGTGTGTGTGTGTGTGTGTTGTATGGTGTGGTGCAGTGTACTTTCCTTACCTAGAAAGTGGATTTATCAACAGATCAAAAACGCTGAAAGCGTTTTTGTTTGTTTGTTTCTTTTTGCCCCCCACCCCCACCCCCCACCCACCCGCTTCTAGGAAATGCACTTTAGACATCCGCATAGATTCCGGCATGATTTTTTGATGATTCAACACCCATCCTACACGGAATTTGACAACATAAGTGATTGCTCATTCCTCATTTTCGTTCTCCTGAGTGTCGTTTAGCTTGCCAGAAGAAGATCTAAGATTTAAAAAAAAAAAAGCGTCGTGCTTTGTCTTGTAATTCGTTCATCCATGTTATCTGGCGGAGTCAATCGAATACCTTTCAAAATGTGTTTCAATTTCCGCCTGCAGTCAGCTCACATTGCAACTAATATCCTTTTTAATCAAAGCGCTCTAAAAATGATTCCTACACGTTCTGTATAATTGACTTATACTGATAAAAAAAAAATCAACATCCCCCCTCCCCCCAAAAAACACACACAAAACAAACAAAAAAACCAACAACAAACAAACAAACAAACAAAAGACACTGAAATCTATGAATGTCCAAAAAAGTGAGAGAAAAAAAGCCGTCGAGTTGGCTAAATTCCAGAAGGTTTGCTAAAATGAAGGGTTTTAGGTCAAAATGCGTTTATAAATTTTGCATTCATTCCGTAAATCAAAACGTTCTTAGGAATACATTTGAAAACTCGATGAATCCTGTTTGGGGTGTGTGTGTGTGTGGGGTGTGTGTGTGTGTGTGTGTGTGTGTGTGTGTGTGTGTGTGTGTGTGCATGTATGCGTCAGTATGTGCACGTGTGAGACAGCATCACCAACCGATGGCTTGGCTGGACAGGAACAACCTGCCCAAGTAGTAAAACACCTTGGACACAAGATCGACAGCATGACATTGAGGTCAGTGAAGAAAAGACCGAGACGTCAAAGCAACTGGAGATAGGCCTACCAGGCAGCTTTGAATACCTGGGAGTATTGTGACTGATGAAGGGTACCACCAGAGGTCTTCTGTAAAATGACCGTGGCATCAACAGCGCTCTGACAGCAGATATACAAAGAACCCGGGCATTTAAAATGAGACGTTTCCTCCAATGAAGAAGTGCGCAAAAGAACCCATCGAAGCAGCCACTGGCGCATCCGCGTCAACAGTAAAGAAACGAAAATTGAAATGATATTATCAACATGTATTGATGTTGTGTTGGATGGATGAAATGGGCGCGTGTGACGTACCATACAAACTTGCATTTTACACAAGGATACGGTGATGTGAAGTCTGCTGTTTTATCTTACTCAAGGGTAGCAACTCTCTTCAAATAACGTACTAACCAAATCCGATTAGTTCCCTTATAATATCTCCCTCCCAAAGAAAGAATGATATTATTTAATATACTGGTAAGTACTGCCACTGATGATGGAGTATGGCTGCCTTAATGGCGGGATAAAAAACGGTCATACACACAAAACTCCACTGCCTGTCTATACAGGCAGTGTCCGCAGGAGTATCAGCCTTCGTACGCAGAAAGAAAGAAAGAAAAACAAGTACTGCCACTTAACCCAATATTTTTAAGTTTAAAAAGTAGTCTCGCGTGCCATATACAGTCATAAGCTTTCTGAACATAAAAAAGTTGCTAATACACTTTTACATTTGGCAAATTGTTGCTTTATTTATGTTTATGTAAATGATCTATCGTAGACCTGCCTTTCCTAAATCCAGCCGAACTGACGGGAATAATTTGCTTTTTCTCACAAAAATATATTAATCGCGTTAAAACATTTTTTTTTTCCATAATTTTTTCCGACATGTGATGTGAGGGAAATCAGTCTATAACTTGACGCCTCTGACTGCGGTTTGGCTTGTTCGAGTATAGGAGTTATGACCGAAGCTTTCCAAACGCTTGGAAGACTTCCTGTTTCCCAACATTTAAGATAAAACTTGCGTAGAATTAAGTGCTATTTCTTCGGAAAAAGGTTGACCATGCTGTAGGAAATACCATCATCCCCTACAGCAGCTTTGTATTTGTGAAGGACTCAATGGCGTCTTCAAGTTCATTACAAGAAATAGGGAATTTATAAAATTTTCATTATCCGAGGATCTCTGTGCTTCTCCTTTCGTTCATTGCTTTTTCTCATATTAAGTTGGGTTGGTGTTTATCCTTCATCTCTACAGATTTTAGCAAACATATCAACACATGTTTTGGCCTTTTCCAAGGGGTTCGGAAGCTCTTATCCTTTACTTTGATTGGACACTGTGGGAGACAGAAACGGTTTTTTTAATCTCTCCCCCCCCCCCCCCCCCCACACACACACTTTGTGAGCATCTTTGTAGTCTGACACTTCGTGACCACAATACTTAGACCAATATTGTCTCTTTGCTTGTGCACAAACTCTATTGCAGCAGTTTTTAGCTTTTTTCATTTCCATATGATTAGATTCTGATCTTTTCCTCTAACGATTTCTACCGATTTCTATACATGATTTTTTTTCTTAACAGCATCTGCACATGCTTGATTCCACCATGCATTTCCCGGGTGCTTTCCAGTTCTGACTGATTTCCTTCTGGGAATTGACAGAAGGCAATCATGGTCCATTGGTCAGCTGAACATTTCAATCAGAGAGAGAAAATGACAAAACATTCGTGTTTGACAATGCGCCTGTGACGGAGGCATCATTATCCTGGCGTGCGTTCCAAATCAAACATCTCTCTCGATCTGTTTGCTTCTTCCATGAACTGAGGGAGGTAACTCTGCTTGTATTGGAAAGATATACGTTATCTTCCCCTTATTTTTCTTTTCTTTTTTTTCGGACCAAGTCTGTTTTGTTCCGTCAGTAAGCTAAACAATTCAACCAGGGAGAAAAGGCCGGCCAAAACATGAGTGTGAAACGGTGCGCCTAAAACATTATCACAGAAATAGGGAATGCTTTGTCTTCTTCGAGGCAAATCAACTTGGGGATTCCTTAGGGATCTATAATCGCTCCTTTGCTTTTTAACATCATGTTGTATGATTTACTAAAGTGTCTGTCCAAATCCATTAATGTAATACAGTATGCCGACGATATAGCAATGTGGATGAACGTCCCTTTGAGGAAAAAGACTGGATTACGCTTTATTAGTCATGTAAACAGATCATATCAGACAGAGCTTGATAAACTGAACAAATATATGATGATTAAAAGCATAAGCGAGACTTACCTTGGTAAGTTGAAGGTCATGCTGGATTCCATAGAGGATGGTTTACTGATATGGAGGGAGATATGAGAGCCACGCATGCGTAAGACCGCCATACTCAGAGTGAGAAATACACCATCTATATAAAAATGATCTAAAATCTTTTGGTAACAATAATATTAGATGCATCTTTCTCAATCTTGAAGTCCACTTAATGTTTTTCCCACTTTAATCATTTCTATATACAATCAAAAATCAGCCTATCTTGATTTGATAAAATAACACCTTCTAAACTGGGTTGGAGGGTGGGCATGTCTCCCTCCATATCAGTAAACCATCCTCTATGGAATCCAGCATGACCTTCAACTTACCAAGGTAAGTCTTGCTAATGCTTTTATTCCATTTCGTATGGTTTACGGATATTCCGGAAGATAGACTTCAGAGTATGCTGTTTTTTTGTTGTTATCAGAATATACATGAAATATTCAATGTACAATTTTGAACACATTCATAAAAATTTCACTTTATTTGGTACATGGCACTTTGCAGGTTCCTTGATTTTTGGAATTTCATTCAAAATTTCCATTCAGGTAATCTTTGTCAAATTTAAAAGTAAATATAATTACAAATACACCGAGTATTGTTCACATGTTCACATTTGTACCAGACAAACTTTTCAATAGACTGGAAAAAACACATTTGTAACATACAGAAATGCTGAAAAATGAAATATTCAATGTCTGGTCTGTACATTATGAGTATTACTTCATACTACAGCATGGTAAAGCACCATCTTTCATCCTCAGTCTATATGCGCATAGCATGAAAGTCTTTTCACTTCATTCCTTCTTATAGAAGTATTTTTCAAGTTTGTTTATGGCAATAGAGTCCACCTTTTTTGTTTCACCTTGGACAGGATGGAAATAAAACTTTCTAAAGGTAGACTCACTTGACCATCCAGCTTTCATCAAAATGTCATCCAGTGAAACACCAGATTTTGCCATCGCTGAAGCAGCAGCACCTCTGAAGCTGTGTGGAGCAAAATCTTGAATTCCAGCATCCCTAAGTACACACTTCATCCACCTACTCACTGTGTCATGAGATACTGGGTTATGGGGTTTGACAAATGATAATAATAGTTGTTCTTTATCTCCCCTGACCTGTTTAGTTTTTGCTATATAATCTTTCACTACCTGCACAACACACAAGTTTTTGTCTTTAAATGATTTGAGTTCTAATGCATTCTGGTGATGTCCTTTCCTATAGTATGTTTCAGTTTTTCATTCAAAATAACACATCCCTGATCACTGAACTTCAACCACTGCAGTTTTATCAAGTGAATTGTTTGAATTCTCTGTGCGGTTGTTAACAACAAAAGTACACACAGTTTCAATGTCAATTCCTTAAGAGTAAGCTCTGATTGGGCTTTCTTCTGCTTGAAATAATCTAATAAAATGTTCACATCCCATGTTTCAACATACTGTGACGGAGGCATCATTATCCTGGCGTGCGTTCCAAATCAAACATCTCTCTCGATCTGTTTGAGGGAAGTACATCTGCTTGTATTGGAAAGATATGAACTGATATTAGATGGAACAAGCAAACAGATCGAGAGAGATGTTTGATTTGGAACGCACGCCAGGATAATGATGCCTCCGTCACAGTATGTTGAAACATGGTGTGTGAACATTTTATTAGATTATTTCAAGCAGAAGAAGTACTGGTGTTCTCAATTCAAAAACACCTTTCATAAATCTAATTACAGAGGGATGTGAACCTACTGACCCATCTTCTTCCGTTTTCACAACTGCTGATACTGCACTACGGGCTGTGTACAACTGCTGATACTGCACTATAGCCCAAACCATCTGTGTATAACTGAGTTAAAAAATTCTAAAACTACTGCTACAGAGGTCTGAAAAGGATCAATTTTCTGCGCAAGACAAAACCTTTTCCATCTTTCCAAGTATGTTGCATACTGTCTCTGTGTTGATTCTCTCCATGAAGCGCACATGATCTTGCAAGTTTCTCCATGTATTCCCTGTGCTTCGATGGATTCCCTGAGAGTATGGCTGCCACTAACTGCAACTTTCTGTGAAGTGGGTGTTGCTGACTCGAATGAGGTAACTGCAGCACTGATTTTCCTCTTGGTAGAAGACATGGTTGTTGAATCAACATGCGTTGCATCTTAGGAAAACAGCAGGCTGTTGGCCATAGTGGTATGATTACTAATCATTCTGCCTTGTCCTTATCCAGCTTTTTCAACACCTTCTGGATCTGGCTAAAAGGTGGGAACAGATAAATGAGACTCTGGGTCCATTTGACAGTGAACGCATCTGTTGCAAAAGCTTCTGGATCTGGATGCCAGGAAACAAAAGGCTTGAGCTGATAATTCAAGCGAGATGCAAACATATCAATGTCAGGCTTTCCCAGAATATTTGACACCCTTTAAAAAATGTTAGTGTTTAATTTCCATTCTGTATCATAACTTTTTTTTAACTTCATGTCTGCATCTTTATCAATATTTCTGGGATATGTGCTATTGTTAACCAAATATTGTTTTCTTTGCACCAGATCCAAATCTTTCTTGCAACAAAGTTACACTCTTTCAGAATGGGATCCACACATGTTTTTCACATATGCCACAGCACAAGAGTTGTCTGTCAATATTTTCATATGTCTGCCTATCACTTCATTCCTGAAACTTTTCAGAGCATATTCAATGGCAAGCAGTTCAAGCACATTAATATGCAGATTCTGTTCATTTTCTGCCCATCTGCCCCCTGTCTGCTTAACTGCTCCCCAACCACCACAGGTTGAAGCATCTGTGCAAATTTCTACAACAGGGTCTTCCCTATCCAAATGAAAACAACCATGTTTAATGTTCTCAATCCACCATTGAAGTTCTAAGTTTCCTTCAAGTGACAGCTCCATGACTGCCTCAAAATTGCCTTTATGCTTTTTAAGAGCAGTGCATTTGTCTTTTTCCAGTGATCTGTAGTACAGTGGTCCCCACTGAAGAGGTCCTTTTGGTGTTGTAGATACTTTTCAATCAGGACTCGGCAGTTGAAAATTTTTTCCACAGTGCTCCGCCCTCTTCTAAAACCTGCTTGTTTTTCTGATAGCAGTTCCTCAGCCTTGGATATCAGTTGGTTGAGGATGATGCGAAGCATGACTTTGCTGGGGTGGCTGATCAGACTTATAGTCCTGTAGTTTTGGCATTGCTTGAGGTTGCCCTTGTTGGGTAAAGGAATCACCAGTGACTGGGTCCACTCTGTTGGCCACTTCTTTTCTGTCCAGATCTTCTGACAAAGCATTGTTAGTGCCTCTGTGGTCTCTTTCCCTCCGTATTTCAAAAGCTCAGCTGTGACATTGTTCACTCCTGGGGATTTGCCTGGCTTCAGACTCTGTATCGCGGCCGCAACCTCCTCCTTCAGTACTTGGAGACTGGGCTGAGCTGGTGTAGAGGCTCTCACAGTATTCTGTCCACCTCTTCAGGACTTCTTCATTCTCTGTCAGTAGCTTGCCATCCTTATCTTCGATGACCGCTGATCTTGTCTGGTTGGTCTTATTGAGGTCTTGAGTGTGTTGTAGGCTTCTTTGCTGTTCCCTGCGGCTTTGCGGTTCCCCCTCCCACTGTTGGCTAAATAAAGCTGCGCTGCATGTGTACTAGGTCTCTCTCTCTCTCTCTCTCTCTCTCTCTCTCTCTCTCTCTCCTCTTGCGTGTGTGTGTGTGTGTGTGTGTGTGTGTAAAGGGGACAGGTTAGGGTAGGGGAACTGGGAGACGTTTGTTCAGGTATCCCTACCTTGCTGCTTATGCACATTCACACATAAAACTATATATACATTTTGATGATTAGTCATTGATGGTATAAATGAACAAAGCAAATTACGTTAAAAAAATCAAATCTCTGGTGGAATGGAAAAAAATCACAGATTAAGTAAATGCATTAATGAAGAAAATAAGCAGGTAAGCAAACAGCATTATAACTGACTGAATAAAAGAATTTCATACACTTGCCATAAAATGAATGAAGAAACAGGCATACAGGTGAACAAAATGACCACTTTGTCTGGCCAAGCTACACGGAGCATCACTTGATATTTTCATCGACTCTGTCTCTGTCGCTGTCTCTGTCTCTCTGTCTCTCTGTCTCTCTCTCTCTCTCTCTCTCTCCTCTCTCTCTCTCTCTCTCTCTCTCTCTCTCTCTCTCTCTCTCTCTCTCTCTCTCTGTGTGTGTGTGTGTGTGTGTGTGTGTGTGTGTGTGTGTGTGTGTGTTTCGCCCGTCCTGTTTTTCTCGTCTGCTCTTGATCGCACAATCTTGTGTCAATAGGTCAACTCATTCTTAAAAATTGTTTTGTTTCTAGCAGAAAAATATACCAACACACTGTCGTTTGTTTTGTTTGTTAACACAAACACAAACCAACCAGGCAAATAAAACTAATTTGTTCTGACTACACATTTGTATGTAATTATGCTGCTTGTGGAATATAATTGCACACAAATTCAGGCATATGATTTTTTCCTCTTGCAACAACAACAAAACCGTAGTGATAATAATAATAATAATAACAAAAGCAACAACAACCATAATACAATAATAATATGATAGTAATGACAATGATAATGAATAATAATAATAGTAATAATAATAACAACCAATCAAGCAGCTGAAACTGACAATTAATAAATAACAAACAAGTATGGTTGTGACGAGCCGCTTGACAACCCCGCCCGATCGATCCCAACCACCCTCTTGTACACAAACACACACAAACGCGCGTGCGCGCGCCATCCCCTCCCCCCCCCCCCCCCACCCCGCCCTTTCTCAATGGCAATATAGATTTCTAATCTATGCCAACTCTCTCCTCTCACCCCCACCCCCACCCCCTCCTTCCTTCTCTCCCTGATGTAGCGAAAGTATTGCACAAGTTTACGTCAGGTCGTAACAATGTCACCCATCCTCACCCCCTCCCTCTCCCCGCCGTCGGTCGGAAACACTCTTTGAAACCAGGCGACAGCTTGGCTACGACGACCAAGGCGAAAACAAATTACGTCAATCTCAAAATCCATCACGTACGCCACCCTCTCTCCCCTACTTTCCGTAGCCGAGACGTGTTCTTGCTCTGCTATATCAGAGCAAAAACCGCCCCCTCCCTCCTCCTCTACCCCTCCCCCCTCACACACACACACACACACACACACCATATTCACCACCGCAAGCGGACAGTCGTGCGCCCAGCCTGTGTGTGACGAAACTGTGTTAATCAGCACTTGGTCACGTAGCATGCATTCTTCCAATACGTTTGTGAATTATCATACGTTGATTTAGACACGGTAACTCACGTGTAGTTTCAAACGTTCGCAACTGGTCCAGTCTACGGTAAGGGTGGGGGATGACAACCCCCCCCCCCCCCCCCCCCCCCCCGCCTCCATTTTCATCGTCTTGAGTGACACCCTGTCAGCCAGATCTGCTGATTTGACCGTTTAGCATACAAATAGGAGACACGTAGTCGTATTATTATTATTATCAATTCTCACACCCACAGATTACTCAAGAACAGCTGCAGATGAAAACAGTGTATGAAGAAAGACACAGGGGTAATCAAGAGAGAGGGCATGGTTATCTCCCTCTGATCTGAAACTTTAGTATCACTGTAGTCCCAGAAATGTAAGTTGAAACTATGTTTCTACATTTTGAATCTGTACATTGATTGTATGTATGCCACGTGGTTTAGCAGTGTAACTTTGTGCCAATACTTGGTGACATTTATCAAAATGTTGAATGAGTTTTCGGTTGTAATAGTTTGTTTGCCGCCATGTGGTAAAAGCTATTGTCATGCTTGGTTAAGATTTTCTGTTAACAGTTTGACCACCATTCTTTGTGTACAATCTGACTTTTGCCAGTATGCAGTTTTATTTGCTATAAGATGATAACTGAATGAGAATTTTGATCAGAAAAAAACCGTATGCCTGTACTAGGCGAAAACTGCTAAGTTGATGCATGAATACTGGTGATTGTTGGAATGCTTTGTAGTGTATGACTTTAAGTCTGCACCACATGTGTACCTGGGCTAAGTGTACCCCAAAGTAATGTAATTTAATTCATAAGAAAACATTGAAGAGTTATTTGATAAAAATTGTTCAGCGTTGTCTTGCTGTCTTCTACCCTTTTGTAAACTCCACTCTACATCTAAACATTAGTGGAGATTGATAAGTATGACAGACATTATGTATGCTAGTCCGATCTTTTGTTGGTTGGGTACTCACACCTATTCTGAAAGGTAGAGGGAAAATGTGTAAACTCGACAAGCCAGACTCTAAGCTACTTAACTACAGATCAGATTCTCTTTATCACAGAACTGGGATCCTGGCTACCCTGGGCAAGTCTGGTGGCGACTACTTCCCACAGCCTAGCAGGTCTACACAGCAGGATCAGTCATCAGCCACAAGAGAGAGATCAACTATCCTCTCCAATATCAGATAAGTCTGATGTTCCCAGTTGACTCCCAACTCAACTCAGCCAGAACTTTCCCTCACTTAACGATGAAACAGTGAGAACCAAAAATCAACTTATGTATGAACTGATGTCTATTGTAAAATAACTTTAACTATCTACCTGTGTGTAAACATGTAATGTTGATGTGTGAAAGTGCTGTGAACTTGCATCAGTTCTTTGTTGTTCAATCAGTATTGAATGTTTGAACTTCTCTCTAATTCTGTCTCTCGGAGCTACGAGTACTTTTAAGTGTACATGCCTAAGGAAACTTCTCCCTGAGCCACTATTGAGTATTTTAACAGTCCAGAGAAAAAAATACAAACTTTCTTTCGATGACTAGTACTGGAAAGTTGCTCCTTCCATCACTAGTAAGAGAGAGGGTGGAGGTGAAATTTCAACATAATTCTCATAGAGAAATTGTTTCAAGTCCTTCCCCTAGAGGACACACGACCCACCCCCAACTCTCATCACAATGGTAACTCTAGCTCCAATGATGAAATAAACGCACACTGAACGAACGTTGCTTATGACACTGAACCCCCTAGCAGATATGACAACACTGAGCATACAGAACAAGGAAACATTGATATGACAATAATTCTATAGTTTAACTCCCCCCGTGCCTCCCCCCCCCCCCCCCCATCGCCGCCCCCATTTAAAAAACCTGTGTAAAATTGCCTCTGTGTGTTGTGTGTGTGTGTGTGTGTGTGTGTGTGCGATTGCTTCTAACATTATGGTGTAATTTAAATTTAGTTTTCAACCCAATCTGATTCTCCTGATGTAACTGGCGCAACTGACTTATAGAGAAATCCATGGTGTTTAAAGCATACAAACAAAGTAGAATACAAACTAATGTCAGAAAATGAGTAAGTACAAAAACATAAATAATAGATAAAATAATACTAGTAAACGTAGGCTATAGATAATTACATGGAAAGAAAAAACAAATAGTAATTAATAATTACAATAATATTGATACTGGTAACAATAAACACGAAATGAAATATTTGGCGTAATAAATGCATGAATTGATTAAAAAGAACAGAAAATGAAATGAAAAGGAGCAGGGAACAGTAAACAATAAACAAGTAGGGTAACTCTTGCTCCCATAAGAAAACCTAATTCAGAGTAACTTTTATTCAAGACTGGCACAGCCTTTTAAACTTGAATAAAGTCAGACGAATACAAAGACAAACAATCTAATAGAGGGGGAAAACAAGCGCAGGCCAACAACCCCTCGGTCATCACAGTAATGACTTGGCAAAGATTTGAACTTAAGGAGGATGGGGGGGGGGGGGGGGGGGGGGGGGGGGGCGTTGAAAATGAAGAAAATTGGAACATAAAATCAAGAAAATATATTTTAAATATGAAAACTCTTCACTAGCTGCATGAGGGAACCATCACAGTCTAGTCTACTGAAAGCTGTAATCTAATAAGTCTGCCTAAGCTAAAGTCAATTGATAAACAAACAAAAGATAATTAAATAATAACTAGCTTAATAAAATGAGTAAACAAAAAAGTTCAAAGGCAGTTAAATAGATAAATCAACAAATAAATAAATGACAATAAACACATATTCACGCGCGCGCGCGCGCGCGCGCACACACACACACACACACACACACACACACACACACACACACACACACACACACACACACACACACATACACACACACACACGCACACACACACGCGCGCGCGCGCGCATTTTCATGTACTTCACTTCATGTGATGAAAATTCTTATTGTCATAATCTTACATGATCCCTTCATCAGTTCTTAGTCCTCGTATTAGTTGTGGTTGAATACAAAGGAAGTTACTAACACTCATATTATTGCGTAAGCTGATCGCTTATTGCTCCCGTCAACAGAATTTCAAAGTCAACTGTTGTTCCACTTCAATGATAAAAGCAACGGTCATGTTCTTCAAAATAAGATGTTTTATTTTTGCCTGCCAGGAGTGCCATCTGATACAGTCTATAATGAAATAAATGTAAAAAAGCAGAGGTGATCAGAGTAATGTCCAAACTAACTAGTTAACACGATGAAAGGAAGTAACTCGTTGGATTTTAAGACAAGATACATAAATTACTATAAAACATAAACAAAGCGAATACATCTAATTGCAAAGTGAGACAACTGCAAGCGGAAATCTAAACAAATCTTAAATAAATGTTAGCGAACCGCCAGAGAAACGTGGACAAACGAGACACAAGACAAAACACAACGCGTTTCGACCTCTTAGGTCTTCTTCAGGTGAGACACAAACGAATAAAATAAGGAAAATTCACTTAGCTTTGATCGCTTCAGATCGCTTCAGAGTTCAGCGCAAGGAAGAAGGCGTTGAACGTCACTTGCTACTGGCATCTGTACGTAGCACAAAGTCATGTGAAAGGTTGGGAAGCGTTGAACGTCACTTGCTACTGGCATCTGTACGTAGCACAAAGTCATGTGAAAGGTTGGGAAGCGTTGAACGTCACTTGCTACTGGCATCTGTACGTAGCACAAAGTCATGTGAAAGGTTGGGAAGCGTTGAACGTCACTTGCTACTGGCATCTGTACGTAGCACAAAGTCATGTGAAAGGTTGGGAAGCGTTGAACGTCACTTGCTACTGGCATCTGTACGTAGCACAAAGTCATGTGAAAGGTTGGGAAGCGTTGAACGTCACTTGCTACTGGCATCTGTACGTAGCACAAAGTCATGTGAAAGGTTGGGAAGCGTTGAACGTCACTTGCTACTGGCATCTGTACGTAGCACAAAGTCATGTGAAAGATTGGGAAGCGTTGAACGTCACTTGCTACTGGCATCTGTACGTAGCACAAAGTCATGTGAAAGGTTGGGAAGCAACAGAACAGGGAAACAGTCTCAACTGTTTCCAAACATTTTTGACAGTCTGTCCAGACAATCTGTCTGCGCTGGTCACCCTTTGTTAAATCAGTAAGAGGGGCAGTGATAGCAGCGAAATGGGGAACATGTCTTCTGTAGTAAGACAACAGTCCCAGCAAGCAACGGACTTGCTTTTTAGTAGTTGATTGTTTCAGAGACAAAATCTGTACCTTTTTGGTCTCAGGCCGAATCTTACCTAATGACACAATGTGGCCAAGGAACTCAAGTTCCTGAAATCATGCAAGGATTTTGGAAGGACGCGCAGTGAGGCCAAAGCGCCTCAGACGTAAGAACAACAAGCGCAAGAAATGAAGGACCAGATCCAACGAACAACAGCCTACAAAATGTCGTCAAAGAAACTGATGGCAGACAACTCATGTAGTTACAACTTGCGCATCATCCTGGCAAAAGTCGCAGGAACATTTTGGAGACCAATGGGTATCCAAGTCCATTGGTACAAACCAAACGGAGTCTGAAACACTGTTTTGTATTTATCCTGTGGCACCATGGGGATTTACCAATAGCCCTTAGTCAAATCAATTTTGACAAAGTACCGACCCTGAGACAATTGACGAAAAGATCCTCAACACAGGAATGGGTTCCGAGTCAAAGACGGTGACTTCATTCAAAGCACGATAGTCTGCACAGAATCGAACAGAACCGTCAAGTCTGTTCATCAAGACAACAGGAGCAATGTAAGGCGAGGAGGAAGGTTCATAATACTCAAATCCAACGTAACCTGAAGTTCTCTTTCAATAAATAACCTGACATTTGTGTCAACCTCGGGTGATGTCGATGGAGGAAGGACTAGCGCACAGCCCAAACACACTCACAGCTTGCTTACAATCTCATTCATATATCATGCATTCGTCACATCAAACCACTAGTAAAGTCTATAACTTTACTACACATGTTCATAGAACGAAACATCAATGCATATGGAATCAAACAAAATAAAACATTCTCTCTTTCCCGAACTTCACGAAATCATTTATCTAAAACATCATTAACTAACCCGGGTATAAATAGATTTCTACTTTACCTGGCCAGGTGATCTTAACTATTCACGAATCACTGTCTCTTTTTCTTTTCCCTTTTTTTTTCTTTCACTGTCACTTTCACAACGCGTCACAACTGCTGGCGCTGGTGTTGGTCTGCTTGCACCGGTCAAGCCGGACTGCTGGCGTTGGTCAGGCTGGACTGCTGATGAAAGTGGCGCTGGCCAAGTACGAGGTCGAACCCCAGTGAGGATAGAACAGTGACTATCAACATCGATCTGTTCTCCTTTCTTTCTTCCTGCATTAACGCATTGCACTCTCTCTCTCTCTCTTCTAGTCTGCTCTTATCAAATGGACATGGTTGCTTTTCTTTTCTTTTTTCTTTTCTTTCTTTTCTTCTTCGTTAATTAGCAACTCTCTCTCTCTCCACATCTCTCCTCAGTCCTTCCTCTGCAGACTATCTCATGCTAATCTCTCAACTTGGTTCTCTTCTCTCCTCCCCTCATCTCTCTGCTTTTCTCTCAAGCAGACCTAGAACCTCTCCCTCTCTCTGTCTCTCTGGTCGTTCTCCCCCTCGTTCTCCCGTTCTCTCACTCTCACATCCTCTTTATTCGTTCCGATCTGTCCAAAAGGGCGAGTACCATTGGTCAGTATTTTTACCGCCCTGACACCCGAAGTTATCTCCCTCTAATTCCATTGGATATTCAAATCATGACAGTCACGCCGACACGCCTTACTCTCTGTGGTGGTCAACTGGTCATTTAATTGATTAGCTAGATTTCACCCCCACCACACACTACCTTCCCCCCTTTCCTACTTAACTGGTGCCGTGTGGCTTAAGTCGTGGACACTGGTCAACCTAAAGTGGCTAGCTGAGTCAAGGTGGGCGCCACGACGTCTGACTAACAATGACGCTGGTTCCACAAAGTGGCTAGATGAGTCTGAGCCAGGCGCTGCGACTCGTCTCGCTAGACATCGAGGCGTCGGTCAAAACGGCTTAGTCAGTCTGGGTGGATGTACCGTCTCTGTGAGGCCTCTCCACTAAGCTTAATTGGCCGGATCCGAACCATGGGCCCGGTCTACGTGGCGCCAAGATGTCTGCGTTTGGACTTATGTCCGTCGAAGTGGCCGGCGACTTCCCAAGTTGGGTTTTTTTGCGGTTTGGTTCACGTTATTGCCCCCGTCAAAAAAATTTTTTCAAAGTCAACTGTTGTTCCACTTCAATGTTAAAAGCAACGGTCTTGTTCTTAAAAATTAAGATTTTTTTTTTTCCCCTGCCGGAGTCCCAAACCCGGGAAACAGTCTTTTAATAAAATTTAAAATTTTAAAAAGCAGAGGTGATCAGGAAATGTCCAAATAACTAGTTAACACGAAAAAAGGGAAGAAACTCTTTGGGTTTTTTAAGAAAAAAAGAAAAAACATAAAAAAATTAAAAAAACAAATAAACTAAGGGCAAAAATTAAAAAATTTTTAAATTGAAAAGTGGAAAAAGGGGGAAAAAAAAAAACCCCCGGAAAAAACTAAACCCCCCCAAAAATTTGTTAAAAAAGGGCCCAAAAACTTAAAAAAACGAGACACAAGAAAAAAACCAAAACCCGCTTTTCGACCTTTTTAGGCCCTTTTCAGGTGGGGACAAAAAACAAATTTAAAATAAGGAAAATTCCTTAGCTTTGACCCGTTTTCAGTCGTTTTCCTGGGTTCAGCGCAAGGAAAAAGGCTTTTGAACTTCACTTGAAACTGGCATCTTTTGGACCCCCCAAAGTTTTTTAAAAGGGTTGGGGAAGCGTTGAAGGTCACTTGCTACGGGCATTGTACGAAAAACCAAAGTCATGAAAAAAGGGTTTGGGGAAAGCGTTGAACGTCATTCCCTACTGGCACTGTACGTAGAAACAAAGTTTTTGAAAAAAGGTTTGGGGAAAGCGTTGAAACGGCACTTGTTTCTGGCATCTGAAATTTGCACAAATTTTTTTGAAAAAGGTTGGGAAGCGTTTGAACGCCCATTTTGCCGGGCCCATTGTACTTTGCACAAAGTTTTTGAAAGGTTGGGAAAGGTTTGAAGTCTTTGGTACTGGAATCTGAAAGAAAGCAAAATTTTTCTTGTAAAAGGGTTTGGGAAGGTTAAACCCTTTCATTTGGGCTACTGGATTGTAGTCCCAAAAAAGTATGTAAAATTAAGTTTTTTGGGAAGCTTTTGAACGCCCACTTGCTACTGGCTTTCGGTACTTTAGCACAAAGTCTTGGGGAAAGGGGGGAAAGCAACGGAACGGGGGGAAACGTCTAAAATTTTTCCCAAAAACTTTTTGAAGTCTGCCCCGGCCCAATTTTTGGCGTGGTCCCCTTTTTTTAACCCAGAAAGAGGGGCAGTGTTTGCACCCAAATATGGGGAAATGCTTCTGTAGTAAGAAACAGCCCCAGCAAGCAAGGACTTGTTTTTTTAGTTGTTGATTTTTTTTAGAGAAAAAATTCTGTCCCTTTTTGGTCCGGGCCCGAATCTTCCCCTAATGCAAAAATTGGGGCCCAAGGAACTCAATTTTCCTGAAATAATGAAAAGGATTTTGGAAGGGGAACCGGCCGAAAGTGGGGGGCCCAAACCCCGCCTCGCGTAAGAACAACAAGCGCAAAAAATAAAGGGAAACCAGACCCCAACAAACAACACCCTTTAAAAAATTTTGTCGTCAAAAAAACTGATGGCGGGGAAAACCCATGTTTTTATTTAAAACTTGGCATCATCCTGGCAAAAGCCCCGCGGAAAATTTGGAGACCAAGGGTACCCAAAAAGCCCTTTTTGGTAAAAACCCAAAACGGAGTCGGGAAACACTTTTTTGTTTTTTATCCTGTCCCACCATGGGGATTTTCCCAATCCCCTTTTCAAATCTTTTTGGCCCAAAGTACGCCCCTGAGAAAAATTTGACGAAAAAGATCCTCAAAAAGGGAAAATGGGTTACAGTAAAAGGGTGGGTTTTGTTTTCATTCAAAGCACGATAGTTGCAAGAATCAAACAAAAACCGTAAAAGTTTTTTCATCAAGAAAAACAGGAGAAATTTTTAAGGCGAGGGGAAGGTTAAAATTAATATAAAATCCAACGAAACCTAAAGGGTTCTTTTTTAATAAAAACCTGTATTTTGTCAAACCTGGGGGTGTTTTCGATGGGGGAAAGGGAAATAGGAAAAGCCCAAAACCCCTTCACAGTTTGCTTACAATCTCATTCATTTATCATGCATTGTCACATAAAACCCAAATAGAAAAAGTCATAATTTTTCTCACATGTTAATGAACGAAACATCAATGCATATGGAATCAAACAAAAAAAAACATTTCTCTTTCCCGAATTTCCCACAAAATTTTCATTTATCAAAAACCCTTCTTTAAACAAACCCCCGGGTTTTTTTTTGATTTTTTCCTTTCCTGGCCAGGGGGATCTTAATATTCACGAATCACGGGTCTCTTTTTTTTTTCCCTTTTTTTTTCTTTCACTGTCAATTTCCCCAAAAAGCGTCAAACGTGGCGTGGTGTTGGTCTGTTTTGCCCCGGTTTCAAGCCGGACTGCGGCTTTGGGGCGGGGTTTGGAAATGCTGAGGGAAATTGGGGGGCGGGCCCAAAGTACGAGGTCAAACCCCAAAGGGGAGGATAGAAAAATGACTATCAAACATCGATTTTTCCCCTTTCTTTCTTCCTGCTTTAAACCCGCTTTCCCACTCTCCCCTTCTCCCCTTCTAGTCTGCTCTTAAAAAATTTGGACAGGGTTTTGCTTTTCTTTTCTTTTTTCTTTTTTTTTTTTCCCTTTTTCCCTTTAAATTTTGAAACTCTTCTCTCTCCACTTGTTTCCCCCGTCCTTCTCTGCAGACAAAATCTATGTTTAATCTTTAAACCTTGGTTATCTTTCCTCTCCTTCCCTCTTTCTCTCTGCTTTTCTCCCCAAGCGCCCTGAACCCTCCCCTTTTCTCTGTTTTGGTCGTTTTTCCCCCTCGTTCTCCCTTTTCTCTAAACTCTCACTCCTCTTTTTTTTTTTCCCGATCTGTCCAAAAAAGGGCAAATTACCATTGGTCAGTTTTTTTTACCCCCCTGACCCCGAATTTTATCTCCCTCAAAATTCCCATTGGATATTAAAATCTGCCCGTCACGCGAAAAGCCTTACCTTGTGGGGGGGAAAGGGGTCTTTAATTGAGAGTAGATTTCCCCCCCACCACACACTCCCTTCCCCCCTTTTTTTCCTATTTTTAAAACGGGTTTGCAGTGGGGTTTTAAGGGTGTGGACATGGTAAACCAAAAGTGGCTAGCGAGTAAAGGTGGGCCCCCAACGACGTCTGACTAAAATTTGAGCTGGTTCCACAAATGGTGATGGTCGAGCCAGGCGTGCGATTCGTCTGGGTTTGACATGGGAGGCTTCGGTCAAAAAAGGGCCCTTAGTAAGTCGGGGGGTGGATCGTACCGTCTCTGTGGGCCCTTTCTCCACTAAGTTTAAAAATTGGCCCGGGGTCCAAACCAGGGGCCCGGTCTACGTGGCGCCAAGATGTCGGGTTTTTGGGCCCTTTAGGGCCTTTGAAGGGGAGGGGCGCCCTTCCCAAGTTGGGTTGTTTCTTTTTTTGTCCGTGACAATTTCCCCTTGAAAAAAGACCATGCTCCGCTTTGGTCTCAAAACAAGGGTTACAAAAAAAAATAACAAACCGAATTTCGTAAACCCAAAAGCTACAGTGAAAAGTTTAAAATATACTTTAAACCAACGGTTTAAATTACAAAAATTATCATTAGGGATACCCCCCAAATTTGATTTTATTTGGAAGTGCGCTCTTGCGTTTTTTAACTCATTTTATAACGACCTTGTGGGGATTTATGCGTTTCCCCCTTTTCCTGCGGTTTTGCCATCTCCCCCTTTTCCCCAATTCTTATGAAAAGCACCATTTTTAATATGTTTCAGGGTCCTTTGGACACTTAAATGGGGTTTCCCCAAATTCCTCCTCATTCCCAATTTAATGAATTACTACACAAGGGCTGTATGCTCCAAGCATAACTACTTTTTACATGAACAAATCTCACAAAAAAAATTTTAAAAAGTTTTCACCCCGAAAATAGGGGACCTACCCAAAGGGGAATAAACCCCCAACCCTTTCAACATAACTTTTAATCAACACTATTTTTCAACAAAGCACCCGGATAGACGGACTTTCTCGGGTTTTGCAGCTCGCTAGATTTCCGATTTAAATAGTCAGCTCCAAATTTGTCGACCTGGGATGTACGCCCACTCGATCCCGGTTGGGGAAAGGCCCCATTCCCCAACGCAAAAACCCCCCCTGCTTTTTTTCAACTGCGCCCCCCTGCGGGGAATTTTGGGATTGGTTGATAAACCCGTCTCAAATCACAAACCTTTTTCCCCATACAAGTATTTGGGGAAAATTCTGAGGGCCCCAAAAGGACCCCCCTTTAAACACTCCTTCTCCACCGTTGCGTTCCCTTTTCTTCAAAATTTGTAAACTTCCTGTTTGCATTTCTACGGGGAAAACTCGACCCCTTCATGGCTCCTCCCAAAAATTACTGCCCTACCCCACCCCCGGGATGCTTTGCCCCGAAACAAAAATGGTTGGAATATCTGGTATGTTTTAAGAGGGGAGGGGAAACCTAGTCTTTCCAACCCCGTCTGCAGTGCTTGCTCTGCAGCGTCTGCCATTCGACCCTCCCGGTTTTCCCTCCCTTTGGCCCCAAAATCACTGAGAGGACTTTTGGATTGCTGCGAAAATTGGGAAAAACTCCCTAAAAGAACCCAAAAAACCCCCTACGGGACCCCTGACTTCTGTTTTGGTTTTTGGTCTCTCTGAATTCATCTTCTTCTCCCCTTTTCCCCCTTTCGGGGTTTTGTTTTCGCCCCGACAAAAAAAACCTAGGAAAACCCCGGGTTTGGGGAAAACCCAAAACCTGGGACTTTGTTGGTTGGCTGTGAGATTGGCCTGTCTCAACCTTTTCTAAAACTGTTCCTAGCTGCCTCATATGCCCCCTTCCCTGTCTCGGATGCATCAGAATGTCACCCATGAAATTCACAACACCCCCCAAAACCCCCGTCAAAAGCTTCCTCTTCATTCGAGGAAAAACCAGGTGCTTTGGGCCCACCCCAAAAGGGGGGAAAATCCCCACGGGTTAGCCCCTAGGAGTGGGAATGCTGTGAATTCTTTGAGCCCTCCCTCAGGGCTATTTCCCAGTAACCCTTGTCAGTTTTCGGTTTAAAATACTGACTCTTGCTGTGGCAAATTCTGAGGGGAAAGGTCTTCCATGGGGTAAAAACCTTCTGAACGACCTTGGGGTGCACTGTTCAGACGTCTATAGTCGACACAGAATCGATGCTCCCCGGGACTTTTTCCTCACAAAGGGAAGACGGGTCCCACTTTAGGTTTTTTTTGGGAAACGGTTTAAAATCCCCCCAAAAGGCCCAAAATTTTTTCTACCTCCCCTCGATCATTTGTTGGTGGCATATGGGATCGGGGGTTTTTCCACATGTAGGGGGTTTTCGGGTGATGTCAAATTCCCCCTTTTAAATTTTGGCTATTTTTGGGTTTTTCCCGGGCCTGGTTTTATCAGTCAGGGCCCGCCCTTATGTTTTGGACCCCCCCACTAATTTCCTCCGTCCCCTTTAATGTTTACCCCTATACAGGGGACACCCCCCTGTATGACTCTTTCGGGAAAAACTCAGGCAAAAAAATCTCCCTTCTTTGGGGGTTTCTCTTTCCCCTCTTCATTGATTGTTCCCTGCCCCAGGGGGTGAGTCTCACGTGAATAATTGCGGGGGGGGAAAAAATTCGCAGGGAAAATTTTTGGGTTTCCCCCATTCACATTCAATTCGGAAACCCCGGGACCGCCCCCTTTTCAGTGATGGTAAATTTGGTTTCCTTTCCAATGCATAAGCAGTTGTTGTGACCCTTTGGGAAGCGGTACCAGGCCCTTGATCTCCCACCTTGGGGGGATTGTTCCTCCCCCTTCCCTGTCTTTTTGTTTTCTTCTAAAGGAACCCTTTAGCTCCTGAAAAAACCTTCCCTTGAAAATTTTCCATTTTCTCAAAACCTGTCCCCAAACCTTTTGGGGAACAGGGCGAGTTTGGGGCCCAATAAGATCGAGGGGGCCCCTCCTGAATGGTGTGTAAATTTTTAAAGGGGGAGGGTTTAAGGGGCGTTTCCTTTTCCCCCTCTTTTTGGCCCTGACCTTTGCCAACGTCACATGACATGCGAAGGAATTTGTTTGTTTGCTTTTGCTCCTGGCCAATAAAAATTCATCGAAATTCGGTCAGCTGTTTTGCTGGTCCGAGATGACCCCCCAAATGAGCGACTGGGGGCCCCCCACGGGACATGCCCCCCTTGTGCCCCCCCGTTAACCTGTGGTACCTCAAACTGTGTGGTCCCTTACCTTTTTCCCCCTTGGTGAACACTCGGTCAACCAGCCCGCCTTTACGGGAAATTCTTTTCTCCCCCTCCTCTAACCCCCTTTTTTCTTCCACCTCTTGCCAACCCCCAAGGTTCAACGAGCGGGGTCTTTTTCCTGGGCAGAAATAAAACTCATCAGGCGAAACGCTATGCCCAAACTTCCTTCCGGGGAACAACTAACGGTTTAACCCCCTTTTCCTCCTTCTTGCTCCGTTTTTGAATGCTGCCCTTTAGCAGTAAACAACTCGGACCCCCGGGAAATTCCCTTGCCCCGGGAAATTTTTTCCAATAAATCAAATCTTTAAAGGGGTTTCTCCATCCCCAAAAACGCAGAAAACTCCCCTGAGAAGAAAGGGGGGTACGTACTTCTATCTTAGCAACGGAAAAAACCCCCTCCGTTGCCATCGATTTAGAGTACGGGGTCGGGATTTGCCCTGCCCAAATCCCTTTCTCGACCGGGCGTTGTTCGTATTTACACCGCGGGAACAACCGTGTCTGTAACACTTTCACCCTCTGCGGGCCCCAATCCCCCCTTCTTCCACTGGTAACGAACCACTAAGCATCCCCCCTCCACCCCTTGACACTGACTGTTTTGCCCAGTGCTAGCCATGGGCTCCCACTCCCCCCTCTTCGGACTAAATCCCTTTTGGTTCCACTGAAGGTTTTTCCCCTTGGGCCCGACCCTTATCCCCTCTTGCAAGGTGCTCCCTTCTGGAACCTCAGGGCGACAATCCCTCGCCAATTCCCCTTTTTTTGAAAAATAAAACCCCTAATGCCCCCTTTCCCCTTCCTTTCCCCCCACCCACGGGGTTTGCGGGCTTTGCAGAAAACTCTCCTAGTCTCCTTGCATCTTCTACCTGTCCCTTGCACCGTTTCCCTGCCCCCTTCGGGGCCCAAAACGGGCCTCTTTATTCCCCTCTGCAAATTTTTCAACAACCCCTGCTGTTCGGGCTTTTCTCTTTTTAAAAAAATGTAGGGTTAAAAATCAGGCTAAACCCTGAAAAAAAATCTGTTCTTTCATAACTAGCTCTTTAAATTTCAGCGAACCCTTTTTCGAAACCCGCTAACTTTCCCATTTCCCCAAAATAGTAAATTAGCGTGCACCAAACGGAGTGTACTTTCTCACCTGCTTGAAATTTTAGTTTGAACGAAATTTCCCCTAAACCCCTTTCCCTCTGTGGGGTTTTAAAAATCCCTTCATCAACGTTCCTTCACAGCGGGGAAATTTCAGACTGTTTTTCCCGCTGGCAACGCAGTGAAAATTTTTTAATTTGCCTTCCCCGTCAGAAAAAACCCCGGGGAAAATTTTTGATGCCCCTCTTTGGGGGGCCAACCCTGACTGGCCCGCAAACTTTTGGGAAACGACTGATGTATGCATCAATCAAATTGGGTTTCCCTTCAGAAAATTTTGGGCAACTTGGGGGGGGGAGCTTTAGGCTGCCACAGATTTCCGGGAAAAGTGAGTTTCCCATCCTCGGTGGTCTCCCTTTGTTTCTCATTTTTCCCCAAACTCTAATTAAACCCTTTAGTCTTTTGTTTCCTGCTTTTCCCCTTGGTTTTAAAAATTTTTTCTTTTTCCCTTTGCTTCATTCTTTCTTTTTCCCTGGGGGGTTTCCCTACCCTGATTTTCATTAGTTTGAACCCTTTTAATCTTTCTTTTTTCCTGGCCTCTCTGTTTTTCCCGGCGTTTTTTCCGCACGTTCTTTTTTTCCCATTTTTTGCGGGGTTTCCCAACGAATCCTCGAAAATCATCTCCTGATTTAACCCGGGATCACGGCGCGCTCACAAGTTTTTTCAATAGGGGGTGTTCTTTTCTTCCGCCATTGTTCTCTTTTTTTTTTTTTTTTTTTTTGAACAAGTTTTTATAACTAGGGGACACCCCAAATTTGGGGGGTTTACCGAACGCGTGACGTAAATAGCACAACCCTTGAATGAAAATTTATTAGTTTGGGGGACAACTTAGTTGGGGTTTTTTTTAAGACGCCCGCGCCTGACCCAACTATAAAGAGCGAATTTATAGGCAATCTTTTGCGAAATAAGTCTCTGGGGCCTAAAATTTCCCAAAAGCCTAGTATTACTATTTGGAAGAAATGCCAACCCTTTTAAGTTTTTTAATTTTTCTTGGGAAAATTCAGTAAGAAAACCCCCCTTGTTTGGGGATTACAATACTTAAATTCCCCCCCCAAGTTCCTCTTTTTGAGAAGTTTGAAAAATTTAAAATAAAGGGGCCGGGAAATTTCCTGGCAGGCTCGCCAATAATTTTGTCAACCTGGGTGTTGGGTTCGATGGGGGAAAAGGGGACTAGCGCACACCCCAATCACACTCAAAGCTTGCTTACAATCTCTTTCCTATTTCATGCATTCGTACATCAAACCACTAGAAAAAGTCTTTTAATTTAAATAAACATGTTTTTAAAAAGAAAAAATAAATTTTCTTATGGAATAAAACAAAAAAAAAATTTTCTCTTTCCCGAACTTCCCAAAAATCATTTATCTAAATCATCATTAAACAAACCCCGGGTATTATTAGATTTTTATTTTTCCTGGCCAGGTGATTTTAAAACTATTCACGAATCAGGGTCTCTTTTTTTTTTTCCCCTTTTTTTTTTTTTTAAATGTAATTTTAAAAACCGGTAAACATCGGGGAGGGCGCGGGTTTTGGTCTTGTTTGGCCCCGGGCCCAAGCCGGACGGGTTTGGCTTTGGGGTAGGCGGGAAATGTGATGAAAGTGGCGGGGCCCAATTTACGAGGTCAAAACCCCCAGTGAGGAAAAACAGGGCTACCAAAATCGATTGTTCTCCTTTCTTTTTTCCCGGCTTTTAACGTTTGCACCCCTTCTCTCTCTCTTCGCGTTTTATCAAAGGCTCGGGGGGGCCTTTTTTTTCTTTTTTTTTTTTCTTTATTCCCTTGGGGTTAATTATGCACTCTCTCTCTTCCCTTCTCCCCCTTTCCTTCCCCCCAATTTCTCTTGCAAATTTCTCTAAATTTGGGGTTCTCTTCTTCCCCCCCCCTCATTTTCTCTGTTTTTCCCCTCACCCCAGACCTAGAACCTCCCCTCTCTCTTTCCTCGGGTGGGTTCCCCCCTCGTTCCCCCCGTTCTTCCATCTCCCCCCTCTTTATTCTTTCCCCGATTGCCAAAAAAAGGGGCGGTCCATTGGTCAGTTTTTTTAAACCCTCCCTGACCCCAAAGTTATCTCCCTCTAATTCCGGGATATTAAATATCGGGTTTCACGCCGAACGGCCTTACTCTTGTGGGGGTCAATGGTCTTTTAATTGTTAGCTAGATTTCCCCCCCAACCACACAAAATTTTCCCCCTTTTTCCTATTTAACTGGTGCCGTTTTGGCAAAAGTGTGGACATGGTAAACCCCCAAAAAGGGGCTCTAGCTGAGTAAAGGTGGGCCCCACAAAGTCTGACAAAACAATGACGTTTGGTTTCCCAAAGTGGCTAGATGAGTCTGACCCGGGGCCTGCGGATTTCGCCCTCGTAGACATCGAGGCGTCGGTAAAAAAACGGATTAGTCGTCTGGGGGATCGTCCCGTCTCTGTGGGCCCTTCCCTTTGTTTAAATTTTGGCCGGATCAAAACCAGGGGCCGGGTTTTTCCGTGGCGCCAAGATGTCTGCTTTTGGGGACTTATGTCCAGTAAAGTGGCCGGCGACTTTCCCAATTTGGGGGTTTTTTTTTGTTTTTCATTTTTTTTTCCGGTTCAAAAACAAAATTTTTGGCAAAAGGGTGGGGGGTTTTAAAGGACCTTTTGAAAACCCCCAAACGGGAAATTTGGGGTTCCGTTTGGGGGCCCCCAAGGGGTTTAATTTTGAAAAAAAAAATGAGGGGAATTGGGGAATTTAAACCCAACCATTTGCGGGTTGGGGGGAATTTACCTTAAATTAAAAGGCCCCAAATTTCCACAAAACTTTTTTTGGGGGCCTTCGGTCAATAAGGAACTAAAAAATTTAATTCCACCGAAAAAAAAGAAACGGGTTTTTTGGGAATTTTTTTTTGGGAAACTCTTTTAAAAAGGAGGGGTGGTCCATTCCGTTTTCAACCCCCCCCCCAACCCCCCGTCAAAAAGGGGGCGGGGAATTCAAAGTCCCGGTAAAACATTTTTTGCCCCCTTTGAGGTTGAAACCCCTGTTAGGGGCTTTAAGGAAAAAAAGGGTTTTTTCCCCCTTTTATTTTGGTTGGGGGGGGGGGCCGGGGGGTTGTTTAAAATTTAGTTTGGGAAAAAATGCCCTTTGGTTTTGGGGGTGGGAAAATTTTTGTATTTTTTTTGGGTAAAAGAACCCCTTTTGAGGAAATAAAAGGTTCAATTTGGCGGGGGGGGAAACCCCCCAAAAGTTGTTAAAATTTTTGGGAATTTTCAAAGGTTTCCCTTAAAATTTATCCCGTAAACCCCCCGGGTTTTTTTTGGGTTGGGCCCCCCATCGGGGGGGGGGGGGGCCCTTTATTTCCGTTGTTCAAGTTTCTTTGGGGTTTTAAAATGGGTAGTTTTAAAAAATTAAAAAGAATTTTTTTGGGGAAATTAATGGGTTTTTCCCCGGGGGCCTTTCCCAAATTTTTTGGGGTTTTTTGGGCCCCGGGAAGGGGCTTTTCCGATTTTTCCCCTTTAAATTTAAAACCCACTTAAACACCCTCGGGTGGGTTTGATCCTGTCCAAAATTTTTTTCCTTTTATTCCGATTTTCCCTTTTAAAGGGTTAAGAAGATTTTTTCTTGGGGGTCTTTATAAATTTGAAATTTGTTTTTTTAATCCTTTTAATTGTGGGAATTTTGCCGTCAAAAATTTTCGTTGGGGCCCCCCGGGGAAAAGGGGCCCCGGGGGGGGAACTTAGAATTTTATTTTTTCCGGGGGCCCCCTTGCCTCCACCCATTTGGGGGCGAAAGAACCCCGGGTTTGGGTTAAACCCTACGTTTTGCGTGCTTTCTTAAAATTTTCCCCCCCCCAATGTTCCAAAAACCAAAAGCCCCCATAAAAACACGAATCCCACATAATTCACACTACACAAACCCCAACATTCCAGGGCACAAAAACTCTTTTAACCCAAAAGCCGGCGAACCAAAAGGGAGGACCGAGATAAAAAAAATCCGGGGGCCCCCCCTTTTCCCCCCCAAACCCATTCCCCCGGGGCGGCCCAAGGGGGAATTTTATTTACAAAAGTTTTTTCTCCTCACCCTAAAACCCCTTTAAATCCCACAGCCCAAAATTTCCAACACCCTTTCCAAAACCCAAACCCCCAACGGGGAAAGGGAAACCTTTTAACCCCCCGGGGTCCCCCTGGCTTGGGGCTTTTTAAAAAAATGGGCCCCTTTTTCCCCCCCTAAACCCCGGGCTTTCCCCTCAAAATTTTTTCCCATCCCCTTTTTTCTGGTGGGGGTTTTTTAAAAAAAGGTCATTGAAGTTTCCCTCCGGGCCACTTTTCTTTCTAAAAGGAAACAAAAAAAAAAGGAAACGCTTTTAACTTGGCGGAATTCTTGGTTTTGTTTGGTTCAAAAAAGGGAAAACCCCTTTTATGGGAAATTTCCCAAAAAAAAAAATTTTTTCCAACTTTATGTCGTTTTTTCCGGGTTGAGTTGGTTCCCAAAAAAAAGGGCTTTTTTGGGCCAGGAAAAAAAAAAGGCCGGCCAAAGGAAACACATCAAAAAGGTTGTTTTGGGTGTCTTAAAGGGGCCAAGTTTTTTTTAAAAAAAAAAAACCAAATTTCAAATGGGGTTTTTTTTTAAGGGTTCCATTTAAAATGTTGAATTTTTAAACCCGGGGAAAACCCCATTCAACCTGGTTGTTTTTTCTTTAAACCCAACGGGTCGTTTAAAAAATTTTAAAAAACCCCAAAACCCATTTTATTTTTTAAATGAAAGGGGAAAAGGGCCGTTTTTGGGGGTTCTGGAAAACTAATTTACCGGTTTTTTTAAAAACCCTTACCCAAATTCCAAAAGTAGGAAAAGGGGAAAAATGTGGGCCCCCCAAACCCATTTAATTAAAAGGGAAACCATTTGGGGGGGCGGAATTAAATTTAATATTGGCGATTAGACCCCATAAAAGGGGGTTTGGGCCCGGGCAAAATTGCTTAAACTTTTTCCAACAATACAGTTGAAACCCGGGGTTTGAGAGAAAAAAGGGGCACAGCAAATTGGGCCAAAAACCCTTTAACCGGTTGAAAAAAATGAGGAGCACCGGGCCAAACGGGGGCCCCCCCCCCCCCCCCCCCCCCCGGCAAAAAACGGTGGGAAAAATTTTAGGTAAACAAACCCTTTTGTGTTCGCTTTGATTTGCAAAGCGGGGCCCAAGCCCCTGCAAAGCTAAAGCGGCAAAATGGGCCCAAAACGCCCCTATGTGTTACTTGGGGTTGTTTGGGGGTTGCGCGGGGGGACACAGCCTGTTTATACAAAGCAGAAGGGGCCCCCCTAGGGTTTATTTTTTTGTTTGTTGTGGGGTTTTGGCTACCCCACGCAGCCCCCGTCCCCCCCACCCCCCCCCCGGGGACTTTTAATTGTGGGTTTTTTGGGTTTGTTTTGCCCTCCCCCCAACGCATGCACACCCCCCACCCGCATCCCCCAAAACATCAATTTTCTTTTTTAAGTTTTTAAAAAAGTTATTTTTAAAGGTTCTTACTTAAATTTTAAACTTCAAGTTGCCCTTTTAAGTCATTCTCAATTTTACCCCCAAGTTTTAATTTTTTCCCTTAAATAAAGTTTTTTAATTTAAAGTTTTTAAAAGGTTTTGTCAAAGTTCTTGATAAGTTCTTGATTAAGTAAATTTTAAAGTAAAACCCAAAAGTTCTTATTAATTATCTTATTTTTTATCAAAAAAATAAAAGCTATGTTTTTATTTAAATTTAGTAGATGTCTTTTTAAGTAACACACCCTAAAAAAAAACTCGCATCGTTGGGATGTCTTGCTCAGGTTCTTGCTGATTTAAAGGGAAGGTTTTCCCTCCAAAGAAACCGCTTTGTTTTCAATTTGGGTCTATGGAAATGCCCTTTTATAGTTCCAGGTTTTTTTTTTATTAAACTTAATCTTTTTTTTAATACCCCCATGATCTTTTTTTATAAAAAAAATTTAAAAATTTTTTCCCATTATAAATGGATCAAAATTTGATGCTTTTTTAAATTGGGGTTTTTTGGCCCGGGCTGTTGTTTTTCTCTGTTTTTTATCGGTTAGATTTTTTTGGTTGCTTTTGTTTCTGCTGCCCTTTCTTTATATATTTTTAAAACCCGAAAAAAACTGCCCCAAAACGGGCAAATGGCCCCAAAAAAATTGGCAACATTTTTTAATTTCAATATTCCATAAGATTTTGGTTTGCCCGTTTTTCACTTTGGAGTTTTTATAGCTGGCTTAAATTCAATTTGTTTGGTTTTTTGTTGGCGGGGGGTTATGTTTTCAGGGTTTGGGGAAGTAAATTTTTCGGGAACTTTAAATTTTTTTTTTGGTCTGTTCCACTTGCAAATTTTTTTTCCCTGTTTTAAACACCCCCAAGGTTTTTTAAAATGGCCCCCAAAATGATTCGGGCGTTTTCTGCTGTTTTTCGGGCTTGGTTCTTTCTCCACCTGTTTTCGGGGTTTTTGATTCTGCTGTTTTTCCAGCTCTTTTATTTTAAAGGGGAAAATTTAAAATCTATTGTTTAAAAGTTTTTAAATTCCCATGATTAATGGCGTTAAAAAATTTTTCCCAAATTGAAATTACGGGATCCCCCCGGGGGGAAACTCTAATGACTTTTTTAAAAACCCTGGTTTGCTTTTAATCTTTTTTTAAAAATTCCTTTTTCCCAAATCAATGGGGGAAAATTTACTAACAGTTTTTTGTCCCAAAACTAAGAACCGTTTCCCCCCACACTTTTCCCCAAGGGGGGCCCCCCGCTGCGCTTCATCCCTTTTAAAGGATACTTTAAAATGTTTTGCGGGACATTGTTAAATTTCTGTTCAATGCTGAATTCAGTTCCGAGGAAACGGGTTTTTTTTTTCCACACGCGGGGGCCAAAGAATAAAACCCTCTCTTTTGGGGCTTTAACAGTTTGGCCATCAAACTTGGTCTTTCCCCAAAGTTCAGGAAGGTTTGGGGCCGCCTTGTGTGTAGTAGTTTATTTACTGTTCCCTGTTTTTTTTTTAAATTTTTAATTATTTTATTTTATAAAAAAGGGGCACCGAAAAAAAACTGTTGTAACCTTGGATACCTTCTGCGGGATTGGAAAGGGCTAAGTGTTTGGGGGTTCTCAATGTTGGTAAAAGGCCCGTTAAGAATTAAACCAGCAGATCTTGGGGAACTGACTTTGAGGAAATTTGCAAAAACTGATTGCTATCATTGCAGTTCGGTTTGCCCCGAAAAATTTTTTGTTAAGCAAAAGGGAAAAATTCCAGGGCAATTTAAAAAATGTAAGGGAAAAAAAAACTTTATAAAAAATGGCTTCCTCGCAATTTAATTTATAGGCGGTGCTGTGGGGGAATTTCGCTTGCTTTTTTGCGGAAAAATAAAATTTTGCTTTTTGTTAAAAATGGGGGGGGGTTTACGGTGGGAAAAAAAAGGGCATAACAAAGGGTATGGAGCAACTTCGCTCCTGCACAAGGGGGCTATGAAAAAGGCCCAAAACTTGAGCAGGGTTTGATTTTATTAATGACACACTGAAAAGAAAGGGGGGATGCAGGTTTTTCACATTTAAAAAAGTTGATCAAGCAATAAAAAAAAATATTACTAGTAACGGCAAACCAGTCCAGGGCATTTCCCCCCCCAAAAAATTTAGTGATTTTATTCCCAAACCCTCGGGAAAAAAAAAAGATGCAAGAAAACGGGGGTTTTTTGTCGTTGGGATGAAAGTTGTGTATTTTTTTTGCCCTTAAAAATTTTTGGTAAAAAAAAAAATGAACAAAATTAATTTTTCGCCCAAAAAGGGTTTTTGGAGGGCAAACACAGCCCAAATTAAAAAACTAAAACCAAGGCCCCTGGAGTCAGGGGAAAACAGCAAAAAAATGGTTATCTAAACAAGCGATTTGGCAAATTTATTTACCTTGCGCCCAAACGAATTTCAGAAAACCACACTTTGTAAAAACCCAACTCCCAAACGGACACCCATCAAATGGAAACCCTTTTATTTTTTACCCTCTGATAGGATTTGACGAAAAAAAATTTAAATACGCACTTTTCAGTCATTGGCATGGTTAAAAATTTCAAAGATGCAGAGCCATTAAAGCAAAAGGGGTGCTTCTGCTGTTGCGTTGCCATTCAAAAATAATATTTCCAACGGGTCCTTTAACTTTTTCTCGCATTTTATTAATTTGATGATGGGAAAAAAATTTAAAGGGCCCAAAATGAATCTTTTTGTTAAAAAAATAGAGTTACCCTTAAAAAAGGATTCCCGGGAAATTCACGATCCCCGGGGTTTAGTTGAAAACTTTAAAAAACAGGGTTTGCCGAAAAGGGGCTTTTCTCCTACCAGTTTCACCGAGAGTGTTTTACAAATTTTCGCAAACAAGAATGGGGTTTTGAAGACCGCCTCAGTTTTTCGCCCCAATGAATAATAAGAAAAAAATTTAAAGGGGTAAAACCAGTACAAGCAAACAAAAGAAAAAAAATAAATGTTGTTGAAGGAGGGTCTTCATCGGCAAAAATATTCCCATTTGGGTTTTAAAATAAAGGGACCTTTATTTACCGGGGGGGGGGCAGAAGGGGGCACTCGCATCAGGGCAACAGATCCCGTTTGGGGTGTTGATCCCTATGAAATAAAAAGAAATTTTAAAAATTTAAAACCGCCCCCTGTATTATTTTTTCAGAAAATGGCACCCCCAAAAAACCCGCTTTCCCAAGATCTTTTGTGAAGAAGAAAATGCAGATTAAACCCCCCAGACACAGTTCCCCTTTAATTAAATTTTTTTGGTTCTCCGTGCCCGATTGCATATGGGGAAAAATTGGAAATTTAAAAAAACACACGTTTTGTGTTTGTTCTATCTAATGACTTCTTTGTTACAACCGTTGTGTTGAAATTATGTAGTTTTGGGGGTAGTTTTACGTTTTTTCATGAAAAAGTCTTATTGCCAAAAAAAGGGTTCTTTTTAGTTGTCTTTTGTTTTGTTTGATGCACAACGCTGCGAGGGTTTTTCCCTTTGCTTTCTTTTAAAGATTTTTCCCGGGTCGAAATACTGTACATTTTCGATCCCTTTAAACCCCATACTCCCTTTTTCAAACCTTTTCCTTTATAATTCATCCTTCTCTTTCCCCAAAAACCCTTCCCTTTTTAGTAATTAAAGTAAAGGCGAGTCCTTTTGGATAATCGGACCCTGTTTGTACCCCCCCGCATGCCCATTTAGTACTTTTGGTTTCCTTTTCTTTTTTAGATGTCTTCAGATGAATATCTATAACCCCAAAAATATCTGTATCTGTGTAAATTTTCTCTGGACTCTGGAAACGAGGGGGCCCTTTAAAATAGTCATAAAGAAACTTAAAAATCAAAAACTTTGATAATTTTTAAAACAGTTTTTTTTTAAACCCAAAAAAATACGGTTTGTCTAATTTGACTTTCTTTTTTTTCTTTATTATGCCAAAAAGCTGATCATGAAAATTTTTGAAGTCCTGATAAATTTTGTTTTTGAAGTCAGCTTAATTGCTTCATTCTTTTTGGTGGGCCAAATGACTCTTTTTTCGTTTTGTTTGGGGGTTTCCATGTCTTTTCCAAAAAAAAAAAAAAGCTGTTGTTCATCAACTTGAAAAAGTCTTTTTCCTTGGCTCTGTGGGGTTTGGTTTTTTAAGATCATGTTCTTAAGGGTGTATGGGTTTCATGAACTGTTTTTATCGAAAGCAATTATGGGTGGACACTGTTAACTTTAAACCAGGGCTTAAATTTTTAAATTTTGAAGGTTTTGTAATGACAGACATTTAATTTTTTTTTGCCTCGAAGATTAGGCCAAAAAGTTTAGGGTGGTTTTTGGATCCATCTTTTGGGCTTTCTTTCCTGCTAATGGATAGTCTTATGCAGGGGCATGGATTAAAGGGATATTCTAATTAAATTTTTAGAATGAAAAACCCCGCTGTTTATCAGGCGTTTTTAAACTGCCCAACCAAATTTTAAAGCCCTTTTTTAATTTTTTTCGTTTTCCTGTGTTCATTTTAAAGTTGGTTTTCGGAAGTGATTGGGGCCATTGGGCCCCTCCTTACAGATTGTTTTTCATCTTTTACATGAGATTGTTAGGGCTTTTTTACTTGGGTCATAGTGTCCAAGTATTTGTTTTTTTGCTTTCAGTTTTTTTTGGGGTGCGAAAGCCTTTTAATTCCTCCCCCCAAAAACGTTTTTTAATTTATCTGAAGCATTGGTAAAAAATTTACAATAAATCAATCTGGGACCCAGTAAACTTTAAGAAAGGTCCCAAAATCATCCGGGTTTCAGAAAAAAATATAATTTGGGGAAAGGGTCTAGGGCTATAATGTTTCATGCGGTTTTCTAAATTTTCAAAGGGGTCCGCCAACAAACCCTTCCCGCCATTAAAAAGGAGTTCCCTTTATAGTCTCCCATCGTTTTACACTCTAACTTCTGCCCGCATCTTTAGCATGTTGGGGAATCGAATCGCTGATGTCCCTTTTCCCCCTTAAACCCAGAAAAAAACGCGCCTTTAGGAAAAGGGGAAATGAGTCTTCATCAAAACCCTTTCCCCAAAAGTTCATGTTTTAAAGGGGTTTAAAAACCCTTTTAACAAGCGTTGAGTCAAAAAATTTTTTTCCCTTATTTGGGGAAAGGGCTTTTAGGGCATAGCCTGGACCCCTTTTTGAACCCATCATGTGCTGCCTTTTAGTCCTAAAAAGACCTGTTAATTTTGATTAAAACACAAGTACTTTTCTGATGGAATTTTGCCCCCCGCAAAGCCCCAACCCCCAAAGGGTTTTTGGGTTTTGCTTGCCAAAATAAGATGAGAGTGTACCCCGGGAAGTTATGAAAGAAGTGGGCGCTTCCCCTGTCTTTGGATCCAAAAATTTAGTTGGAAAATTGCATTTTCCCGTGCGCTGCTCCTCTGAACTTTGCTAATTTTGATTTATGGTTTTTATGTTGGTTCGCTTTCGTCTGATGAGAGGCCTTTAAAACCCCAAAAACCAACAGTGAGTGGCTGAGGCCTTTTTTTTTGGGTTTTGGCTTAGGCGTCATCATGATTTTAGATAAATTTCGTTTTTTAGAACAACATTTTCGCACTTGCTGGGATGGGGCTGTAAAAATTTTTCTAGCCGATCTGGTCCTCTGTGGGAATTCTGGGGTTGAATGAGCACCATCCGGGTGACAAAAATGAAGGCAAATGAACAAATCTGATGATTAATCCAAATTAAAATGTTTTTCGAAAGGGTTTTTTTGGCGCTGGGCCCCTTTATAAGGAACAATTAGTGATTCGAAGTCTGCGAAACAAGTTTGGAGGGAAAGGTTTTCAGCCCTTTCCCGTTCCCTTTAAAAAAAAAATTTGGGCCAGGAGGGGGGGGGGTAGTTTTGTTTTGTCTTACAGTCCCCACCCGAAATTTTTAAATGTTTTTTATGGGTTTAATCGCGGTTGCAAAGTGGCTTCTTGTTAAAAATTTTTGGCCCGAATTTTTGTTTGGGCCCATCTTTTGAAGTTTGCTGCATTAGTTTAAACCCTTTTTCGTATCAAAGTGGGAATGTGGCAAGCCCCCCTGGTGAAAACTTTGTAAATAAAATCAACATGATTTTTGTTGGGTCGCCCATTTTTTTGGACTGTTCTTGGGGCACTTTAATCGGCTGTAAAATTTTGGGTTTCCCCATCCCAGGTTTTAGATATTGACGGTTTTATTGGTTTGTTTTGCTCTTTTAAACTGATCAATTTTTGGGCCCACACCCAAAAAAGGAAAGGATTTCCCTTGAAGTTAAGATCTTTGGTGTATTCCGATAGTTAGTCCCTCTTGGGGTGGTCGCGGAATTTATGCAAACCCTTTAAGAACGCACCACATGAAACATTTTTTCGTTTTGAATTCTTTATGTTTAAAACTGTCCCCTTTAAAAAAAACTTTGGGTTTGCGGAATGTAAAACCTTGGGCCCACAAACGGTTTCAAAACTTAGGGCCCGTTTTAATCAAATCTCTAAGACTTCCCCCCTTTAAACCCAAACCCGAAACCTTCATTTTGCTTCAGCGGCAGCGTTTTAAAAATGTTTTAAGCAGTTCGGGTTTTCCCAAAACCCCGGGGGTTTTAAATCATTACGAGAAAGAATTGCTGTTGTTTAGCGAGGACCCAGACTTCTAGATTTTTTTTGTTTATTGTTAATTTGAAATTAAAACCCCTAACAAATTCTTTAACCCCGGGGGGCTTTTCTTTGTTTTTTAAATTGGAACTTGGAAATAGCGAACAAAAACTTGCCCCGTCGTTTGTTGGGTTAAGGGCTTCTAAAATTTTATCCTTTCAGTGCTCTTGATAAAAGCCTTTTTTCGAATTCCCTTTTTAAAATTTTGTTTTTGTCCTTCATATTTTCTTTGGCCCTGTGTCTTTTTTTTTTAAGCCCAAATATTTAAATTTTAAAATTAAAAAAAAAAAAAACTTAATCAGAACCAAATTTTAAAGGGCTTTTTTTGGGTTGGGGGTCCCAAACTAAAGATTTTAAAACCCTTTTGGTGTTGTTAATGTGAGCTGTTTAGAAAGAGTTTAATGTCTCGTTTTCTTTTTTTAAGTTTTCCTTTTTTTTTTTGGCCCGGGGTTTTGGCTGTTTAGAAAAAAAAATTTTTCACCGCCTTTCTTTGAAGATCAAACTTTTGTCTTTTGTAGTTTTTAAAAATTTAGGTGTTTAAAAAGATTAAATTCTTCATCCCTGAGGGTTTTTGGGAAAATAGCGCTTTTTTTATTGTCAGTTTTTTAAAAGAGCTAAGTTTAGCTGTTATTAGGTTTTAACCCTAGGGGGTGTGTTTTGGAGTTTAGTTTTTATTTTTTTGGGTGGGGTGCCCCCTACAGCCTAATGGAAAACAGACCGAGAGCTAAAGGGCAACCCGCCCAGAGGTAAAGCTGGGGGGGTGCGCCTTTTTGCCCCTTGTAAGGACCCCACTCGTTCCCGTGATAAGGGGCGCTTTTTTGTCGATGGGTTTCCAAATAAATTTAAAAAAAATGTAAAAACATTTAAAGGCAAACAGAATACCCTTTGTTTGGTTTTGCTTTTATTTTGAAAAGGGCCCCGCCCTTTGTTTTTGTTTCATTTGTGTAATGTTTGTTAATTTTGAAGGGTTTTTTTTTCGGGGGTTTTTTTAACCCGCAGGAAATTTCTGCTTCTTTTCTTTTGGCGGCGTGTAGGCACCCTTTGGATTAAAAACCCGAAAGAATGTTTTTTTAAAAATAAAATAATTTAGTTTTACTACATCTTGTAATTTTGTTTTTTACAATATTTTTGTGCGAAAATAATTAAAAAAAAAAATGTACATTAAACCGGTTTTTCGGCTTCTTCTTTTTTTTCAATTTGGTGTTTTTTAAAGGGCTTCCCAGTTCTCCCGGGTTCCATTTCATAATGATTATCCTCTGTTGACCCCGGGGCAATCCATAAAAAACCCTATTTCGTTGTTAAATAATCATCAAAACTAACATTGGAAGATGTAAAAAATTTAGACAACCCAAAGGGCTACTGTTGGACTTTACACCCCCCGCCTCCAAACAGTTTTTTTTATTTCATTTAAAAAGCTGATTAAAGGGTTTTAAACCCCGGTAGCGTAGGGTTTGGTTTGGATCCTCAATCGAAAAATTGTTTTCTTTTGGGTTTTTTTGGGATTAAAAAACCCTTTTTACTTCCTCCTTTTGGGAAAGGTTCTTAAACTTCGCCCCCCAGCAAAAAAAATACCTTTTTTAAACCCATCTTGCTGCAAAGCTAAAACTAAAATTCCAAAATAGGCGGCCCCGCTTTGGGAATTTGTTTTTAAAGTGAATCACTCTTTTTGTAATTATTGGGAAAAAGGGGTTAAAATTTGTTGCGAAAAAGCCTTGCAAAATTTGGGTTGCTAACAACGTCAAAAATCTAAACCCATGTCAGAAATGCTGTTTTTTGCTCGGGTGTTGTTTATTTGATTTAACCCCGTTGTATTCATTTTAAAAATTAGGTTTATATGACAATTGTTTTTTTAAAGCTCCTTGAAAGTTTGGCGCTTTTCGCTTTTAACAAAAATCAAAATTTTAAGGGGAAAGGAAAAAAACGTTTCCAAAACGCCCTAACTTACAGCTAAAGCCCTTTTTTTGCTTTTAGGGCCCCGGGCGGAAATTCGGCGCCTATTCTAAGTTTTAGTGCTTTTTTCATTGCCGATTTCCCTTTAAACCCCAAGGGTCTTTTTCCCCTTTTATTCCCCGGGTTTGCCATAGATCAGAAAAAGGTTAAAAAAAAAATGTCGGGATTGTGTAAAGAAAAATTTTTTGCCCCCCAATTTTTTTTAGAAATTTTTTCGATTGCCCGTCCCCCAAAATTTTTTACAACGGGCCTGTTTTTGGGGTTTTTGTTTAATGAGGTTATTTTTAAAATAAGACCCCGCAAAAGGGCCGGCACAAAAACAAAATTTTATCCGCTCCCAAGGGCTGGAAATTTTTACAGTAAAAATTTGATCCGCTTTAATAGTAGTTGGAAATTTTTTGGGAAAAAATAATATTCCCTTTTTTTCCCCTTTTTGCCATGGGGTCTTTTTGTTTTCTATGGGGTCAAGAATCGAGCCATGTGTTGTTGTGGTTTTTTTTGAAGCAAAATTTAAAAAATTTTTAAAAAAATTTAAAAAAAATGGCAGGGGAAATTTAAGGCCGGGAAGGGAAAATTATGATGTTTTTGATCCCTGGAGGGCGCTGAGTGAAAAGAAACCCTTTGGGCACAGCAACGCTCATCGCTCCATTGCAGCGTGAATTAAAAAAGCCCGGGCGGTCGAAAAACATTTTCAAAAAATTTTTGGCCAAAAAACCTCCCGATTTTTTAGACCCAATTTATTTTTTAATTGAAAAATGGTCATTTGTCTGTAAAAAAAAAGTTTAAGGGCCCCCCTTGTTCGGCTTACAAAATAAACCCGGGCCCATCAAAGTTTTTTTGCTGTGGGTTTTAATTTGAAAAAGACTCCGTGTGAAAAAACAAAAAAAGCCTTGGCAAATTTCAGACCCAAAATTAAAAGGGGGGAGGCAGTTGCTAAAATTCAAAAACCCCACTACAAAAACTCCCGACCGATAACCCCCAAAAGCAAAACGGGGAAATTAAAGAAATTAAATCAATCAGCAGGGGGAATTTTTTAAATAAATAGAAGCAGAAACCAGTTTTTCAGAAGGGAAAAAAACGTTTTTAAAAAACAATTAATGATTCCCCCTTGCCTTATGCGAGAAATTAAATTTGCCCTTTTATTTGTACTTTTAAAAACCATAGAGGCGTTAAAATTAACAAACCCCAAATTTGCAAACTAGGTGAAATTTATGGGCAAAAAAAAGAGAAAAAAAAAAAACTCGTTGATTTAGGGGGGCCAAAATTTGGGCCCATATTAAAGAAAGAATAACCCAAAGACCCAAAAGATCTTGAAAAAAGAGAGATCAGCAAGACTAGAAGGACAACTACTACCGAAACCTATTACGAACTCAAGTGAAATTTAATAAAAGAAACTATGAAAAAATTTTTTATGAAAGGGCGCAAAAGCTAGCAGAACGAATAAGAAAATTTTTTTAGGGAGGGGAGGGCACCCTTAAAACAAGCGTTATAAAATGCCCTTTGGGGTTTGGGAATAAGTACAATGGTGATTTGGGTTTACGGCGGTGGTGGAGGGCAAAATTCAGTGCCTCCCCCACCATTTTTGCCCCCGCCCCGTTAATTAAAGGGTTAAAAAAAAAAGCTTTATCTTTTTGCGAATTTATTAAAAAAATTTTTCCCGTTTAAAACGGGGACGCTTTTTCCCGGGGATTTAAGGGGGTGTTGTTTGTGGCTTTTGGGCTACTGCAAGCAAAGTAGTTGGGGTTTTGGCCCGAGATTTTTGGCATTAGTTCCGTTAAAAGTTGGTGTTTTAATTTTTTGTAAGATAAAGGGCCAAGTAATCCTAGGCCAGTTAATCCAAAAAACAAGCGCTGTCTTTTTCTTTTCTTTGGGCATTGCGAACCCGGTTGCGAGCTTTGCTGAGTCTTCAATGACTTTGGGGGTTTTTTGGGCTTCGGGAATTAGATGGGCTTAATCTTGGGGTTTTTTGTTTTTTCCTTTTTAATTTACAAACTGAATTTATGTCGTTTTTCCCAACCTTCGGGTTTATTGCCTGCTATAAGAATTTTCCCCCCCCCCCCCCTTTTAGTTTATTATTATTTTCCCACCCGGAGTCTGGGTCAGAAAAGGGAGATGTATAAACCAGTGCCCAAAAGCAAAATCTACTTTCGATCTTGGTATTGTAAAAATTTTGGTTTTTCTTTTAAAAACTTGGGAAAGGGGAAACAATGTAGAATTTTTGGCGTCCTCTAAAAATTTGGGTAAAATATTGTTTTGCGCGTCAAAGGGCCAAATAGAAAAGGTCAGTTATGCTCGATCTTGCCTGTGCTTTTTCGAACCTAGCAAAAAACCAAAAGTAAGAAAGAATAGAGTGTTTATTCGTTTTTATTCCCGCCCTTGTTAGGCCCCTTTGAAGTGTCTAAGATAAATGTTGTCCATGCTTTTTTTTTGCTTTGCTCTATGGACCCGGGCCCCCCCAAAAATTTTGAAAGGGGGAACGCCGGCAAAGTTATTCTTTTGTGCGTGGGGCCCCCAAAATAAATTGGGGGCCCTTTCCTTGATTATGATCCAAATTTTTTCTAAAGTTTTGTCTTGATGTTAAAATTGAAAGGGTTTCAGTCCTTTAAAATCCTTCTTTTCTATTTTGTTGCTGAGGGGATTAAAAGGTTTGCATTTGGCCCAAAGGCGGTTGCAATTTTAGCCCAAAAATTTCGTTGAAGGTGTAAAAGGGAAATGAAATTTGGTACACTGAACCCCACCAAAAAGGTCATGGTGATTAAAAGATCAGCATACGCCATCCACACCCCCGTTGATGCGCAAAACACAGCCAAAATTTTTAAATGGTTTTGATAAAACTGTTCGGTTTACAAAAAAACGCTTTCTGGATGGGCTGTCTTCAATAGGGGGGTTTAAAATATCTTTCTTAATGGAGTATCACCTTTTTATGAAAAAAGGCAGTCTGGGGGGCACCCGCCCAATGTCAAGAGAAACAGTTGCTATATTTTTAAAAAATTGTAGTGCGGCCCCAAAAGAATATTTTGCGCCCCGTATATTTGAAAAAAAACTAAATTTTTTAAATTTTTTTTAAAAAAAAGTTTGTAAAAAATAACAACTCCAAAACCGTTTCCCTTTGTTTTTTGAAATGCTTTTGTTAAAAAAATTTGCGGGGCCCAAAACGGTCGCGCTCCTGAAATATTTACAAAAATCGTTTTGGTTTTAAAATAACTGAAGCCCAAAAAGGGTTTAAAAAGATTACAAAAAAAAAGGAAAGGGGGAACAAAAGCTTTAAAAAGTTAACAAAAAACCTGATGGTTATTACGGGGTTTTTCTCAAATAAAAAAAAGCAAAAGAGTAACCCTTTGGGCATTTCTCTTAAAAATTAACAATTTCAAAAACTAAAAAAAAAATATTAACATTTTAAAACCCGAAGGGGAAAAAAATTCGTTTTTTTTAAAAAGTTTGCTAAAAAAGCTAGGCTTTACAACTAGCAATTAAACCCCTCATTGTTTTAGGTTTCGCCAGATGAAACTTTCGTTTTGAGGGGGAAGTTCGCTCAATTTTTGCATTACATTATTATCTTTGTTCATTTGGCGGCTAAAACACTGATGAAAACTTTTATGATGGGAAAGGCCCCCCAAAATTTTTTAAACCTTGCCGTTTAGGGAAAAACTCATATTGGATTATGAAATTATACAATTCCCTAATTTTTCAGTTTTTAAAGATTGTTTGTGGGAGGGGCGGATCATTTAATATAAAAATTCCCAAAAACAAAACGGGGGGGAAAAATGTAAAATGTGATAACCTGCCCCATTGTTTTGGGGAAAAAAAATAATAGTACTTTAAAAAAAAAAAGTCGCGTGGGCCAGAAGAACCCGGGTTTAAAATTTGCGCCCGTGAGGTGTTTAACCTTAGAAATTAAAAAACCTTTGCCCGACCCTTTGGGGCTTTGAACAGAAAAGGTGAGATAGGCACTTTTTTGGGTTTGAGTACACTAAAGATGGTGATTATAAAAAGCCCAAAAAGGTTAGGGACAGTTTAAAAAAATTTCCTAAATAGAACGCTTTCGCAAATTTAGAGGCAAAAATGTTGGCCAGTTTGAATTAAAATATTGGAAAAAACCCCACCTCAAATGGCACTTAGAAAAAATATTTTGAAAGGGGAAAAAAAAATTTGAAATTCAAAAAGCCCATTTTACATATTTTAGCCGTCAAAAAAGTTTCAAAAAGGGATTCAAAAATCTGGCCCCTTTTCTGGGAAGTTTATGCCGGGGGACTTGTCGGAAAGAAATTGAAAAAACGCCCTATGGAAAAAAGGGAGTTTCATCCTCCACAAAAAAAGAAACAGTTTTAAAAAAAGCTTCTACAAAATTTTCCCGTTCTTTCCAAGCAGAAAATTAGGGGGACACGTTCACAATGATTTTTAAAATTTTTGTCTTTAAAAGATGTGGAGAGGGATGGGGTTTGTGGGCGTTAGGGATGACCCTTAAAAAAAGGAATTAATATTTGCTGGCAAAAAAATTTGACGTTTTAAAAGCCTTAAAAGGTTTTTGTCGTCGTTCTTCCAAGGGTGAGGTTTTTAAGGGTATAAAAAACAAGCAAAAAAAATCCCGTTGACTTTAAAAAAAAAACCCAATTTTACAGAAATGAATTTTGGGTTAATCTTTTCCATTTTTGGCCTCGTAGGGTTTTTTTATACTGAACAAGTTTTGACGGAAAAGTTGATAAAAAAAAATAAAATGGATTAGATTTTAAAAACTGTTTTAAAAAAAACTATGGAGCAGTTAAACTTTTGACAAAAAACTCCTCATTGTCATTATTTGTGGGCAGACTGGTTGTGGGAAAAAACAATATTTATCCTCGACCCGTTACAAACAGTTTATCGTTTTAATTTTAATTTATATTGTGGTTTTTTGTCCAACACTTAAAAAAAACAAAGCATATCATGATGAAGGTTTAATTTTGGGCGATGGGTGGAAATTTTATTTTTTTTTGTTGATCCCCGCAATAAAAAATGGGGAGTTTTTTGAAAAGTTTTATAGCTGTTTGAAGGAACGCAGACACATTTATTATAGATGGGCGGGTTTAGCAAAAAAGAGAAATAGTTAAAAAGAGGAAAAAAAACTTTATCCCAAAAAAAGGGTTTCAGTGGAAGGGAAGTGGAAATAGGGGGTGGGGAAATTTTTTGCCAAAAAAATTAAATCAGTTTTTTAAAAAACTTTAGAGAAAAAAGTTTGACTGTAGTTTTATTTCAAAATGAAAGACAAGACTCATTTGAAGAATGGGTTTTCGCGGAAAAAGGGTGTTTTTTTTGGGAAAAGACCAGGGAAAAAAATAGGGGTTAAACAAAAATGAAATCGAAAAGGTTTTTGTAAAATTTGTATTGAAAACGGATAACCCCACACAGAAAGTTTGTTTTTTGATAATTTGTTTTTTTTTGGGGTTTTTGGTCTTACTTGGCAGAGAAAAAAAGGGGAAAAACCCAAACCTGGGTTACTTTTGCCCGAAATTTGGGGGAGGGCGGAAGTGGGCCCCCCGGATTGGTGTTTCCCTGTTCTCTGCCCAACATTTTTGGGCGGGCCCGTGTGTTCGATTTCTGTGTTTGGGAAAAGTGAACTGGGCAGCGCTGTGGCGTGGCAAAAAATATACACAAAAAAAAAAATATTTGGCAAGGGGGTTTCATTTTCCTTTTTCAAGGGAAATGTGTTTGTAAAAAAAAATCACGAATACCCCTCAACGACAAAGAATATGGGGAAAATTAGTGGTTGCTGTTCTTCTTTTTTGTTGTCCTAAAATCTTTTGAAATCTGTGGGCTAAACTTTACTACTTTCTACTATACTATACTATATACTAAAGATAGCAATTTAAAAAGGATATGACAATAAGAAAAAATGATAAAAACCCATAACGATACGAGAAAAGGCAGGGATAGTGAATCTAAGAAATAAAAAAAAAACATGACAGTTTAGGTAAATACAAAAAGGAATGAAGTTCTTGATAAACTATGAAAAATTTAAAATTTAATTTCTTTATAATTTTAATAATAATAATAATTTTAAAATAATAATAATAATAATTATTATTTTTATTATTATTATTTTTAATTTATTATTATTTTATTTTATTTTATTTTTCCGGCCCACTGTTGCTGAAATACAATATACTTCCCAAAATAAAAAATTAAAGTTGTGCATAAAATTTTCTCTTTTCTCTCTCTCTCTCTCTCTCTTTCTTCTCTCTCCCCTCTCTCTCCCCTCTCTCTTTTCTTCTCTCTACCTTTAATTTGAGTGTATTAGAAATATGTATGTAGAGGGAAAAAAGGGTCCGCTGTGGATCGAAATTTTTGATTTTAGCAAAAAATTCAAAAGGAGGGAAAAAAGGGCGATGCAAAGCAGTCCCATTTTGTTTTTTTTTGTTTTTTTAACGGAAGGGTTTGCAAATTTTAGTAATTAATAATGGTTTAAAATGGTGCCCTTACTTGGGTTGATGCATTTGAAATTTTTTTTTCCCTTTTTTTGGTGATGAAGGGTTTTTTTGATGTCAAAAAAATGTTATAGGTTTTTCAAACCCCAAATTTTAAAAGTTTAACCCTGTGCTAGATATCTGCAGTTAACCGGGAATATGGTAAAATGGAAAAATTAAGTATTCCGTAAGGTGGGGGTATTTTTAAAATTCGGAAAGATGGTTGATATGGGCGGGTAAAATTTTTCGTCAATTGTCAATGCCTTTTAGATATTTGGGTATTTTTTTCTCAGCTCGTTTTAGTTTTGTTTTGGGGCATGCAAAGGGCCTGTCAAGTAAGGCTTAAAAAAGTTTTTTTTTGTATCATGAAAAAATTACATGTTCTTAATAAATTTATCTTTTTTCTTTATTTATCAAATTTTTTTATACCCAAAAAACCAAAACGTTCAGCCAATGGTACAATATGGCTTGAGATATGGGGATTAGATAAAGCGGCCCCTTTCTGTGAATCGGTCCAGGGGTTTTTGCATTTAAGAATTTCTAAAGGGGTTTATTGACGTACTCCAAATATCTTATGGCGAAAAAAGATCAATACCTATTTCCCTTGTTTTCCCGCGTTTTTAAAGAATTTCCCATCTGGCTGAAATTACTTTACATGGATGATACCAGGGAAAACCTCGTTAAATTTTTATAATTTGTTGTATGACTTGTTTCTAAAGTTTTGGGAAAAAGGGGTGTTAGTTTTCCGCCAATGCATTTTAAAAAACAAAAAGGGCATGTTTAATGTCATTTTTGGGGAAAAAACAAATCATTTCAATTTTTTCCTGGGGGTCTTCACCCCTTTTTCCAAAATTTTTTTTGGGGTTTCGGGACAAAAGGGGGGGCTCCTTTTTTTTAAAAAAATTTGGGGTTTTGGGTTAAAAGTAATGGGGAAAAAGGGGCTTTTTTTACAATTTTTTCGGGCCCAAAAAAAAAACCCCCACCCAGTGGACTGGGGAGAAGGGCCCCAAAAAATTGGGTTTTTTTTTTCCCCGGAAAATATTTCAAAAAAAGTGAAAAATTAAGGGTTTTGAAAAAGGGTTTTAGGAATTTTTTTTTATACAAATTAATTTATATGATAGAAAGGTTTATATGGACAGATGATGACATATATTTAGTTGATCCCAGCAATAAACTGAGTGAGTGTTTAGAACAGTTTTATAGCTGTTTGAAGGAACGCAGACACTATTTATTATAGATGACTGTTCAGCAGAAAGAGACATAGTTAAAAAGAGAAAACACTTTATCAAAATTTGCTTTCAGTGGAAGACATGTGGAATAAGTGTGTGGATTTTATGCCAAAAATATAACTCAGTTTTAAAAGACTTTAGAGAACAGTTAAAGACTGTAGTTTTATTTCACATGAAAGACAAAGACTCATTTGAAGAATGTTTGCGCGAAAATGATGTTATTGAAAATGACCAGGAAAAACATAGGATTAAACAAAAACTGAAATCTGAAAAGTTTAGTAAATTAGTATTGAAAACGGATAACCCTACACAGTATGTTTGTTTTTGTAGTAATCGTTATTTTTGGTTATTGAAGTCTTACTTGGCAGAGAACAGGGAAACACCAATCCTGGGTTACTTTCGCCCGAAACTGGGTGAGGGCGGAAGTGGCCCAGGATTGGTGTTTCCCTGTTCTCTGCCCACATATTGACGCCAGTGTGTTCGATGCAGTGATCAGAAGAGCTGAACTGACAGCGCTGTGGCGTGGCAAATACATATAAAACAACACAAATATTTGGCAAGGGAGTTGTCATTTTCCTTTTTCAAGAATATGTGTTTGTAAAAGAAATCACGAATACCTCTCATCGACAAAGAATATGAGAAGATAAGTGGTTGCTCGTTCTTCGTTTTCGTTGTCCTAAAATCTTAGAAATCTGTGACTACACTACTACTACTACTACTACTACTACTACTACTACTACTACTAAAGATAGAAATTTAATAAGGATATGACAATAAGAATAATGATAACAACTATAACGATGACGAGAATGGCAGGGATAGTGAATCTAAGAAATAAATAAAAACATGACAGTTTAGAAAATACAAAAGGAATGAAGTTCATGATAACTATGAAAAATGAAAATGAATTTCTTTATAATAATAATAATAATAATAATAAATTTAATAATAATAATAATAATTATTATTTTTTATTTTATTATATTATTATTTTATTATATTATTTTACTGATATTTTACCGCTACTGTTGCTGCTACTACAACTACTACTTCTAAAATAAATAATAATGTTGTGCATAACTTCATTCTTTTCTCTCTCTCTCTCTCTCTCTCCTCTCTCTCTCTCTCTCTCTCTCTCTCTCTCTCTCTCTCTCTCTCTCTACCTTTTTAATAGAGTGTATTTAGAAGTATGTATGTTTAGAGTAAAAACCAGGTCCGCTGTGGATCGAAACTTACAGATTATATCAACTGTTCAAAAGGAGAAAAACAGGGCGATGCATGCAGTCCCATTTTGTTTTCTTTGTTTATTAACGAGTTAGCAATTGAAGTAATTAATAATGGTTAAACATGGTGCTTCACTTTCGCTTGATGCATTTGAATTGTTTTTCCTTTTGTGGCTGATGATGTTATTTTGATGTCAGAAACTGTTATAGGTTTACAAACACAATTTAATAGTTTACACCGTGCTGCTAGATATCTGCAGTTAACAGTGAATATGGATAAAAGGAATATTATAGTATTCCGTTTAAAAGGGGGATATTTAAGTGCTCGAGAAAGATGGTTGTATGACGGTAATCTTACGTCAATTGTCAATGCCTATAGATATTTGGGTATTTTTGTTCTCAGCTCGTTTGAGTTTTGTTGGTGCATGCAAAGACCTGTCAAGTAAGGCTAAAAATGTTTTTGATTTGTATCATGAAAAAATTACATGTTCTTAATAATTCATCTTTTACTTTATTTATCAAACTTTTTGATACCAAAAAGCCAATCGTTCAGCCAATGGTACAATATGGCTCTGAGATATGGGGATTAGATAAAGCGGCTACTTTCTGTGAATCGGTCCATGTTTTCGCATTGAAGAAGTTTCTAGGAGTTGATAGACGTACTCCAAATGATCTTATGGCGAAACTGATCAATATCCTATTTACATTGTCTCTGCCGTTAAATGAATCCGATACTGGCTGAAATTACTTTACATGGATGATACCAGAATACCTCGTAAAGTGTATAATTTGTTGTATGACTTAGATACTAAAGTTTAGAAAGAGAGGGTGTTAGTTACCAGCCAAAACATTGAGACCATTGACAAATGACAATTGAGACCATGACTTCAATGTCACTGGCGGTAACTAACACCCTCTCTTTCTAAATTTTGCTTCGTTCTCCGCCGTCAGTCACTCCATTTTGAAAAAAAATAGATACTAAAGGTAAAAGTAACTGGGTTACAAAAGGGCGACTCTGTTTGTTTGAATATGGATTTGGATTCGTCTGGTTGAACCAAGGAGTCGAGATATAAAAGGCTTTTTACAACTTTTTCGCCAGCGACTAGTGGACTGCAGATGGCAGAAATGGTCTGACCATATTCATAATAGTGATAGGTTTGATTTTTATAGGAATTTTTCATACACTCATAACTTGAAAACTTATTTGAACATAGATATAGATAGACATTTAAAGCATGTAACGGTAAAATTTAGAATAGGAATATCAGAATTAGCTTGTCATTATCTTAGATATCGAACGCATAATGTTTGGAATTTGGTGTGTCCTTTATGTAGAGAGTCACAGGAAACAAATACATTTTGTTCTATGCTGTCCAGCTCTCAGAAACATCAGAGAAAAGTACATCAGGCCTAAATATTATAGACAGCAATCTTTGTTTAAATTAAACCTACTTCTGTCTTCCACTTCTGCTGAAGTTGCTAAACAATTTTAATTGTTTCTGTACAAAGCCTTTAAATTGACAGAAAGTGTTTCTTCTTGGACATGTGATAGCGATTTGCTTTTTGTTTCATTACGAATTATAATTGTTTATACTTATTGTGCTGTGTATGTTCACACACCCCTTCGTTAGGGGCCATGGCCTATTACGAATAAAATATCTGAATCTGAATCTGTGTGTGTGTGTGTGTGTGTGTGTGTGTGTGTGTGTGTGTGTGTGTGTGTGTGTGTGTGTGTGTGTGGTGTGTGTGTGTGTGTGTGTGTGTTCGTTCGTTCGTTCTTTGTTTTTACGTCTTTTCACCATAAGTGATATTAGACCAATGTGTGTGTGTGTGTGTGTGTGTGTGTGTGTGTGTGTGTGTGTGTGTGTGTGTGTGTGTGTGTGTGTGTGTGGCCTTTATTTTTCTTTCTGCTCTTCCGTCTTCTTTCACTCTTGTTTCTTTTCGTTCTGAATGTTATTTCTCTTACACCCACCCCGTCCCCTGTCACCCTCCCCCACCCCCATTCAGTTTAGTTACTTCGTTGTCAACATGTTTTTTCTTTCTTTCCTTCTTTCTTTTTTGTATGGACGGCTTGATATAAAAAAAAGCATATCAAGTGCTTTTTAATGTTCCGTATGAAAATAAGATTTTGAGTTTGACACACTCACAGTCAAGCACGCATGTACATACGGAGATGCGCACACACTCATAGAAACATGTGCAACCACACACGCAGCCATACACACACATGAGTCAGAGAGAGAGAGAGGGGGGGGGGGGGGGGAGGGAGGGAGGGAGGGAGGAGAGAGAAAGAGAGAGAGAGAATAATCATGATGATGATGATGATAATGAGGAGGAGGAGATGATGATGATGATATGATGATGATGATGATGATGATGATGATGATGATGATGATGATAAGAGAGACGAATCTGAGACAAAACCATTGGCAAAGGCCCAGAGAGCGCACAGAGTGGATACTAAATATCTGTCTCAATCAATATGCAGTGGTGTTGATTGCAAGTAACGGTAACTCCAGACGACTGACCCTGATACTAAATATCTGTCTCAATCAATATGCAGTGGTGTTGATTGCAAGTAACGGTAACTCCAGACGACTGACCCTGATACTAAATATCTGTCTCAATCAATATGCAGTGTTGTTGATTGCAAGTAACGGTAACTCCAGACGACTGACCCTGATACTAAATATCTGTCTCAATCAATATGCAGTGTTGTTGATTGCAAGTAACGGTAACTCCAGACGACTGACCCTGATACTAAATATCTGTCTCAATCAATATGCAGTGTTGTTGATTGCAAGTAACGGTAACTCCAGACGACTGACCCTGATACTAAATATCTGTCTCAATCAATATGCAGTGTTGTTGATTGCAAGTAACGGTAACTCCAGACGACTGACCCTGACAACGAAGCTCATTGTACCAGTACACAGTGTGCAATTCGTTACCCAACTAGTGATTTATGGTTCCAACAAACAAAAGTAGACCATTGTGAATTTGAATGAAATTATGCATGCTGGCTTGGGAGGGGGAGAGAGAGAGAGAGGGGGGGGGGGGATGGAGTTAAGGGCAAAAGGGGATGGGGGGATAAGGAGTAGAGGGTGTCACTAATAAATAAGATCCATGTAATCCTCATATCTTCAAAACTGATCAGGTTAGGTCGCTGTAACTTTTTCTGGTTCAGTCTAACTTGTTTTCGGCTACAGCTAAATTTCTCAGGCCTAATGCGTATTTTCCTGATTGCAGCCTAAAATAGTTTACTTTCTGCCTGCATAATTAAATGTCATTATAATTTTTTGTTGTTAATACAAAAAAGAAAAAAAGGTCTGATCAATCAGTTTCTAGTTGTAAGTAATAATATACAGTCCTGTCAATTCCTTTGTGGATGCGGGTGGTAGAATTATGCCTGATTAATCTTTTTGCGTACAGCAATAACGTAGCTTTCTAACTTATCCTTTTCTGCGTCGCAACTTGTGAAATTAAGTGGGGGTTTTCTTCTGGTCACAGCTTATAACTGAGGTTTGACATACACTTTTTTCTGGTTGAAGTGAATTGCAGGTAACAAAACAAAGTTTAATTAATCTTTTCCCGGTTACCTTATATGCAATATTGGATTTAATTAGCAATTAGAATTAAATAAGGCCAAGTGAATCTTCTTTTTGGTGCCGCAAATGAAAGGCGGTTTTTTCCGGTTTTTGTGAATAAAATGTCTTCTCACTCCTTTTTCTTTTACACCTGATGAAATCAAGTGTTGTAAAGGTGCAGCCGACGCAGTAAGGTCAAAGTAGCACACAGTGGACAGAGCTGTGGGAGTCTAATGAATTGTTCTTCTGTGTGGCGTTCCAGTGACTGGCTCCCAATGGAGTTCAGGGAGAAGCGAAAGAACAAACAAAACAAAAAAACAAAAAACAAAAAAGTCCCCTTCTGCTGGCAGCTAATAAAACTAGCGCTCCATCATCTGTTTGATTGGTGAGGGACTCCGACAAAGGAACCCAGTGAATAAGCCTCCATGTCCTAGAGCAAGTAGCACGGAAAATAATCTTCAGTCACCTGGTTCTTTTTCCACTCCCCTGCTTTCTTTCCCTATCCTTTTCTCCCCTTCCCTGTCTCTGTTTTGTTTCTTCCGTGCTCCCTCCCCCTTCCTCAAGCCCTCCG
>CM031597.1:56220040-56232580 GCA_018398815.1 Conus ventricosus | reverse complement strand
GAGATCCCCACAATGAAATCTTCCTGACACCTAGTATGACTGACATCTCTTAATCCATCAAAACCTGCCGACTGGTTCACGAGGGGCAAGCATAATATCATCATCACCATCAACAACTGCAGCAAAACAAACACTCAAAATTGTGTTCGCAAAAGTAGTCTTATCAGTTATCATGCACATCACCAAACAGCGAATATAATTTGACAAAACAAGTCAAACACAGAATACTACACGAATTTGCGTCTCCAAGGGGATTATTTCTGAAATAAAATATTCTCAGGTAGCCTTATTTATTCATTCAGGGGACCAGCATTCGTAAGTCTCATTTAAGTATCAAGTTGCCAGTCCTGAAGACCATTCTAGACAGGTTCTGAGTTCGAATCTTGGCCCTCAGAAGTGTGCGCTGCAAATAAACGTGGTGAACGCCGAGGATATCTTGTAAGGCGCTGCTTGTTGGGACCAATGTCTGTTATCTTTCCGTTTTTGCCCTCCTCCTTTCCTCCCTTTATTTTTTCTGTCCTTTTTCCTTATCTCCCCCCCCCCCCCCCCCCCCCCCTTTTTTTTCCCCCTTTTATCGTTCTAGACATTTTCCGGGCTGTCATTTTCAGCAAAGAATGTTTTGACCAGTTGTATAACGTTCTCGTACATGTTTGTTTTCCCCTTTATTCATTCACATCATGGATGATAAAAATCTTTCACCAAGTGAATGGAGCCATCAAATCAGAGTATTAAAGTTACATATTTTGTCTGTAGGTCTTCTTTCTTCGGTATGTCAATGTTCCGTTTCATTCGATTTCTACAGGTCACATGTCCGTTCCATTTTGCTTCTGTATTCTCATATGTCTGTTTGTCATTTGTCCCTTCTATTTTTCTTCTTCTTCTTCTTCCGTTGAGTCTCCACAATCAATAGGCTGACTATTTTGAGACTGAAATTTGCAATCATGCCAATCAACACACGAACGCGGATCAATTGAGAATTTGACTGACGGCAGACTTTTGCCACGATCTCCTTATCCAGAGAATCATCTGAAGGAATGTATTCTCATTTGTCTGTTTCTATTTTGCTTCTGTGTTCTTCTCTGCTGTCCCATTTATTGGTCTGTTCCATTTTGTGCTGACATTCTTTGTTATACTTTGCTTCATGTTATTTGTCTATTGCATTTTGCTTTTGTGTAATTCTTTATTTTGTCTGTCCCACTTTTCTTCCATATGTTATTTTTCCGTTCTAATTCGCTTCTGTATTGTCCTTGTTCATTCTATTTTGCTTCTTCATTGTCATTTGCCCATTTGTTTGCTTCCCATTGCTTCTGCATGGGAATGGTCCCGTTCCACTTTGTCAGACCCCGCATTTGCAACACTCAGTCACACACACGGCATGTTTACTCCATTCGCGCGCATCTACTCCATTCATCCAAACGAGAGACTGGGGAAACAGAATTAGCCTTTTTGAGCTCCCTTTACTAAATTTGTTAATACGACAAGAAAAAAAAAATTGACAATTTCACAAACACAAAATTCACAAAAGTAGCTGCATGCACCATAGACGCAGCTCTTTTTTTTCCACAAAAAGCAGCATATAGTTAATACATTTCAAGTTGATTCTTTTTTCTTAATCATTTAAGTTGACGCTTAAATATTTAGTTTCTTTATAAAATCCTCCAGCGGGGATTAAGTTTCTAGGAGGAAAAAACATGAGACCCAGGATTGGACGCTGAGGTTTTCTGAAAAGATACCTCAAAGTCCCAACGTTAGCCAGATTATATGAAATTTGAAAAAAAAAAAAAGACATTATATACAAAACATAAAACAAAATATACTCACTCCTTCGTTGAGAATTGGATTCAAAACACATCCTGCCAATAGTTGGGGATACAAAGTGAAATCTTAACAAAAGTATTAATCTAAAAAAAAAAAGCTATTATTTTTAAAACCAAGTACGCGTTCTCACAAAATGTTTCTTATTATACACGGGGTCGTTTTTTTTCATTAATCACATCAACTGTTTACATTTATTTATCAGTACTTTTTTTTTCTTTTCTCTTTATGTATCTATCATTTCCCAACTGGCAACCATAAGGAATCAATATTCTAACCAAGGAATCTCTAGCAGACTTCTGTCTGCGCTACATCAAAATTGGCCACTCCCTGGCCTCAAGAAAAACTAGGTTTTCCTTTGACAACCCCCCTAAGGTTGAAAAATAAGCTAACGACTCGGCTCAAGCCAAACGCCCATTCCTCCCGTTTAGCAACTCCTGGACTGTCCTGCAATCGGGAACACAGCCGTCTTATAAAACCGTGAGTGTCTCACCGGTCACGTGACTCAGCGTCCAATCAAAGTTAGGGATTCAAACACTGTTTACCTCCGGTGTTTTGTTCGTGCCTGAAGACCAACAGATGAGCCGTGTTTATACACTGTCATGACACACTTTACTTCTGTATTGTCATGAGCCGTGTTTATACACTGTCATGACACACTTTACTTCTGCATTGTGCCTGAAGACCAACAGATGAGCCGTGTTTCTACACTGTCATGACACAGAGCCGTGTTTATACACTGTCATGACACAGAGCCGTGTTTATACACTGTCATGACACAGAGCCGTGTTTATACACTGTCATGACACACTTTACTTCTGCATTGTCATTTGCTTGGTCAATTTCACCTCTGATTTGTCATTTGTTCTTTTATTTTACCTCTATAATCTCTATAATGTTGTTTGTTCAGTCCGTTTCACCTCTGCATTATCATTTGTCAGTTTGATTTAACTTTGTGTTCGTTTAACTTTACTTCTTTTTGTCGTCTTTTTGATTCATTTTATCTCTGTGGTGCAGTTTGTTTTTGTTCCATTTTGTTTCCGTATTTTCATCTGTCTCTTCCATTTTGCGTCTGTGTTGTTATTTTTCTGCTCCATTTCGGTTTGGTATTTGTTATTTCCCGTTCTACTTTACGACCGCATTTTTGTTTTTGTTCCATTTTTCTTCTGGTTGTCAATTGTTCAATTTTAGCTCTTTATTGTCATGTACTCGTTTGACTCGTTTTGCTGTCTGATAACACAACTGTTATTCCCTTTTCATGCTGAGCCTTCTGTCGGCAGTCAGTAAACTTTGGGTCATTTTCTTAGTTGTCTCATGTTCTGTGCACCACTCCCTACTCTCCCCCACCCTGGCATTGCTTCTATGCTGCTTACTCCGTATCCCCGTACACAGCAGACCCAGCTTTGTCCCGTGGACGGTACAGGGCTAGCACCTGTTCTCCAGGAGTCAAGGGCTAGCACCTGTTCTCCAGTGGTCAAGGGCTAGCACCTGTTCTCCAGGAGTCAAGGACTAGCACCTGTTCTCCAGTGGTCAAGGGCTAGCACCTGTTCTCCTGTGGTCAAGGGCTAGCACCTGTTCTCCAGTGGTCAAGGGCTAGCACCTGTTCTCCAGTGGTCAAGGGCTAGCACCTGTTCTCCAGTGGTCAAGGGCTAGCACCTGTTCTCCAGTGGTCAAGGGCTAGCACCCGTTCTCCAGTGGTCAAGGGCTAGCACCTGTTCTCCAGTGGTCAAGGGCTAGTAACTGTTCTCCAGTGGTCAAGGGCTAGCACCTGTTCTCCAGTGGTCAAGGGCTAGCACCTGTTCTCCAGTGGTCAAGGGCTAGTAACTGTTCTCCAGTGGTCAAGGGCTAGTAACTGTTCTCCAGTGGTCAAGGGCTAGCACCTGTTCTCCAGTGGTCAAGGGCTAGTAACTGTTCTCCAGTGGTCAAGGGCTAGTAACTGTTCTCCAGTGGTCAAGGGCTAGTAACTGTTCTCCAGTGGTCAAGGGCTAGTAACTGTTCTCCAGGAGTCAAGGGCTAGCACCTGTTCTCCAGTGGTCAAGGGCTAGTACCTGTTCTCCAGTGGTCAAGGGCTAGTAACTGTTCTCCAGTGGTCAAGGGCTAGTAACTGTTCTCCAGTGGTTAAGGGCTAGTAACTGTTCTCCAGTGGTCAAGGGCTAGTAACTGTTCTCAAGTGGTCATGAGACAAGCAGAGATGTGGGAGGTAGCGTAGATTACGCGCCTTCCGCATATCCTTCACCCTCCGCCTCGAACGCAATGGAGCCAACGCCAGAACAGCTGGTCGCTCGCTGCGTGAGATTTTTATCTAGAGCATTCCTCTCTTTGTCCACTTAATGGTCGTGCGTCTTTTCTGTTTCCGGGCAAATAAAAGATGGCAAGTGAACAAAATAAAGAAGCATCTTAATATATCTCGAAAATGACACATTGCAGTATTGGTATAATGAGTGTGTGTGTGTGTGTGTGTGTGTGTGTGTGTGTGTGTGTGTGTGTGTGTGTGTGTGTGTGTGTGTGTGTGTGTTAGCGGCAGCTGCAGAAGCAAGTGACCATCACTTAAACAACTTTGTGTGTGTGTGTGTGTGTGTGTGTGTGTGTGTGTGTGTGTGTGTGTGTGTGTGTGTGTGTGTGTGTGTGTGTGTGTGTGTGGTGTGTGTGTATGAGCAACGTTCTTTTGTCAAACCTATATGTGTGGAAACCCATTTTTTTTACGCTTTTGTGTTGGATAAATGCCTTTTCGGCATTGAAAGACACACTATGTATGTTTGTACTTGTATACCAACAGAGAAATCACCATATTATGTGCATTTTAATTGTGAAAATGGTGTTTCTTTATTGGAAGATTTTTTATGTGACTGTTTGCTTTATAATAAAGAACATGATATATACATAGTAATTAATGGAGATTTAAATAGCAGAACTTCAAATATTTCTTGTGACTTAGAATCCAACGTGTGTGATTTTGTTAGTCAACATTTGAGTGGTCCTTTGAACTGGAACAGAAATTCTGAAGACCGTGTGCTCAATAATTATGGCAAAGTGTTACTTTGCATGTGCTCTGTATTAGACCTGTGTATCTTGAATGCTATGTGTCAGGATGACCTTCAGTCACATTATACGTACATAGCTGATAATGGTAACAGCATAGATTTTTTACTGTCGTATGATCTGTATTCAAGAGTTTCTGATAGCATCAGAATGAATGTGTCTGATAGAATTGAATCTGATCATTTGTCTTTGGAATTATATATTCACCTCCCTATGGATAATGAGATTTGTGTAAAGGATGATGTTCATATTTTCGAAAAGTTTATATGAGACGAAACCCATAGCAATGTGTTCAGAGACAACATCTGTTCAAACGACATGCAAAGTCAGTTTAAAATGGCGATCAGTTTAATAGGTATAGATATCAACGAAGCACTTGAGGTTTTCGATCATTATATAAAAGGTGCAGCAGACTTTATGAAGAAACAAATGCGCATTGGTAAGTGCGTGAAAGATGACGACTGGTATGATAAGGAATGTTGTGCTGCAAAGAAAACTGTACGCAATTTGTTGAAGAAATTTAAGCGTACTTTATCTCCACCTGTATAGCAAGACGTGAATATGAACATCAAATTGTTAAAGAGAAAAGAGAAGCAATTCAATGACACTCTATTAACTGACATTACGATCTGTAAATAATCAGAAAGAATTCTGGGAATCTGTGCGTGAAATATATACAACAAGAAAGCAGATTTCGAATGACATTAGCATGAACGACTGGTATGCACACTTTAAAGAACTGCTAGAAAGAAAAGACAAGTTTGCTAATGTTCTGGTCTAGGGAGAAAGTAATAGTAACTAAAGTGCTTATGATGCTGTAAAAAAGATGACGTTTATGACAATGATAATGATGATGATGATGATGATGATGATGATGATGATGATGATGATGATGATGATGATGATGAGATATGATGATGATGATGATGACTGATGAAGAAAATAACGATGGTGACGGCAAAAATAATTTAAATCAACCAGTCTCAGTAGAAGAAGCTTTTGTTTGCGCTAACAACACTGAAAAGTCGCAAGGCTGCCGGTCCGGATAAAATCATAGGGGAATTTATTAAAAATGCCTGCAAATCCGATTTGGTAATGGAATTTTTGGTAAATTTTTTATTTCTCTGTTTGACAGAGGCATATATCCTGAATGTTGGTGTGAGTCAATTGTTGTGCCACTATATAGAAAGGGCAATGTTTCCAATCCAAACCACTACAGAGGAATCTCGTTGTGCAATGTTTGCAGCAAACTGTACAGTGCAATTATAAATAAATGCCTTCAAGTGTGGGTTGATGACAATAACATTACAGGTAAGTTTCAACCTGGGTTGAAAAAAAATCGTTCCACCATAGACCATGTGTTCACATTATTGGTTTTCATTCAAAAACGATTTTGTCTGAACCGTAAGTTGTATGTTGCTTTCACCGATTTTGAGAAAGCGTTTGACTTTATTAAAAAAGCCATACTTTGGCCTATTTTGTTAAAAAACGATATTCTTGGAAAGATGTATAAATGCATTATGAGTATGTATGACTGTGTAAAGACAAAGGTACGATGTGGTGCTGCTTTAACTGATTATATTAATTGTACATGAGCTTACTTTGGAGGTGATAAACTCTGGAAGACATGGTGCCCATTTGTAAATGATGTTATGAAAATATTTATTCTACTTCTTGCCGACGACGTTGCATTAATGTCTGAGACAGTAATAGGCCTCCAAACTCAATTATACAGTTTGCAAAGGGCAGCTGATTCACTCCATCTGAAACTAAATTTGAGCAAAAGTAATACAATCGTTTTCAGAAAAATGGGTTACCTTTCCTCTCGAGAAAAACGGACATATGATAGGGCAAATATGACTGTTGTAAATGTATATTAGGTGTCTATTTCTCTACACGATTAAGTTTCACTTTCGCATGTAAAGATATTGCTTGCGGAGCCAAAAATGCATTGCTATGTTTTATGAAGAAGTTGTCGAAGCTGAATAATGAATCTCTTGCTTTGTTTTTGAAATTGTTTGATGCTCAACTCCTGCCTGTGCTGCAATATGGGGCTGAGCTGTGGGGTCTTCATGCTGCCGCTGCACAATGCCAAATGGTTCATTTATGGGGCTGAGCTGTGGGGTCTTCATGCTGCCGCTGCACAATGCCAAATGGTTCATTTATGGGGCTGAGCTGTGGGGTCTTCATGCTGCCGCTGCACAATGCCAAATGGTTCATTTATGGGCTGAGCTGTGGGGTCTTCATGCTGCCGCTGCACAATGCCAAATGGTTCATTTATGGGGCTGAGCTGTGGGGTCTTCATGCTGCCGCTGCACAATGCCAAATGGTTCATTTATGGGGCTGAGCTGTGGGGTCTTCATGCTGCCGCTGCACAATGCCAAATGGTTCATTTATGGGGCTGAGCTGTGGGGTCTTCATGCTGCCGCTGCACAATGCCAAATGGTTCATTTATGGGGCTGAGCTGTGGGGTCTTCATGCTGCCGCTGCACAATGCCAAATGGTTCATTTATGGGGCTGAGCTGTGGGGTCTTCATGCTGCCGCTGCACAATGCCAAATGGTTCATTTATTTGCTTTAAAAAAGTTCTTGGGTGTATTGTCACAAACCCCAAATGATCTTGTGTATGGAGAGACTAACAGATATCCCATATCTTTGCACTTCACTGTTAAATGTATCAAGTACTGGCTCAGATTAACTCAGATGGCTGAACATAGATTACCCCATAAAGCTTATAAAATGCTGCTAGAACTAGATAATAGAGGCAAAATGAACTGGGTGTCACGTGTTAAAGCGAAATTATATGAATATGGTTTCGGGCACGTATGGCTTAACCATGATGTCGGAGATATGAAAAGTTTTGTTCATACCTTTAAAGAAAGACTAATTCACTGTAGGTGGCAAGACTGGAATTTTCATGTTCAAAATAATGACAGGTTTAGTTTCTATAGAACATTCATTGATATGCATTCTCTGCTAACGTATATGTCAATAACCATGGACAGGCACTTGAAGTTTGTGATGACAAAATTTAGAGTTGGTGTTTCTGATATTCTTGTTCATCATTGCCGTTATACACAAGTAAATGCCTCTGATCTGCTGTGTCCATTATGTCGACAGTGAAGAGAAGATGAAGTGCGTTTTGCATTAACTTGTCCAGAGTTACAAGATATAAGAGAAAAGTTCAGGGCCGGAATAGCTCAGTTGATAGAGCGCCGGACTCGTGATCCTAGGGTTGCGGGATCGAATTTCGGTACAGGGGGGATTTTTCTCTCGGAGTTAACATTGGTTCTGACTCCATTCCCCATTCAGTCCTTCGAATGAGGTGTGAACGCACGCACAACATTTTGCACACACGTAAAATCCCATCACCAACTTTCGGAAGAGAAGGCCAGTTCGGCCGTTGATATGGATGACACGTTAAACATAGTATGCACCTTCCCAGAAGATGGAGTATGGCTGCCTTAATGGTGGGATTAAAAAACGGTCATACACACAAAACCCCACTGCCTGTCTATACAGGCAGTGTCCGCAGGAGCATCAGCCTGCGTACGCAGTAAGAAAGAAAGAAAGAAAGAGAAAAGTTTATTCCCCTCAAAAATTATACAAGACCTTGCTTATTCAAGCATATTTTGTTAATGTCATCTGCAAATGTAAACACTGTAAAGCAGTTCGCAGTATTTTTATTCAAAGCTTCCAAACGGCGAAGCACCTGCGCAGTTTCAGTTTCAGTTTCATCAAGGAGGCGCCACTGCGTGTGACTAGTCCATATACGCTATACCACATCCGCTAAGTTTTGAGACCATACTACGATATGATTTTAAGCCGATGGATAAATGAATTAACAACTAAGATGAGATAATTGAAGAAGAGAGTCTCGTGGCTATGACCCAGCGGATGTCTGACCTACCCATTAGCCCAATGCGCTGGTCAGACCTTGCGTGCGCACCTTACAAATTTGTTGTTTTAATGTTTTTAATTTGTTTTGTCTTTGTATGTGTGCAGTGAATGTACACATGTGTGTGTATGGATATGTGGGCAAGGGCCCATTGTGTGCGTGTGCTCATGTGTGTGTGTGTGTGTGTGTGTGTGTGTGTGTGTGTGTGTGTGTGTGTGTGTGTGTGTGTGTGTGTGTGTGTGTGTGTGTGTGCGTGCGTGCGTGTGTGTGTGCGCGCGCGCGCGTTTGTGTGCATGTGTGGCTGTGTGTAATTTGTGCATAGGAGCGAGCGAACGTACGTGCGCACGTGTGTGCGCACGTGTGTGTGTGTGTGTGTGTGTGTGTGTGTGTGTGTGTGTGTGTGTGTGTGTGTGTTTTGCTAACTGGCACACAAGCTGTATACTGTCTTCTGCCTGTCCCATCCATGATTTACCACGTCCTAGCCGAGTGCCTTTTGTTTCCTTGACTACCGCATGAAGTGTGTTTTGTGGATTTTCAACTGCTCTGAAATACGCCTTCACCTGTTCTAGCTTGTGTCTTGTCTGCATTGAAGGAAGGTCGAGCAGGTATCGCATGGTTTCAACTGGTGTGTCCTTCGTGGTTCCCAGGATCAGTATCATTGCTTCATTTTAATTTCTTTCCCATTTGAGATGGTTGCTGTTGGACAGTGTTGTAAGCCCTAATTCATAATCAATCACACCGAGTACAAGTGCGTGATTCAGTCGGCGGAGATGGCGCTGTTCAATGCCTTTAGCTGCCATTGCTTTCAAGGCAGATAGACCTTTTTTGCATTTAAGAACAATACCTGTGCATTGTAATCATTATTATTAGTTTGGTAATGCGACTTTGTTATGTTTCATGTATATCCCCCTTCTGAGGGGCCAAGACCTGTAAGAATAAAACATCTGAATCTGAACCTGAATCTCTCTCTCTCTCTCTCTCTCTCTCTCTCTCTATTGATCCTGGTTTGGATTAGTGGATAAGGCGGTGCACTTAAACATATTCGATATCAAGATGCGAAAGTACACAGTGTTTCCGTGACACGTAAACAGCGCGGACAACACGTGTTATCTGTAGGGTCGTGCACAGTAAACAGAGCTGTCCACCAGACGAGTTGGCTCCGTGACGTGGAAACCATGGCTCCCAGCCAGCAGGAATAAAACGGCCCACGCAGTACACAAGTTGCTGCCATGTCAGGCGCCTGTTCTAGCTCTCCATTCTGTGGAGGCAACCTACCACCCAGCAGGGCTGCCGGCTTAGTTGGTGATTTCAGTGATGTTTGTTCTCATCCGACACACAAAGGACACCATCTGATTAGACTCCTAAATGCGACACTAGCTGCCTTGTCGTGGAGCCAATGCGAGTGAGCGTGATTTCAAAAGGCGCCACCACCGCCCGTCCAGTGACGTAGCCCGAGAAACTGACCAATACCCAAAGGCGCCACCACCGCCCGTCCAGTGACGTAGCCCGAGAACTGACCAATACCCACGACTTGGGACACGTCCTCACCACGGGCACAGACCTGGAGAGAAACGGGAACTGAGGTCACAGGGCATTACAGGCCACGGTATCGGACATCCGCTTAAATGACGATTCAATGATGACTAGGATGATGAAGATAATGATATAGAACTCCATTCTGGTTTGAAATTACATATCAGGGCTGCAGTCTGCGCTTACTTTCATTCTGTATTCCGTCATCGTCCAGGTCAAACGTATACAGATCCGTGCAATGTTGTTGAGGGAATTGAGCGACGCTTTCAAAGACGCATCCATCAAGTGGTTGAAACGCAACTGTGTGGTGTCAGTCTTCCCATTTCAAGCCCGTGGCATAGACCTCTGGGTGGAACCGCCTGGGCCGAAACATCCCACAAGTAAATGCCTCTGTTGGGGATCAAACCAAACATCTCAAAACCCCCGCAAGGGTGTGGTATTAACGCAGAATACGGGGGTTAATGTCCCCGTAAGTCACTTTCGCAGTTTTTAGTTTTTCTAAAGATTGAAAATGTGAAAAACGGGTTTTTGGGGTGTTGGACTTGTGTTCGGTGTGGGCCGTGATTTTGTCATTATCAGCTAGGTGGGGCGGCGTGGTCTTTGCGTATTTTCACCCCCGACGATCACACGTTTCGATTTATTTCGGGTTCATTCACCTTGCAACAGGGGTGGGGTGGGGGTGGGGGGGGTGGTGTGGGTCAGCTATTTTACTTCGATTCTTAACCCTGATTTTTTTTTTAACTAAAAAAGGCTGTCCTCAGTTTGCCTGGCTGGCTTGGGAAAAGCGTGAATGTATTGTGTTTCTTTTTTAATTTTTTTCCCCTTTTGAGTATTTATAACGTTTTCTCCATATAAAGGAAGAAAATGATCACATTTTGGAGTTGTGTTCTTTCCCTTTTGTTGCATTTTTTGGGTTTTTGGGATCGATGTTCTTAAAACGACGACTGGTGTGCGGAGAATGGATCAAAGTTTAGTTCACCATCCCCTTTTGGAGAAAGAATTTTTTTTTTCTTCCTCAGCATCATGTTATTCCCCAAACTCCCCCCAACTCTTCATACGATGGTGCGTGATTCGAACCCTTGGGAGAAATGGGTATCGTGGCCTTGAAACTGCCTCTCCTCTCTCTCTCTCTTCTCTCTCTCTCTCCTCTTCTCTCTCTCTCTTTTCCTCCCCTTGCAGTCATGACGTCATTGTTCGCCCAGAAAAGCAGGGCCAGGGCCCATTTTAAGGTGTGGAAAAAAAGGGGGGGGTCAGTGGGTGCAAAAAATGGATGTTTAGATGGTGCCCCAAAAAAAGGATGTAGAGGTGCAAGTCAGGGGGTCAGGGCTGACCGATGCCCCGGGAAAATAGTCGTGTAGTTCCATGGCGCTACTGATGTGTGATTAATGATTTTTTTATAGAGTCAGTGCGGCGAGCCGTCCGACACGGGGGAAGCATGAGAGGGAGAGAGGGGAGAGAGAGAGAGGAGAGAGAGAGAAGAGGAGAGTTGGGGGGAGAGAGAGGAGAAAAAGAGAGAGAGAGAGAACTTACTTGTTTACAGAAATTTAAACACACTGACACACACACACACGCACACACACACACACACACACACACACACACACACACACACACACACACACACGCACACACACACACACACACACACGCACGCACGCACGCACGCACGCACGCACGCACGCACACACACACACACACACACACACACACACACACGCGCACACACACTGACACGCACACACACACACACACACACACACACACACACACACACACACACACACACACACACACACACACACACACACACACACACACACACATGTGCGCGCATGTGTGTGTAAAGATAGGAACCCTGAAAACAGGGCCTTCACTGACAAGGAGTCTCATGCATCAGCAACACTCTCCGGCGGTTCCTCAAGTTAGCCTCCCCACCTCCTCTCCCACCAAACTTATCTTCAGTGGATAACCCTGGAGCCAAGTTCTTCGTCCCAATTCCTCCCCCTGTCAGGTCAGCCTTCTCCCTAAGAACTGCAGGAGTAGCAGCAGCAGAAGTTCCTGGGAAAGAAGAGCTGTAGAAGTGCCTGGAGGTCGTTCCACGCCTCAAACCCCTCCTGATCCTTCGCGGGACCCTATACCTATTGGGAGGACCTGCTTGAGGATTTCCAAAGATGCGCGTGAAGGCAATCTTCACGTCAGTAACGAGGACCGTAAAATCCAGCACAACGACGCTTCCCACGACGAAGATGATGACCA
>CM031597.1:56205040-56215040 GCA_018398815.1 Conus ventricosus | reverse complement strand
ACGACGTACACATAAAAACAATACAAACCATCTCATTCTAGTACAGCTTTGGTTGAAGAAGACAGGAAACACGAATGTACACAGTTGTTGGTTCACTGCTTCAGTGCTAGCAACCAAAAGTAAAAAATAAACACCTTCACACACACACACACACACACACGCGCGCGCGCGCGCGCGCGAACCCCCCCCCCCTCCCCTCCCCCGTCCCCCCCCCCACACGCACACACACAAGCGAACAGCAAGTATAGGAATAAGTAAAGTAATAAGATTACACGTATTCCATCAGTAAAATACCTATCCAGTCAATGTGCAATCACACACACTTTCCAAGATTCACGAAATTATTCAAATTGAGCTGTGTTATCAATCGGATGCAAAAATAATTTCGAAGATTGAACATAAATGAATTTGACGGATGCCTCTTAGAATGAGCCTGCTTTGATATACAGTATATTTCAGACATCGTTAAGAAAGGAGAAAATGGTCCCAATAGCTCCCATTTACACTCCATGTACATTTTGTTTTTCTGTCCACGTCTGCTCTTTAGCAGATTCGAAATCGTAATTTGTAGCCACCAAAAACTGAAGTTTAGGAACAAATATACCCCCCCCCCCTGTCTGTCTGTCTGTCTGTTCATTCTCTCTCTCCCTCTCTCCTCCCCCCCCCCCCCTCTCTCTCTCTCTCTCTCTCTCTCTCTGGGGAACGAGAAAAACAATGGCGGCGGTAAGGTTGTCTCCACGGAGAGCTCCGTCTTACTTGGTTGGTTTGTGCAGTGAATTGAATCAGAACAACACACCAGTGCCAGCTACCGCAGAGCAGTGTATCAATGGGCCATTCAGTACAAAAAAGAAAATGACTGATTTGTCGTTGTGGCGGGCCAGAATCGGCATTGTTGGTGGCAGAGTGACAAGTGTCAAACTGTGTCAACACTCATACTCAGGGCGGGACAGTGACGAAGTGTGTATGACACTGTCAGGCTGGAGCGTTGTCTCCATTGTGCTGTGCTTCTGGGCAGTGTTGGCTGTGACTTACTCTCTACGAGCAGTTGCAGACAAACTGTGTGTTTGTGAAACAGCTGATGTCAGCTTTTTGCAAGAGGTGCCGATAAGAACAGTGGTGGATGTTTCTGCCTTATTCTACTCCAGTCAATAAGAGAGACCAGGTCAATGTGACCTACATGCGCCCTATGTCCTTATGTTGTGCTGTGTTAACGTTGGATTTTTACTTCACAAACTGCTGCTGAGTGGTTATACAAACAGTGACGAACAAAACACAGATAATGTCAACATAGACCAGATACTGACAAATGATAGCAGTATCGTTTGCCCAGACATTGCAGGGGAAATCCTGTCAGCTCTCAGAGAGCAAAGAGAGGAGCTGAAACAGGACAGAGAACAGCAGATGATTTCGGAAGGTGATCATCAAAACAAGAAATTATGGTCTTACATAAGGAGTAAGAGACAGGACAACATTGGGATTCCAGACCTGAGAAACAACCAGAATAACCTAATACAGGACCCTGAAGGGAAAGCAAACTTACTAAACAAGCAGTTTTGTTCAGTTTTCTCAAATCCCAAACCTTTAATTAACGTTAGACTAAAGGATGATGATAAACTCCCTGAAATGCAAAACATCAAAGTAAACAAAGCAGGAGTATTTAAGTTACTGACCAATATCAATGAAAACAAAGCTACTGGTCCCGATGGCATTCCTGGCAAGCTCTTAAAATTATGTGCCAATGAATTGAGTGAGGTATACCAATTACTTTACCAAGCTTCACTGGACCAGGGAGTAATACCTGATGAGTGGCGAGATGCGAGCATTGTTCCCTTATTCAAAAAGGGTGACAAAACAAAAGCAGAGAACTATAGACCTGTATCTCTTACATCCATATCAGCTAAACTACTTGAACACATAATATATAGTAGCATAATGGACCATCTTGACAAATATGACTTCTTAAATAATTCCCAGCATGGTTTTAGACAGCGAAGGAGTTGTGAGACTCAACTTATAACAACTCTCAATGATTTTAGTAACTGTTTAAATAACAGACAGCAAATAGATGCAATTTTATTAGACTTTTCTAAAGCCTTTGATAAGGTTGACCATGAGGGCCTGCTGCTTAAATTAGAACACATTGGCATTGACGGTTCTTTGCTAAAATGGGCTAGATCATTCCTCGTTGGGAGAACGCAGAAAGTTGTTGTGGAAGGGTCGTCATCCCATTGTAAACCAGTCTTGTCAGGTGTACCACAGGGAACTGTTCTGGGGCCCTTGTTTTTCTTAATTTATATAAATGACATAAGTAGAAATCTCTCTCCTGGAACTACTATAAGGCTTTTTGCAGATGACAGTTTAGTATATAGAACAATCAGAAGCAAGAATGATACTCGCATTCTACAAGAAGATCTAAACGCTTTACAAGAGTGGGAAAGAACTTGGAAAATGGAATTTCATCCCCAAAAGTGCCAAGTGTTGCGTATATGTAACAAACGCTCACCAATTAGATCAGATTATTCTATCCATAATACTATTCTTAAAGAAACTAATGCTGCAAAATATTTAGGCGTGATTATAGATAGTCGTCTCAAATGGAAAGAACATTACAATTTAGTATGTAAGAAAGCAAATAACATCTTAGCTTTCTTATACAGGAACATCAATGACTGCCCCCAAAAGGTTAAAGACGACTGCTACAAAACACTGGTTAGACCAGTACTGGAATATGGTTGCTCAGTTTGGGATCCTTACCATCTAAAGGACATTGATAACCTCGAAAAGATTCAGAAGAGAGCAGCACGGTTCGTAACAGGGAACCACATCAGAGAAAAGGGGAATACTAGGAAGAACATGAGGAAATTAGAATGGAAACCCTTAGAAGAGAGAAGAGCTTTTATTAAACTTAACACCTTTTTCAAAGGCAGAGCTAAAGTAATTGATATTCCAATGGAACAACTAGTATTGAATAAAAGTAGCACCAGGAGTGGCGGTCAATGTTATACCATACCTGCATCAAATATTGACAACCACTTACATTCTTTTTATCCCAGTTCTGTACGGCTGTGGAACTCACTGCCGGGTGCCATCAAGATCGCCACAAGTGCAATCTCATTCAAGGGACAAATTGATTCGACAGTTTTGAGATCTGCATATTGATGATTTTCTATTTTTATTTCCCCAGATATTTTATTATCACCTGGGCCTGAATTTGGCCATTGCTTTTAAATCGAGTGCGACCCCTTGTTGCCAAATTTGCTCCAGGGGCCAACAGTCAGAGTCGCACTGTTTTATGTTATTAAATTTTATTTTTTAATATGCGCGCTGGTGACCTACTCGTTTTTGAGTGAACCAGTATTTTAGGAAGAAGAAGAAGAAGAAGAAGAGTAAGAAGAATTAATTACACGTGGCCAGCTGTTGGATTTTAAACCAGAACTGGGAGCAGTATCAGAGAAATGTAAAGAGATCAACGATCGGTGTGCGCAAGTGGAAGCGGAGCCAAATAGACTGTCAGTGGCTATGGAAAGGAAGCGGAGCCAAATAGACTGTCAGTGGCTATGGAAAGGAAGCGGAGCCAAATAGACTGTCAGTGGCTATGGAAAGGAAGCGGAGCCAAATAGACTGTCAGTGGCTATGGAAAGGAAGCGGAGCCAAATAGACTGTCAGTGGCTATGGAAAGGAAGCGGAGCCAAATAGACTGTCAGTGGCTATGGAAAGGAAGCGGAGCCAAATAGACTGTCAGTGGCTATGGAAAGGAAGCGGAGCCAAATAGACTGTCAGTGGCTATGGAAAGGAAGCGGAGCCAAATAGACTGTCAGTGGCTATGGAAAGGAAGCGGAGCCAAATAGACTGTCAGTGGCTATGGAAAGGAAGCGGAGCCAAATAGACTGTCAGTGGCTATGGAAAGGAAGCGGAGCCAAATAGACTGTCAGTGGCTATGGAAAGGAAGCGGAGCCAAATAGACTGTCAGTGGCTATGGAAAGGAAGCGGAGCCAAATAGACTGTCAGTGGCTATGGAAAGGAAGCGGAGCCAAATAGACTGTCAGTGGCTATGGAAAGCATGTCATTTGACCTGGATCAACTGTAACACAGGATGATAGTAGGCAGGGAGGGACACAGAACTTGTCAGTGATGATAGTAGGCAGGGAGGGGACACAGATCTTGTCAGTGATGATAGTAGGCAGGGAGGGGACACAGAACTTGTCAGTGATGATAGTAGGCAGGGAGGGGACACAGAACTTGTCAGTGATGATAGTAGGCAGGGAGGGGACACAGAACTTGTCAGTGATGATAGTAGGCAGGGAGGGGACACAGAACTTGTCAGTGATGATAGTAGGCAGGGAGGGGACACAGAACTTGTCAGTGATGATAGTAGGCAGGGAGGGGACACAGAACTTGTCAGTGATGATAGTAGGCAGGGAGGGGACACAGAACTTGTCAGTGATGATAGTAGGCAGGGAGGGGACACAGAACTTGTCAGTGATGATAGTAGGCAGGGAGGGGACACAGAACTTGTCAGTGATGATAGTAGGCAGGGAGGGGACATAGAACTTGTCAGTGATGATAGTAGGCAGGAGGGGACACAGAACTTGTCAGTGATGATAGTAGGCAGGGAGGGGACACAGAACTTGTCAGTGATGATAGTAGGCAGGGAGGGGACACAGAACTTGTCAGTGATGATAGTAGGCAGGGAGGGGACACAGAACTTGTCAGTGATGATAGTAGGCAGGGAGGGGACACAGAACTTGTCAGTGATGATAGTAGGCAGGGAGGGGACACAGAACTTGTCAGTGATGATAGTAGGCAGGGAGGGGACACAGAACTTGTCAGTGATGATAGTAGGCAGGGAGGGGACACAGAACTTGTCAGTGATGATAGTAGGCAGGGAGGGGACACAGAACTTGTCAGTGATGATAGTAGGCAGGGAGGGGACACAGAACTTGTCAGTGATGATAGTAGGCAGGGAGGGGACACAGAACTTGTCAGTGATGATAGTAGGCAGGGAGGGGACACAGAACTTGTCAGTAATGATAGTAGGCAGGGAGGGGACACAGAACTTGTCAGTGATGATAGTAGGCAGGGGGGGGACACAGAACTTGTCAGTGATGATAGTAGGCAGGGAGGGGACACAGAACTTGTCAGTGATGATAGTAGGCAGGGAGGGGACACAGAACTTGTCAGTGATGATAGTAGGCAGGGAGGGGACACAGAACTTGTCAGTGATGATAGTAGGCAGGGAGGGGACACAGAACTTGTCAGTGATGATAGTAGGCAGGGAGGGACACAGAACTTGTCAGTGATGATAGTAGGCAGGGAGGGACACAGAACTTGTCAGTGATGACAGTAGGCAGGGAGGGGACACAGAACTTGTCAGTGATGATAGTAGGCAGGGAGGGGACACAGAACTTGTCAGTGATGATAGTAGGCAGGGAGGGGACACAGAACTTGTCAGTGATGATAGTAGGCAGGGAGGGGACACAGAACTTGTCAGTGATGACAGTAGGCAGGGAGGGGACACAGAACTTGTCAGTGATGATAGTAGGCAGGGAGGGACACAGAACTTGTCAGTGATGACAGTAGGCAGGGAGGGGACACAGAACTTGTCAGTGATGATAGTAGGCAGGGAGGGGACACAGAACTTGTCAGTGATGACAGTAGGCAGGGAGGGGACACAGAACTTGTCAGTGATGATAGTAGGCAGGGAGGGGACACAGAACTTGTCAGTGATGATAGTAGGCAGGGAGGGGACACAGAACTTGTCAGTGATGATAGTAGGCAGGGAGGGGACACAGAACTTGTCAGTGATGATAGTAGGCAGGGAGGGGACACAGAACTTGTCAGTGATGATAGTAGGCAGGGAGGGACACAGAACTTGTCAGTGATGATAGTAGGCAGGGAGGGGACACAGAACTTGTCAGTGATGATAGTAGGCAGGGAGGGGACACAGAACTTGTCATTGATGATAGTAGGCAGGGAGGGGACACAGAACTTGTCAGTGATGATAGTAGGCAGGGAGGGGACACAGAACTTGTCAGTGATGATAGTAGGCAGGGAGGGGACACAGAACTTGTCAGTGATGATAGTAGGCAGGGAGGGACACAGAACTTGTCAGTGATGACAGTAGGCAGGGAGGGGACACAGAACTTGTCAGTGATGACAGTAGCCACATTGGAACAGCAAACAGTGAAGATGACAGTAACCAGATTGGAACAGCAAACAGTGAAGATGACAGTAACCAGATTGGAACAGCAAACAGTGAAGATGACAGTAACCAGATTGGAACAGCAAACAGTGAAGATGACAGTAACCACATTGGAACAGCAAACAGTGAAGATGACAGTAGCTAGTTATTGCTAACAAAATGTCTTCAGCAAACAATGAAGATGATAGGACTCGACAGACTCGAAAATTTTTCGGAGCGAGACAATCTACGTTTCTGTAGTAACCCACCCCCTCCCCCGCCCCCTCTTAACGAAAAAGAAGATTACGACACCTGTGGTCCATATATTGTAGACGTCCTGAAAAGTGTCAATAGATACAAAACATGGACTGAAGAAGATACTGTTCGTTCTCACAAGGCAGGTTATTCGAAAACTGGCGAATCCAAAACAGTGATAGTGAAATTTCGACAATGGAAAGATAAAATGAAACTGATTCAAGATGGTAAATTTCGCCATGAACTGGAGAAGAAAGGTGGTATTCTGGCAAACGATCTGATAGTGGTACAGGCAGAGCGAGCGGGAAAGGCGGCATTATTTTTTTTTTTTTTTTTTTTTTTTTTTTTGCTGTCCCACTCTCTGCGCCACCTCAGAGGCAGTGCACCCACGCCGCTCATTCCGACACTCCGTCCACAGCCACAGCCCGGTCGGCCCCGCCGCAGCCCCGGCACCGGCAATCCACAGGAAGCAGTCAATGTCAAGTCATCAAGAGGCAACCCACCGGAGGAGACACTGCACTGCTGCCGAGTCACTTCGGTGGTGTTCAGTGGCGCCTGTTCTGATCTAACATACGCAGGACACCACCTACTAAGCCCCCTACTGACGACAATAATTGCTTAGTCGCGGAGCCGGCGTGAGTGAGCTCTCCCTCCGGAGGGCGCCACCACGTCCGTCCAACGACAGCCCCCATGGACTCGCCGATACCGGTGACCTCGACGGAACCAAACCAAGGTCCCAGACGTGGAGAGGACATCGAAATTGAGGTCACCATGCGAGCAGGGCATGAAGGGCCACAGAATTTGAGACTTTTTTTTTTTAATGCTGATCGATGAGAATGAGGATGATTAAGATGATGCTACGGATTTCCGTTTCGGTCTGAGACTACATGACAGGGCTGTACTCTACGCTTCCTTTCATAATATATCCCGGCGTCAACCAGGCCCGAGAGATACAGGCACCTGCAGTGTTGGTCATGAAATTTGAGCAACACTCTCAGAAACGCATCCATTAAGTGGATGAAACTCGACTGTGTGGTCCCAGTCTTCCCAACTGAGTCCGCAGCAAACTCAACTCTGGGTAGGAGCCGGTCGGGGCAGAAAAAACCCACATGACTTCTGATGGGATTCGAACCCACGACCTCCCAGCCGGGAGTCCGCGACGTTAACCACTTCGCCACGGCGGCTGGTGGCGGCATTATTTTTAATTTTTTTTTTTTTTTTTTTTTTTTTTTGTCAGAGGCAAATTGACTGTTGGACCCCGCAGACCCGATTCACAAACATACACGAAAGTAGTAGCGATGGAGGCGGCACGAGGTGACATCGACAGGATGAAGGATGGTACGAACGGAAATATAAGCAGATCAGCGTGAATTGTGACAACATCGTAGCTTTAAAAATACACAAAACGTTATTTGATGTACATAAAGATGTAATGATACTGGTTGCCTGCTATATGGTGCCTGAGAGAGGACGACTTACAATCACTCCGTAATCAAAGACGGCACATTTCTTTATGCTGGAAGACATTTTGTTAGCAATAACTGGAAAAAATTGATTCCAGTATTCTTTTATGTGGTGAGTTGCATGCTCGCGCAGGTCGTCAACAACCAAAACTTGAGCATATGTCAAACTTCTTTCTTGGTGTTGAACGATGATTATGATGATGTTATTGTTGTTCATGATGATGATACTGATGATGATGATGATGATGATGATGATGATGATGATGATGATGATGATGATTAGTTTACAAAATATGAATACAAAAGTAAAAATATTTTGGTGCGCCATTCTAAAGATTTATTTGTAAAAACGTTTGGCAAATCTTATTTGGATTTATTTCCCCATGTTTTAAGTTAAAATTTGTGAATAGAACCTGTGGGGACACTTCAAAGGAACAATTTACCTTTGTGTCACCTAATGGTAGCAGTGCTACAAAGTATTTCACTGTATCACAAGACTTACTTAAAAGTCGCAGAATGAAAGTTGGGGACTGTTTGCTCTCTTGGCATCTGCCATTAGAAATAACATGGGAAAAGGGTAGCGTTGATAAGAAACAAAAATCTCGAATAACGCAAAGAGAAACGCATCATATGGTAGGAAGAATGTATAGAAACCAGTTGGGAGGAATTAAAGTCAGAAGAGATTATACAGTGCATTGGTAGAGCTATACAATTTCTAAACCTTGTTGTTGATATATGCTTAAACTTATTTGTGAATGCTTTAGGCTGTGCTGTTGGTTATGGTGAGATCTGTGGGAAAATGGAAGAGAGTTGTGAATGACTGGTTTGACAGTGAGTGTGAAAAAAGAAAAGAATGGTCAAAGGATGCTTGAAGCAATATCAAAGATCTAAATAAAAAGAATTGGAAAAAAGAACGTACAGTAATCTATATCAAGGAAAGAAAAGAATACACAATAATGAAAGAGAGAAGAAAAAAAAATTCGATGAGAAACGACTAGACAAGTTAAGAGCATCTGCTCACGATTCCAAACTGTTCTGGTCAATAATCAAATCGATTAGTAGAAAACCAGTCATCTATAAAGCAATGATACGATCACTTTTTTAAGTATTCAGGGGTTGTTGTTTTTTTTTAGACGACTCGGAAGACTCAAATATGGAGGCAGACAAGAGAAATATATGTACAGAATAGCCAAGATTTAACAATGAGATAACAAGAGATTAAATTATAAGCAGCATAAATCATATCAAATGTGGCAAAAGCACGGGGCAGGATAAAGTGGTTTGTGAAATACTTAAATGTGCAAACTCAGATGTTATTGATTTCATGGTAGCTTTGTTTAACTCGCTGATCGACAAACGAATCTTTGGCATGGTTAAAACCCATTATTATTATAATATCCATTTTCACAAAATGTGGATAGTAACAAGACATATGATTACCGAGGCGTTGCACTGATAAACATTTTAAGCAAAATCTATACTCATATTCTTAATAAAAGATTAACTATGTGGGCTGAAAGAGAAGAGAAAATACTAAAGGAACAAGTTGGATTTCGAACTGGATATAGCACAATAGACCACGTTGTGTGCTTTAGTACAGAAATGTTTGTTTAAAAAAAACAAAATTGTGTGTTGCCATAGTTGATTTTCAGAAAGCTTTTGACTGTGAACAGGAATGTCTTGTGGAATATGTTAAGGAAAAGTGGTGTGAATTGGACGCTGTATGCAGCTGTGCGAGGAACATGTGATTCTGTATTTGCATGTATCTGTGAAAAAAAGTATTTACTCAGATTATTTCAATTGCCCATGCACGCGGTGTGGATGAAGGATGTCTGCTCAGTCCCCAGTTGTTTGCATTTTTCATTAATGAGCTTATGGTTAATATTTCAGAAAATGTGAAACATGGTATTCAAATGTTTCCATGGGTTACTGAGCTATTTAAAATGCTGTTTGTTGATGACTTTGTTCTTCACGCAGATATACCAGTTAGTTTGCAGTTTTCCATGGGTTACTGAGCTATTTTAAATGCTGTTTGTTGATGACTTTGTTCTTCACGCAGATATACCAGTTAGTTTGCAGAACCCATACGACGCTTTGAAAA
>CM031597.1:56195040-56197540 GCA_018398815.1 Conus ventricosus | reverse complement strand
CGTTTGCAATTCATTCCAGAACATGAACTTTCAATTGTGTTTGCAATGCGAAAATGATAGCCACCTACCCCCTGCCATCCTCTGTCCCCCACCTTCTTTCCCACTGTTGCTACACGTTGAAGAGGATAGAGAGGCAGCAGATGAGGGTCTACACGCCTTGTCTACCTAGCTTTAACTTGGGCGCAGACCAACACGTGTGGAGCTCGGAGTTCTTTTATGCTCTCTCTCTCTCTCTCTCTCTCTCTCTCTCTCTCTCTCTCTCTCTCTCTCTCCTCTCTCTCTCTCTCTCTCTCTCTGTGTGTGTGTGTGGTGTGTGTGTGTGTGTGTGTGTGTGTGTGTGTGTGTGTGTGTGTGTGCGCGCGCATGCGCATGTATGTGTGAATCTGTGTATGTGTGTGTGTGTGTGTGTGTGTGAGGGGGGTGGGGTGGTGTTCGTTCGTTCGTACTTCTGTTTAACGTCTGTTCACTTTGAGTGATATTAGACGTGAATGAAAGAAGAGAGTGACTAACGGAATGAATGATAAAATGAATAAGCCTATGTGTTGTGTAAGCATGAATGTAGGCCTTTGTATGTGAGTGTGTACGTGTATGTATCTGTGTATGTGTCTAAACTGAACAATAAACAGATCAATAATCTTAAATACAGCAATTAGTGGGGGGAAAACAAACCTAACATATAGCAAGAATACAAAAATCCTTCACCATCTTAAACAAAATGAGTTGGCTCAAAACTATCTAAATAAAAACCCATATCGGACTATGTATTGAGTATTCAGCAATTTCGATCAGCAGAGAATGAATCGAAAGCAGATCTTGCAAGTTTTTTTTTTCAGAAAAAGTATTGGATCGTAATGATGTTGGTAAGAAAGTAGTCAACTTGTGACAATGGAACAAAACGTGGTTCAGTGTTATCTCTTTACCAGAAATACAATTAGTATTTTTTTTATTTTTTACTAAACTTTGTTTTCAAAGCATTTAGCTTTAATCGAATTATAAGGGAAGATATTTGTCTGGAATAATAAACTGGAAGATCAGGCATTTTTCTTAATACAAGGTCTACTGGAAAAGCATCCCATTAGTTGGATGAAATCTCGGTAGATGTATCAACATTTTTTTGAGCTCTCTTCCGTGCAGTCGATTCAAGGGTACGATAACATTCCACTACTGACGGTTTTATTTTCAACTCAGAAAATGACCCTGCTTTTTAAGCACCCTTTTTTCGCAGCCCTATCAGCCAGTTCATTTCCAAATATACAGTATGCGAAGGAATCCAGCAAAATTCTATTATAATGCCTTTAGACACCAGACAGTATAAAAGATATTTAATTTCAAACACAAGGTCGGGTCGTGTCGATATATTAGAGGAGTCAAGGGCAAGTAGGACTGATTTTGAATCTACAAAGAAAACTATCTGAGCGATGTTAATGGGAAGATCTGTTAGAAATTCCATTGCCATCATAATAGCTACTAATTCGGCTGTGAATATAGATAAATTGCTACCCAGAAAGAACGATCTTTGAGTTTTAAGGGAAGGAATACCAAATGCTGCATCAACATTTCCATCATCTAAAACGGAACCATCAGTAAACACCTGAAAATGATTTTGGTATCTTTCGTATACATGTGATTTTGCTAGATTTGTGATGATATTAATATTTACCCTTTTTTGTATCAGTATAACCAGTATCAAGAATAGGTTTTGCTATCTCCCATGATGGAAGAGATAGAAAAAGATGGTTTAGTAACCACTTCTTCAATATCTATTTTTGAACATTTAATCAAATCAGAAGTATATGTAGCTATTGATTCTTGCGATTGCATCGTAATTGCCCTTTTTGGAAAGTCGGTGTCCGATCTAATTTTTAAATCTTCTTGAATGTAATTATCACCAGCACTCGATTTTATGACAAATTTTGATGCTGCTAGTTCACAATAATCACCAAGGGGCAAAATTCCAGCTTCTCTATATGTCGTTGCATTTGAGGCATAAATAGGGATACCGAGAGCAAATTTAATGGCTTTGCAATCCAAACTTTGTAACTTTTTTAGAAGAAATTTGGAGCGCTAAAGTACATTTCTTGACCATATGTAAGTTTTGATCTAACAAGAGCAATAGAAAGATGGAGTAGAGTTTTTGAATCCATTCCCCAGGGTAGTCTGCTTATGATCTTTAGTAAATTCAAACTTTTCCTAGCCTTTGTTAATATATATATATATATATATATATATATATATATATATATATATATATATATATATATATATATATATATTCAAAATGAATAATCCAAGATACTTTTGGAGTAAAGAAAAGTCCTAAAAATTTAATACTTTGTTTATATTCTAAAGGTTCCCCTAGAAGTTTGAAGACCGGTAAATTTTCTTGATTGCTTCCTGCACTAAACAACATCATATTTGTTTTTTTTTCAGTGGACAAAGACAGATTAATTTATCTCATATAGTTCCCTATGCTATCTAAATCTCTTTGATATAGTCTTCT
>CM031597.1:56145040-56185040 GCA_018398815.1 Conus ventricosus | reverse complement strand
GCGAGCGACTTACCATTTGAGATCAGGTGGACATGTATGGGTGGAAGTGGTGGAGAGTCATATTTCACAGGAGTTATTGATGAGAATCCTTTCACGTCAGTGATCTGATTGGTTGGGGTGTTGTTCTGAGAGAACTGACATCCAGTTTAATTCGGCTACAATTGTAAGGCAAGGTTAGGCCTCAAAATGCTTACACAGATTGTTTAGCGTTATGGGTCACACATATCCAAATTACGGCGTGTGGCCAGGCAGTCGTCTGCTGTCCTGTGAGCATTACACCATCCTGATCAGACCAGTTGCCCACCACGCTCCCATCTCTTGTTCTAATCTCATCGACCCTGCACTCCATCTCCAACCACCTTTTTTTTCGCCTGCACCCTCTCCTCTCCCCTTTCCCTTCACCCCCATGTTTCCCTCCATCTGGCTTTCCTTTCCCCTGCCTTTCTCTCCCCCCCCCCCCCCCCCCCCCCCCCCTCTCCTCTTCTCCCTTCTCCTAGGCCTCCCCGCCGCCCTTTCTCTTTGTCTCACTGTCTCCGTCTCTTTCCCCACCCACCCCCCCACGCCCCTGCCCCAGCTTCCCCACCTCTCCCCCCCCCCCCCCCCCCCCCCCCCCCCCCCCAGCCTGCCTGCTTGCAGCCAGCAGTCCTGTCATCGGTTGACGGATGACACCAACTACTAGCAACGCTGCCTGCATGCATACATGCATTTCTTTCTTTCTCTCTTTCTTTCTCTCTCTTTTTCTTGCATTTTCATCTTTTAAAAATTCTCCCTTCCGTTCCTCTTCTTGTGGTCTTTCTTTCTGTCTCCCTCACTCTCTGTTGGTCTTCCTTCCGTCCCTCTGTTCTTTCTTTCTGTTATTATTTCTTCCTGCCTTCCTTCCTTCCTTTATTTCTTCTTTCTTTCTTTCTTTCTTTTTTTTTTTTACTTACCCATTCTTCCATCCATCCTCATTTCTTTCCTTCCTTTCCTCTTTCCTTTCCTTGTTTTTCCATTCTTTCTTTTCTCCATCCTTTATTCCTTCCCTCTTTTCTTTCTTTTTTTCCTTCCCTCCTTTTTTGCTCTATCTTTATCTCTTTTGTTCTCTCTTCTTTCTTTTTTCCCCTTCTTTCTTCATTCCCTGTTCGTTTGCTTGTTTCTTTCCGTCCACTTCCTTGTTTTCTTTTTTCTTTTTCTTTCTTTCTCCTTTTAAATTCTCCTTTCCTTGTTTGCTCATGTGCTTCCTTCATTCCTGTCTTTCATTCTTTCTCTTTTAGACTAGAACGCTATAGTGCTGCCCTTTTCTGTCGTTATGTCATTTCTACATGCCCGTGTTCGTGTCACAAAGGCTTGATGCATAAGCTGAAACACGGTTCTCAGCCACTGATCTTGTAAGTTTTCAGCCGAGTTTTACCTGCAGACTCTACTGAGGACTGAGGGACTAAGCACTTTTTGGGAGACACGAGGCCGACACTTGTATGTAGAGGATATTTAGAAAGTGGAAATAAACACGACTAGAACAACATGTAACTACGTAAATATAAAAAAATGATATATGATATAATAATAAATGCAAATCCACTCTTTAATTTGGATCTGCACCATGGACCCACACAATGGTCCCACACCATGGATCTGCACCATGGACCACACCATGGACCCATACCATGGATCTGCACCATGGACCCACACCATGAACCCATACCATGGATCTGCACCATTGACCCACACCATGGACCCATACCATGGATCTGCACCATTGACCCACACCATGGACCCACACCATAGACCCACACCATGGACCCACACAATGGACCCACACCATGGATCTGCACCATGGACCACACCATGGACCCATACCATGGATCTGCACCATGGACCCACACCATGGATCTGCACCATGGACCCACACCATGGACCCATACCATGGACCCACACCATGGACCCATACCATGGATCTGCAGCATTGACCCACACCATGGATCTGCACCATGGACCCATACCGTGGATCTGCACCATGGACCCACACCATGGATCTGCACCATGGACCCACACCATGGATCTGCACCATGGACCCACACCATGGATCTGCACCATGGACCCACACCATGGATCTGCACCATTGACCCACACAATGGACCCATACCATGGATCTACACCATGGACCCACACCATGGACCCATACCATGGATCTGCACCATTGACCCACACCATGGATCTGCACCATGGACCAACACCATGGACCCATACCATGGATCTGCACCATGGATCTGCACCATGAATCTACACCATGGATCTGCACCATGGACCCACACCATGGATCTGCACCATGGAACTGCACCTTGGACCCACACCATGGATCTGCACCATCGATCTGCACCATGAACCCACACCATGGATCTGCTCCATGGGTCTGCACCATGGATCTGCACCATGGACCCACACAATGGATCTGCACCATGGACCCACACCATGGATCTGCACCATGGACCCACAATTTCTCCCATGTCGTCGACAAGTGACTTTCCCCATTACCTTCCAAACGAAATACCCAGACAATTTTCAGTAATGGGTGTCATCCTCAGGAAAATACATCCCGTGTTTTGAGGCTCCTAGAGCGTTCAGAGGACTCCAGTGGAGAAATTCTGCGTCCGGCACAAAACACTCCTCACAGGTTTGTGGCAATTTGTGCACTACTGTGAATTCCCCAGCAACAATGCTCCTTTTCCCGCCTTCATTTCCTTTCCAGGTTACGTGGTATCAGACACCTCCTATACCAGATTTTCAGTTCTATCTAGACCTTCATCCTTCTCGCCGTGTCCAAGCTGGAGGCTTTGCACAACGACCTGCACATTTTTCGTTGGGTTCAGCTCCCCCAACTTTTAATTCCTTAACACACGGTTGTAACTCCAATCCCTGTAGTTGGCCACCACCTGGTTCTGCCTGGGAGTGCACACAGCAAGATATGAATTCTTCCAGGCTAGTGTCCCAGAATGATCATCAAAGACCCGCTGTAGGTTGGAAAAGCGTGGGAGAAGTTCTTTTGATGTGAGAATATCTATAACGTACATGTGTGTATGTACAATTATTTTGACAGATGGGTCATCATTTTCATTCAATACAATTAGTTATATCATTTTCTTCCAGCCACAAAAAAGTTTCTTCCGCTTGGTAACTATATTGCTTTGATGCTGGCTTCATGTGAATTATGTTGGCCATTGTTCACTTGGATTCGGGAAGCTGGCGATTGTTTTTGCACAAAAACCTTTCGCAAACTGGTTTGTGATTTCTTGACAGTCTTTCGATTTTGACATTTGCCTCAACTGTTGTGTTGAATTTGTACTCTTATTTTGTTTCAGGTATTTTTCCGCATTAATCTTTACATATGTTTTGTACTGAGTGTTATACTAGTGTTGTATGTGTCAATTTCCTTTTTATTATTATCCTTAATTGTATTATACGATAACAGTAGCGATCGAAGTGGCTGAGTAAAGGTAGGTTCAAAATAGGTTATCTCAATGTATGTCATTTAATAAACAAACTATCAGATGTGCCTTTCATCCCATCCAATTCGAATGACTGTTTTCATGTCTTTGTTTTTCTTATTAATCACGATTATCTAGTGCAATTTCTGACATTGCAATATCGATTCCAGGATACAACCTTCTTAGACGAGATGCCACAGCAAAACCAGAACCGGGTATGATAGCTTATATTCACCAGTCAGTAAATTATAAATGACTAAATTTGTTTGATAAATATATAATTGAATGCGTATGGCTAGAGATTTACTTGAAAGGAACAAAACCAATCCTAGTTGGTTGCTTATACACACACAAAAACCCAGATCAACGAGTCGAGTGGTTTGATTGTTTTGAACTTATGCTCGAAGACGCATTAAATTATTCTATGGAAATAATCTTGCTTGGAGATTTTAAAACAGATTTATTAAAATAACACAAGAAATGGAAACAGACTTACGTAATGTGCAATTTCATCAGTTAATAAAGTCACCTACAAGGATAACATTATAGTCAAAAACGTTAACTGATCACATTTATACAACTAATCCAGTAACGTAGCAGAAACCGTGTTTCCTATCTACGGCCTTTGTGATCACTTTCCTCTATGTTTAACTTGGTCAAAGAAAGGAGGTCAAATCCACAGGTGTACTCACAAATGTATACCATTTTGCAGCTACAAAACTTTCACACTGAAGAATTTCTGGCTGATCTGTTTATGGCAGATTTTTCTTGTGTTTATCAATATAATCATCCCGAATGATGCACTCGTAGTATGATACAAGATTTTTGTTCCTGCTTTTCTATTTTTTTAATTTTTTTTTATTAAACATGTCTTGCTTTGGACTAAACGTATTAAGTTAACTCAGAAAGTACCGTGGTTAACAAAGTAGATAGAAGCTGAAATTAGAATTCACGACAACCTATTGCTAACAACAAGGAAAGATAAAACAATTTAGACAACAATGGAATAAAGATACTGAATTGCTACACCAAAGAGATATTTTAGTGATTTAATTTCAATAAAAGAAGATTTAAAATATATAAAGAAGGCTATAAATCAGTTGTCCGGAAAAAGCTAGCACCATCTGCTTCTCATATACCAATTTGTCTGTTGAATATCTAAACAGAGAATTAACTACGGTAGCAGACAGAACAATAAAAGTAAACAACACAGAAGCGAATAATTTAAATCTACTGAAATGTTTTTGCGAGTCAAAACGAATAGTCGATAAACTCCATTTTCCATATATGAGTGTTCATAAAGTGTATCAGGAGTTAAATATATGAAAATTTAAGCAAACAATAAAAGAGGCAGGGAACGGTAAACAATAAACAACAAACAAATAGGGTCACTCTTGCTCCCGCAAGAAACAAACACACGCCCCTAACTCCAAAGGAATGCTGCCCACGACACCGAATCGCCAGCAATATGACAGCACAGAGCAAACAAACACACGCCCATAACTCCAAAGGAATGCTGCCCACGACACCGAATCGCCCAGATATGACAGCACAGAGCAAACAAACACACGCCCATAACTCCAAAGGAATGCTGCCCACGACACCGAATCGCCCAGCAGATATGACAGCACAGAGCAAACAAACACACGCCCATAACTCCAAAGGAATGCTGCCCACGACACCGAATCGCCCAGCAGATATGACAGCACAGAGCAAACAAACACACGCCCCTAACTCCAAAGGAATGCTGCCCACGACACCGAATCGCCCAGCAGATATGACAGCACAGAGCAAACAAACACACGCCCATAACTCCAAAGGAATGCTGCCCACGACACCGAATCGCCCAGCAGATATGACAGCACAGAGCAAACAAACACACGCCCATAACTCCAAAGGAATGCTGCCCACGACACCGAATCGCCCAGCAGATATGACAGCACAGAGCAAACAAACACACGCCCTAACTCCAAAGGAATGCTGCCCACGACACCGAATCGCCCAGCAGATATGACAGCACAGAGCAAACAAACACACGCCCATAACTCCAAAGGAATGCTGCCCACGACACCGAATCGCCCAGCAGATATGACAGCACAGAGCAAACAAACACACGCCCATAACTCCAAAGGAATGCTGCCCACGACACCGAATCGCCCAGCAGATATGACAGCACAGAGCAAACAAACACACGCCCATAACTCCAAAGGAATGCTGCCCACGACACCGAATCGCCCAGCAGATATGACAGCACAGAGCAAACAAACACACGCCCATAACTCCAAAGGAATGCTGCCCACGACACCGAATCGCCCAGCAGATATGACAGCACAGAGCAAACAAACACACGCCCATAACTCCAAAGGAATGCTGCCCACGACACCGAATCGCCCAGCAGATATGACAGCACAGAGCAAACAAACACACGCCCATAACTCCAAAGGAATGCTGCCCACGACACCGAATCGCCCAGCAGATATGACAGCACAGAGCAAACAAACACACGCCCATAACTCCAAAGGAATGCTGCCCACGACACCGAATCGCCCAGCAGATATGACAGCACAGAGCAAACAAACACACGCCCATAACTCCAAAGGAATGCTGCCCACGACACCGAATCGCCCAGCAGATATGACAGCACAGAGCAAACAAACACACGCCCATAACTCCAAAGGAATGCTGCCCACGACACCGAATCGCCCAGCAGATATGACAGCACAGAGCAAACAAACACACGCCCATAACTCCAAAGGAATGCTGCCCACGACACCGAATCGCCCAGCAGATATGACAGCACAGAGCAAACAAACACACGCCCATAACTCCAAAGGAATGCTGCCCACGACACCGAATCGCCCAGCAGATATGACAGCACAGAGCAAACAAACACACGCCCATAACTCCAAAGGAATGCTGCCCACGACACCGAATCGCCCAGCAGATATGACAGCACAGAGCAAACAAACACACGCCCATAACTCCAAAGGAATGCTGCCCACGACACCGAATCGCCCAGCAGATATGACAGCACAGAGCAAACAAACACACGCCCATAACTCCAAAGGAATGCTGCCCACGACACCGAATCGCCCAGCAGATATGACAGCACAGAGCAAACAAACACACGCCCATAACTCCAAAGGAATGCTGCCCACGACACCGAATCGCCCAGCAGATATGACAGCACAGAGCAAACAAACACACGCCCATAACTCCAAAGGAATGCTGCCCACGACACCGAATCGCCCAGCAGATATGACAGCACAGAGCAAACAAACACACGCCCATAACTCCAAAGGAATGCTGCCCACGACACCGAATCGCCCAGCAGATATGACAGCACAGAGCAAACAAACACACGCCCATAACTCCAAAGGAATGCTGCCCACGACACCGAATCGCCCAGCAGATATGACAGCACAGAGCAAACAAACACACGCCCATAACTCCAAAGGAATGCTGCCCACGACACCGAATCGCCCAGCAGATATGACAGCACAGAGCAAACAAACACACGCCCATAACTCCAAAGGAATGCTGCCCACGACACCGAATCGCCCAGCAGATATGACAGCACAGAGCAAACAAACACACGCCCATAACTCCAAAGGAATGCTGCCCACGACACCGAATCGCCCAGCAGATATGACAGCACAGAGCAAACAACACGCCCATAACTCCAAAGGAATGCTGCCCACGACACCGAATCGCCCAGCAGATATGACAGCACAGAGCAAACAACACACGCCCATAACTCCAAAGGAATGCTGCCCACGACACCGAATCGCCCAGCAGATATGACAGCACAGAGCAAACAACACGCCCATAACTCCAAAGGAATGCTGCCCACGACACCGAATCGCCCAGCAGATATGACAGCACAGAGCACACAAACAAGTAAACACCCCCAAAACAGAGCACACAAAACAAACAAGGAAAAATCCAGCAAGGGGGGTGGGGGTGGGGGGCATTTTTCCTCGTTTGTTCTGTGTGTCCTGTGCCGCCAAATCTGCTGGGCGATTCGGTGTCGTGGGCAGCATTCCTTTGGAGTTATGTGCATGTATTTGTTTTCTTGCGGGAACAAGAGTTACTCTACTGTTTGTTGTTTATGATATGAAAATTGTCAAAGTCCCGTGGTTTGGATGGGTTGGACAGCAAAATTTTGAAGATGTCTGCGCCCCATCATCTCTGAATGCATTACACATATTATCTGTAACTTATACATTGAAAAGTGTTATTATCCACAAGCCTTCAAAGATGTCAAAGTTTTCTCTATTTTTAAGTCTGGTGACATATCTGACCCTCTAACTATAGACCCATTTCTATACTATCTGCACTGTCCAAATCTCATGAAAAACGTATTAAACACTATCTTTAATCCCGTTTTATGAAATAAGACTTATTTCACCCAAATCAGAATGGATTAAGAAGGAATCATTCATGTCGTACCATGTTGACTACTCTTATCGAGAAATGGCATTTAAACATAAACAATAATTCATATATTGGTGCAATTGTTGTTGATTTTGCGAAAGCTTTTGACACTTTTGATCACAGTGTCCTCTCAAGAAAACATTGTACGGTTTAAACGATGACTCTGTTAAACTCATATTGTCTTTTCTTCATAACAGAAGAATAGCAGTCTCACGATTTTATCTGATCTTCTATTGCATCGATCAAATATGGAGTTCCCCAGGAATTGGTTTTGGGTCATATATTATTTTCAATCTATCTTAATGACCTCACACTTCGTCTACACTGAAGATAAAAACTCTGATGTGGTGTGCACTTCCCTACAGAATGATATACATAGGCTTTTTTCCTGGATTGAAGAAAATCACATAGCAAAACACCCCCATAAATCCAAATTCAGGCTGGTTACAACTAGACGGACACAAGTACAACAAAACATCAGGAATAATTTACCGGAGTTAAAAGTTTATGATAAAACATTAGAAGAAGTAAATTTCCACAAATTGCTAGGTCTTACTATAGATAATGACTTACCCTGGTCCAAACACATTTCTGTGCTTTGTAAAAAAAGGAACTTTCCAAGAAAATGCTCCAGTTGAATAGAATAAAACATTTTTTCTTGATCAGCATACCCGGAAGCTATTTTTCATGCTTACATCTAGCCAGATATTGATCATCCATCAACATGCTGGGATCTGGCAAGTCGAAATTGCTTAAAACCTCTTCACAGCTTATACAGACGTTCTTTAAAACTAATTCTTCTCAAATCCTTTTCTCTTGTACCTAATGATTACAAACAATTAGACATTCTCCCCTTCAGACTTGAAGATCGTTACAACAAGCTGTTTTTATATACAAAATCATAAACAATTTTATCGCCTGCCTGTCTCAACAATAACTTTCCCATTAGTGATGTTCGTAACAAACGTAATGTCCACATTCCTCTCCCAAGAACTAATCCTTTTATGCCTTTTCTTTGGTCTGGTAGTGAATTATGGAATGAAACGCCTGACCACATTAGGCACCAGCCAACCTTATTGTCATTCAGGAAGTCATACCACATACATTTAATAGAACAGGTTTAAGTCTAAACAGACGTAATGACATTAATACTGTATAACAATCTCAACTTGATGGGTTGACATTAATACTGTATAACAATCTCAACATGGTGGGTTCTCTATAATTAATAATGTTCATATGAGTTGAAGTGATTATGTACTTTGCTGTGAGTGTTGTGGCATTTTAAGGTGTTTGTGTAGAGGAGGTGGTCTGGTTGTGTGAACATTTGTGAATGATAATGTGTGCATATATGTGCGCGCGCGCGCGTACGTGTGTGTGTGTGTGTGTGTGTGTGTGTGTGTGTGTGTGTGTGTGTGTGTGTGTGTGTGTGTGCGTGTGTGCGTGTGTGCGTGCGTGTGCGTGCGTGCGTGCGTGCGTATGTGCGCGCGCGCGTGCGCGCGCGCGTGTGTGTGTCTGTCGGTCTGTCTGTCTGCGCGCGTTCGTGCGCGCGCGGGCGTTTGTTTGCTTGTGTGCGCGTGCGTGTGCGTGTGCGTGCGTGCGTGTGTGCGTGCGTGCGTGCGCCCGCGGGCGTTTGTTTGCTTGTGTGCGCGTGCGTGTGCGTGTGCGCGTGTGGGTGTGCGTGCGTGCGTGTGTGTGTGTGTGTGTGTGTGTGTGTGTGTGTGTGTGTGTGTGTGTGTGTGTGTGTGTCCTTGCGTTCATGTATATGTGTATGTGACTTAATTTTGTTTGCTATGTACTGTTTATTTCCTTCATGTTTCGTCCTTATCAGCTTGTTTGTTGCTTCCTTCCCCTGTATTATACATATGCTCATTTGATATTGTTTATTGCTTTGTTGTTATTGAGGGCAAGGTGTAAAAAAGCTATTAGCTAATCCATTTTATCCTCAGTAAGAATATTCGTATTCGTATTCATATCCCCCCCCCTCTCTCTCTCTCTCTCTCTCCTCTCTCTCTCTCTCTCTCTCTCTCAGTCTCTCCATCTCTCTTTCTCTCTCTCTCTCTCTCTCTCTCTCTCTCTCTCTCTCTCCTATCGTTTTATCCCGGGCTGAAGGTGCGTTTTTGTTTGTTTGTGTTCACTACATGGCAGGACATTCTCTATGATCTGGGGATAGCTAGCTCTGTACACATTCCTGTGTGATCGGCGGGGCCTTAATTGATAGTACTGAAACTGATGGCATTCTCGTAAATCATCATAACTAAAGGGGGGCAAGCCCACACGCCAACATAGAACACAAGCCAACAGAACCTGATACTTTGGCACTGCCCATGGACGTGACTATTTTGACTTTACGAGTGTTCCGTTACGAGCCAGGGCTCTGCTTAAAGCCGTGATACAGTGCCAAGAAAAAAAAAGACACCACCACTGTAGATCTCCGAATTATGGGCAAAATACTGCGTAAACTTTAGCCTTTATAATGCAGTCTTAAACTAGCATATTATTTCTTGTAATAGCATTCTCGTGAACCTGTCTCACCCTGTGATATTAGCTCACCATGCATCGTCATCCTACTTAGAATTATCCACTTCTTCGTCAAACTCTGTAATATAATCCACATCACCGTCATCCAATGAAGTATTTTCCCATCATTGTTAATCTCTGCAATATTATCGCTACCATCATCAGCTCTGTAATATTAGTCAAACCATCGTCAGCCTGTGTAGCATTATCCCATCAGCGTCAATTTCGGTAGTATACTCCTCGTCATCGTCAACCTCTGTAATAGTCTCATCGTCATCGTCAATCTTTGCGGCATTATTATCCCCATCATCGTCAACCTCTGCAGATTGTTATGATTTGTGCATCGATCTGTGTGATATCATCCTCATTATTCTCAGTTTGCAGAGGCAATATTATCCCCACTATAGTCAATCTCTATATTACCCTCTTCATCATGAACGCCCGTATTATCTCCATCATTCGTCAACCTCCGTAATATCATCCTTCTTATCTCAACCTCTGCGAAGTTATCACAGTTATCGTCAACCTGTGAAATATCTTCATCGTTCGTAAATTCTGTAACATTATCCCCATCTTTGTCAACCTCTGTGATATCATCCGCATCATTCTCAGTCTCTTCTTCATCATCAGCCCCGATCCTCATCATCTACCTATTAATAGTATCCCCATCATCCCCAAACTTTTTAATTGTATCCCCATCACCGTCAGCCTCTACATGGTTATTCACATCGTCATCAACCTCTGTATCATTGTCGTGTCTCCCGTGCAGAACTTCGTTGCTGGAGCTCCTAGTGGCGTAGTGCTTCCTCCGGCAGTGCTAAGCGCATGTGCGATCTCCTCAACCAGTTTGTTGTACTTCCATGTATACCTACCCTGAGTTAGCACTGCTTTACATGAACATAACGTGTTCCTCTGTTTGTCGTGGCAGAGCGGACATGTAGAGTGACAGAGTACACACACACACACACACACACACACTGTTATGAAGTGAGAAGCCTCTTTGATTCTTAATTGTATTTCAGACACCTGTGGATCTTTGAATTTTTGCTTTAGGCATTTGCAGAACCTGTGTGGCATTGCTAGCTGTTTTATTCAACATGTGAGAACATTGTCACCTTGATGTCAATTTCCTTTTGGCGAGTTGTTTTTTCTGCGTCAGTTCTTGGTTGGCTTTGTCAGCAAGAAGTTCTCTTGCTGTTAAGCTGAATATTATTATGCCCTGAATGCTTCCATGCACCAGGTGACTATTACATTTAACTACTGTTTCTCCTTGCTGGTGTGATGGCTAATCATTAATGTTTTTGTATGATGTTATTGTCTATCATTCTTTTATTTGGTACAGTAAATTCATTGTGTCAAGTTGTCTGAGAAAAAAGTTTGTTTCAAAGTGATTTGATCATTGATTTTTGATGACTGATGGTAAAGTTATGCCATGTTGATAATTAACAACACAAATGTGATTAGGCAATAAGTAAACAGGTTCTGTGAATTAGTGTGAATGTTGAGCAGTGTGTGTGGTGTGAATAGGAAGCAGGAGTAAATAATTTAGAGGGCAAGACAGTAAGGGGAACCGTGAAGATGACAAGACAAGGAAGGATTTCGCTTTGTACCATGGGGGAAAACAGACTCAGTGAGCAAGAACTGAAGACTTTAGGGTTCTTTTCCTGTGGAAGCCGGCCTGGAGCTGGGCTGCTGTGGGACTGGAGCAACGTTCTGTAAGGAATGGTGTGGACGAGAAGTGTTCCAGGACTTACCGTCAACAAATCTGACGGGATGTGGACATCACTGGAGTGGTGATGGTTGTTGCTACAGAAACTAATATTCTTAAATGCTCCAAAGTGGACATGCTTCAGCGTGGCAAGTTCTGCTTTTTTTGTTCAGGTGTTTGTGAGACAACGGAAATCGTAAGTCTGTACCCCTGTGAACTGACCTCTGTCCTCAGAACTGAGACTGATTTACTCAAAGACAACTTGTATGTGTAAGAGAGAGAGAGAGAGAGAGAGAGAGAGAGAGAGAGAGAGAGAGAGAGAGAGAGAGATTATCTTTTATGTTTGAGAGTAATATAAATTTCTTGAGAATTGTAAAACTACATTGGCTCACTGGATCCTAGTTTATTTTATTTTATCATTATTAGTGTGTGTGTGTGTGTGTGTGTGTGTGTGTGTGTGTGTGTGTGTGTGTGTGTGTGTGTGTGTGTTAAAAGCAAATACGCATGCAGTGATTAATAAAATTAGCAAAACTGTTACCACCACCACCACCACCACCACCACCACCACCATTATCATCTTTATTATCGCTATCATCACTGTGTTATTGGTTATCATAATCATCCCGTTTATGACGATTGTAATGAATGTCGTTATCACCACCATCACCACCTTTATCATAGTAGTCACCACCATTACTAACATCATTGTTGAAATTGTCATTATTATCAATAACCTTCTCTTGATAATTAATACTGATGTTGTTATCATAATCATCATTGCTATCACTATCATCACTATCACTGTTATGTCGTTATGCTGCTGCTGATTACCTTTATTATTATCATATCGACCATGATCGTCACTTTCACTATTATTGCTATTGTTATTGTTGTCATGATCATTGTTATTTTTGTCGCTGTTGTCATTATTGTTGTTGTTGTTGTTGTTGTTGTTCTTTTCACATCCGGCAAGCAGATCATGCTCACATTTGTGTCTGTCTGTCTCTCAACAAAATTACGCTGAAACTACAAAACCGATTTTAACGAATCTGGATGAAAAGATAAAATGTGCGGATTGACATCGAATGGAAGACACGGGATCCGTTCATCACGATTGCACAAACAAAACTATTACTCTGGTTTTCACGACACTCTGAAGAAAGATTAAATGTGGCCCATGAACAAACCCACTGAAGTTTGGTCCAGATCAATGGGGCTGATCCGGATCAAGAGGACAGATCCTGAAGATCCGTTTTACCTGAGACCTGAGCTTTGTGCTCTCGCGTTTACCTTTCTAGCTGTCGTCGGTGTCATCACCCTCATCATCACACGTATTGATGCCGTCATCATTGTCATCACATTGATAGAATCCTCTACTATTATCAATACCATCACCCTCATCATCATATGCGTTGATGATGTCATCATCGTTATCGCGTTATCGCGTTAGCAGAAAATACTCTTCTAGCTATTGTCAGTATCATCATTTTCATCATCGTAAATACTGAAGCTGTCATCATCCTCATCACCAAATGGACAGAGAGTTCATATTTAAACTTGCGAGGCTTCCTGCCCGATCAGAACGTCATCTGACAGTGGGCAGATTGCAGGATGGCGGCTGTTGTGAAGAAGGGGAGAGTCGTTGAAGGGGCCAGTTGTTCGGGCAGTTCCCCACAGTGGTGGTAAACACTCCTCCTGCTCACCGCTTTTCTGCCCCATTGACGACAGAATTGGAGGGATTGATTTTTATATCCGTTTTCCATGTCAGACCAAGGCAGGATGTCTGTGGGCGGGGGCCGTGGATAGTGTGGTATGGCTTGAGAAAAAGAGGACGGGGGATAGGGGTGTTGAGGGATGGAACAAGGACGGGTGAGTCGGTAGTTTGATTCTTTTTTATGGTGTGTGTATGTGTTGTGTGTGTGTGTGTGTGTGTGTGTGTGTGTGTGTGTGTGTGCGCGCGTGCGTGCGTGTGTGTGTGTGTGCACGTGTGTGTGTGTGTGTGTGTGTGTGTGTGTGTGTGTGTGTGTGTGTAAAAAGAAGGTGGGCAAGTCTGGCTGGTGGGAGGGTTTGAATGGGAGTGAGGGGGGGAGGAGCAGTATGTGCATGTGTGTGGCGGGGGTAGGGGGCGGGGGGTAGGGGGGCGGGGGGCGGGTAAAAGGGAGTTACTCCACACGCTATTTTGAGTGCATACGTGTCTGTTAGTGTGTAGATCTGTCGGGACAGACGAATGTGGCACACAGTTAGTCATTTGGTCACCTCGGATCATTGGATGTTTTAAAAAAATCCTCTCAGAACAGAATGACCAATCTGGCGACAAAGTGATGATGTACAGTCATGGGTCCATAGGAGTTGCACGCCTGCACGTGGGCACGCGCCAGCGCTCAACGCAAATGCACGAATACACAAGTATTCCACATGATCTTCTCTCTCTCTCTCTCTCTCTCTCTCTCTCTCTCTCTCTCTCTCTCTCTCTCTCTCTCTCTCTCTCTCACATATGATGTATTATATCATAATGATGATGATGATAATAATAATAATAATAATAATAATAATAATAATGAAATTAATAATAGCAACAACAACAATAACAATAATAATAATAATGATGATGATGACGATGATGATGATGATGATGTTAATAGTAATAATAATAATAATAACATATATAAAGAAATGCAGAAACTTAACAAAGCTGTGCCCCACGTCCCGTTTCATCTGTTGCTCCAAACGCAACCTACAGGAACTCCTCTCAGCGGTCGGTTGTAGAGGAACATATCAATACACTACCCATATCCGACAGGTATGGGAGAATTGTATCAACACACTACCCATATCCGACAGGTATGGGAGAATTGTATCAACACACTACCCATATCCGACAGGTATGGGAGAATTGTATCAACACACTACCCATATCCGACAGGTGTGGGAGAATTGTATCAACACACTACCCATATTCGACAGGTATGGGAGAATTGTATCAACACACTACCCATATCCGACAGGTATTGGAGAATTGTAGTAATACAGTATCAATACACTACCCATATCCGACAGGAATGGGAGAATTGTATCAACACACTACCCATATCCGACAGGTATGGGAGAATTGTATCAACACACTACCCATATCCGACAGGTATGGGAGAATTGTATCAACACACTACCCATATCCGACAGGTATGGGAGAATTGTAGTAATACAGTATCAATACACTACCCATATCCGACAGGTATGGGAGAATTGTATCAATACATTATCGATGTCAGAACAATTTTCTCTCCGGAGGAAAACTGGAAACACGCTACTTGCAACGGAACGGCTGAAAGAATGAAAGCAATACTACACGAGCGACAACTAGACCACCCGCTTTGGGAAATACTTTGGTTTTCTTTTTGTTTGTTTGTTTGTTGTTGTTTTTAATCGGCAGTTAGACCCTTGTTGCTGGTCACTTCTTTTGAGATCAGTGCTGATAGGCCCTAGGGGATGCTCATTGACTGCAAGATACCATCGATCCTTGCCGTATTAGACTAGTACCACAAATATCATCCCACTCAGACAAATCTTATCTAGACTAATCCTATTTGAATTAATGGTGTTATTCTTCCCGTTTGATATAACTGGCCTCGTGTTTTGCTGAGTTTTGGAAAGCACTCTCGCAATTTTGCATTTTGAGTTTACTCACACACACACAAACGCACACGCGCACGCACGCACGCACGCACGCACGCACGCACGCACGCACGCACGCACGCACGCACACACACACACACACACACACACACACACACACACACACACACACCGCGTTTACAAGCACACACAAACATACAATTGGTGCGCGTTTACTTGGAAATTATTTAGTTAAGTTTCACTAGAATCCTGATTTTACAGGCACGTACAAATTTCATGCAGTTCACCTCTGTTCAAACTGTTGGACCAACACATTCATCTTCAGGCACTGGAAGTCTCAAATCCTGTTCAGTACTCAACATGGCTTACAGTCTCTCAGTCAGAGATGAAGACGGATTATGTTTTTGTTTAAAGTCGGATGAAAACGAGTTGCCGGAGCCTTTCGAAGACGTAAGCCTACAGAGCGAAGCAGAAGCTAAATATTGATTGTATGGTACATCCTAAACAATCTACCGGCGATTCAAGAGTACTCACCAGAATTTTTCGTAGATCTACTGCGAGGAGGAGCGGTTGCCCAAACTGATTTCACAGCATTTTCAGAACAAGTCCCACGCTCAGAAGCCCAAACGATCTGTTCCAATCGAGCATCAGCTGATCACTCTGAGATCCAGTGGACCTAGAGGACACAGTATGGGGCAACTATTGATGTGCAACATAGTCTTCAGCGCGTGATTAGATTAGATCGTGTGAGATTGGTCCTAATAGGCCTCTTCTCAATCATTTCACACGTGCGGCCGCAACCATACATAGTCATTAAAGATCAGGTTAAGAGTGTCTGTGGTCTCGCTGACAGAAACTATCGTAAATAATGGGCACACTGCACAAATCCGACGTCAAGTTAATTGGGAACTATTTAAAACTGATTGGCACGTCTTTTGCACATCACAGTCAATATGAACACGACAAGACAGAACAAGATTCATCGAAATGTGTAGAAGTGTAGAATGACAGTTCAGTCAAGATACCTGTAGTAGTGTCTGCACCTGTTTTGGTTCTCCCTGTTTGCCACGGAACGTGGTGACGACTCCACAAATGTCCTAATCCGTATGTTAGAGCGTTTGGGCAGATGACAGATTTGTCACCAATCTGAATATGGTCCACGACACGTATGAATATGTCGTTTTAATGGAAACGATGTAAAAACGTTGCGTGATTTGGCTTTATGTCAGGGATGATTATTCCGTGTTTCAATACACAATCCATCATCTCCTAATGATTGGGGACTTGTCAGAAGGCTTTCCATTTCTTCTGTCGAACTCATTAATCACAGCTCAGGTTATTTTGATGAAAGCAGTGTTCGAACAGAGAGAGAGAGAGAGAGAGGGGGAGGGGGGGAAGGAGGTCGGGGGGGGGGGGGGGGGGGGGGGGGGAGAGGGGGGCGTAGTCAAATTGTCAGGAGAAAGTGGAATCCCAAAGCTTATATATACTTTGATTTTCATGAGTGCAAAAATCACTTTTTTTCTCCAAAATTTGGAATTGAATTTTTAAAGTCTAAAACATTATTTGAAAATTAATCTTCATTTCATCAGATATCAATACAAACCCAAGATTGATATGGTAATAAACAAGTTTCAATTAGTCATAATCAGGGACGGAGTTTACTGCTATTGATACCACTAATACCATCCCTGTTACTACTACTGCTACTACTACTGCTGCTGCTGCTGCTGTGATTATTAACTCAAAAAGAAAGGAGAGGAGAACGAGCTGAGTTAGGGGCCATGTTGAAGAGTTACTGGAGGAGGAAAATTGGAGGGGGTGTAAGTGAAGGGAGAGGGGGGAAACTGAAACGTGGGAGAAATGAAGTTGAGCAGGGGGAAGGATGGGTAGGAGGGGAAGTAAAGGGTGTGGTTAAAATGTTTCTTTTATGACTCGGATACCGTGACGGGTTTGGATTGGTCACGGTACGAGGGTTCTTTTGATGTTCTGTGCTATGCCCAGAGCTTGGTGTTGGATTGAACCATTAGCTGAAATGCCCGGCTGTGTGCTGTTGTTGCTGCTGACAGGGGCTGGCGTGACGTGGGGCTGGCTGGGTCGATAAGCCATTGTTCTCCAGAGCTGGAAGTTGGTTAGTAAAGGATCCCCCCTCCCTTTCTTCCTCCCCATTTCATCCCTAGACTCCATCCCTATCCGCTCCCATCCTCCCTTTCACTCTCTCTCTCTTTCTGTATGCATGGGTGAGTGTGAGTGCGCACATTTTGTACTCTTTACGTACGCGCGCTGTTTGTGTTTGTGTGTGCGTGTACGCTTTCGTTCGTCTGTTTGGGTGTGTTGTCTTGGTATTTGTATTGATGCGTTCGTGGCTATATGTATGTGCATGTTCAGGCGTATACGTGCAGACGCGCATCTGTATGTGGACGTACAGTCTAGTGGATCATTACATCAGGGAAATAGACTGAAGCAAAAACTAGAATGGACGACAGATAACCCGGATGGTATGGACTCCATGTTGAGCCCCCTTTTAAGGTACGGAAGAAAAGAACAAATTGACAGATGAGTTCCGAGTCATGTTGATTATAGCTCAGGCTACCACGAGGGGCCTTATCAGGCCTGCCATTTCGTCCAAATCAAATGCTTGCACAGAAAAGCGTGTGCTGACCTTCACACAATCTTTATCAACACTGCTTCATTTGATCATAATCAGGTGGCAATGTATGGATAGAAATGTTAATATTGAGAAAGAGCAAGTGGGGGGGGGGGGGGGGGTGGTGGGGGGGGTCGCGATGGGTTTTTTCCCCCTGTTTTTGTTTTTCTCGTTTGTTTTAAGCAAGCTTCATATGCCTTTCTTCACGGGCAAAATATCATGTTCTGGTTTCTTCTTGCTCGTCCTCGTCCTCGTCCTCCTCCTCCACTTTTCCCATTTTTTTTAGTTTACAACGCAGATCAGTGCAGCAATTTGTATGTGACCGAGTGATCATAATTTTGAAAGTATCTGACAAGCAATTAAAATGTTTATTTTTCTTCTTGTCATCAATTGACCAGCTTACTCTCACTCCTTTGTCTGACTTCCTGGTCATAGACAGTCTCTGATGTAACCTTTCAGTGAGGGTAAATTTGACAAATGTCCGTGGTTGCTGGCACTACACTATGAGCTGAGTTCTGATTTTGGCGAAGAAGAAAATGAGAACAAAATGTCAGGGAAATATATCATAAATGTTAAACTCTTCAATAACAGCATGTGGGAACCATCGTATTCCTTTTGAAGACAGATCAATTCATATTGCCTCCATATATATAACAAAAACAAGATTCATGTGTTTGACTGGCTCTTCCACCTAGGGACTTTACTCCAAAGCTTTCGTCTTTTGGCTTGATCACTGAACTAGTGTCCTCGTGTTTAGTGTTACAAAGAAACAAGATTTGTATTACATTCCCATTGTGTTCCTCACAAAATAACTGAATAGAGAGAACCTGAGTTGGGAGAACTGAACTTTAAACAACAAAACATATATATATATATATATATATATATATTTTTATATATTATATATATATATAATGCTGAACAATTAAGTAGTGGGGGAAAACAAGTGTATGTATGTATGTTATGTTTATATATATATATATATATGAAGAAAGAAGAAGAAGAAATATATATATATATATATATATATTATATATATATATATATATATTATATATATATTATATTACAACAAACTAATAAATTCCAAGGATAAGTACCGCACGTTCCAGCAACTTACAGAGCAGCTTGGTGTTGCAATGACTGCAAGAAATATTGAATTATAAACAAAGCTTGCTCTTATGTCTTAGATTGAAGAAATAGGGGGAGATACGCATTCATATCTGCATGGTAGATGATTCCGCCTAACTAACAGTATGTGCTTGAGTGGGTGAATGGGGAAAATAAATAAATGCTTCTCAAAATGAGCCTTCAGCAAGCTTATATTCTCCAAGGGTGAGACATCCTCCAATAGGGAGGGAACTCACTAAACCTATAACTCCTGGTCATATACCGATATTTCGAAACTTGGTGGTTTCCTCAGTGACCGCGGAAAAGTGGTAATTTGACTCCTCTGCCTTTTCAGTTTTAAGAAGAATACAATCCCAGAAAAGGTTGGTGTGCAATACCGTAGTATGTTTGTTGAGTTTTCAAAAAACCAACAAAGGTGCCATTAAGAAGCAAAAGAAAATCATAAAAGAGCAAAACAAACTACATTTTCTTGTGAAAAGTAAAAAATATAAAAAGATATCCTCTAAGACACAAGTGCTGAGGGCAAGTTCTTGGAATGAATCCGCAAGGGACTAAAATACAACAAACTAATAAATTCCAAGGATAAGTACCGCACCGTTCCAGCAACTTACAGAGCAGCTTGGTGTTGCAATGACTGCAAGAAATATTGAATTATAAACAAAGCTTGTCTTATGTCTTAGATTGAAGAAATAGGGGGAGATACGCATTCTATCTGCAGTGGTAGATGATTCCGCCTAACTAACAGTATGTGCTTGGGGTGGGTGAATGGGGAAAATAAAATAAATGCTTCACAAAATGAGCCCTTTAGCAAGCTTATATTCTCCAAGGGTGAGACATCCTCCAATAGGGAGGGAAACTACTAACCTATTAACTCTGGTCATATACCGATATTTCGAAACTTGGTGGTTTCTCCCCAGTGACCGCGGAAAGTGGTAATTTGACTCCTCTGCCTTTTCAGTTTTAAGAAGAATACAATCCCAGAAAGGTTGGTGTGCAAGAACTTGCCCTCAGCACTTGTGTCTTAGAGGATATCTTTTTTAAATTTTTTACTTTTCACAAGAAAATGTAGTTTGTTTTGCTCTTTTATGATTTTCTTTTGCTTCTTAGATGGCACCTTTGGTTGGTTTTTTGAAAACTCAACAAACATACTACGGTATTGCACACAACCTTTTCTGGGATTGTATTCTTTTAAAACTGAAAGGCAGAGGAGTCAAATTACCACTTTCCGCAGTCACTGAGGAGAAACCACCAAGTTTCGAAATATCGGTATATGACCAGGAGTTATAGGTTAGTGAGTTTCCCTCCCTATTGGAGGATGTCTCACCCTTGGAGAATATAAGCTTGCTGAAGGCTCATTTTGAGAAGCATTTATTTTATTTTCCCATTCACCCACTCAAGCACATACTGTTAGTTAGGCGGAATCATCTACCACTGCAGATATGAATGCGTATCTCCCCCCATTTCTTCAATCTAAGACATAAGAGCAAGCTTTGTTTATAATTCAATATATATATATATATATATAAAAACTAGAAAAAAAATATGTAAACTAGAAAAAATATGTAAAATAGAAAAAAAAAAAAATATATATTATATATACAACAAACTAATAAATTCCAAGGATAAGTACCGCACCGTTCCAGCAACTTACAGAGCAGCTTGGTGTTGCAATGACTGCAAGAAATATTGAATTATAAACAAAGCTTGCTCAGAGAACAGGGAAAGGGGCATTCTGGGCCACTTCCGCCCTCACCCCGTTTCGGGCGAAAGTAACCCCGAATGCCCCTTTCCCTGTTCTCTGACAAGTAAGACTTCAATAACAAAAAATAACGATTATCTACAAAACAAACATACTGTGCAGGGTTATCCGTTTTCAATACTAATTTACTAAACTTTTCAGATTTCAGTTTTGTTTAATCTGTGTTTTTCCTGGTCTTTTTCAATAACATCATTTTCGCGCAAACATTCTTCAAATGAGTCTCTGTTTCATGTGAATAAAACTACAGTCTTTAAACTGTTCTCTAAAGTCTTTTTAAAACCGAGTTCTATTTCTGCTAAAAACCAACCACTTATCCCTGCATGTCTTTCGCGAAAGCTAGTTTCGAAAAGTGTTTCTCTTTTTAAACTATGTTCTTTTGACCGAACCAGTCTCTATAATAATAGTGTCTGCGTTCCTTCAAACAGTCTAGAAAACTGTTCTAAACACTCACTCAGTTTATTGCTAGGATTAAACTAAAATATGTTCTTATCAGTCCATATAAATCCTTTCTATATGATATGCTTTGTTCCATTTACGTGTTGGACAGGAAAACACAATCTGATTAAAAATTATAACGATAAATGTTTGTAACAGGGTCGAGGATAAAATATTGTTTTTCCACAACCCAGTCTGCCACAAATTCAATGAGCAATGAGGAGTTTTTGTCTAAAGTTTCATGCTCCATAGTTTTCATAAACAGAGTTTACTCTCATTCAGTTATTATTTTTATCTTACTCTCGTCAACAATGTTCAGTAAATAAAACCTAAGGAGGGCCTAAAACGTTGTGTAAGTTAAATCCAATTTAGTTCCGGTCAGCTTGTTTTATTTAAAGTCAACAGTGATTTTGTTGATGTTGTTATGATCTTCAATAACCTCGCCAATGTGAAGAACGACGATGGATCATTTAAGGTGGTTTAGTCTAAGTTTGACAGTAATATAATTTCTTTTATAAGGGTATCACTAAGCCCACAACCCCATCCCTCTTCACATCTTTTAAGGAAAGAAATTTCCAAATATTATTGTGAGTGTCTCTAATTTTCTGCTGGAAAAGACCTGTAATTTTGTAGAAGCTTTTTTTGACAACTGTTTCTTTTTGTGGAGGATGTACTGTTTTTTCATACGGGTTATTTCCATTTCTTTCCGACTATAAACGTCGGTCTAAGACTTACATGTAACCGGGCCAGAGTCTTGACTGCTTTTCTGATAACTTTTTTGACGGCCATAAAAAGGTTAAATGGGCTTATGAATTTCAAAATTTTATTGCCCATTCTAAATATGGTTCTAAGTGCCATTTGAGGTCAGGTTTTCGAACTATTTTATATTCATACGGGCCCACATTATTTGCTTTAGATAGGTAGTTGTTCTAGTTTAGGAAATATTGTTGTCGTCCAACCCTTTTGCGTTTATTATCACCTCTTTAGTGTACTCAAAAAACCATAACAAAAGTGCCTATCTCCCCATTTTGTTCAAGTCCGAAGACTGCATGGTTTTTATTTCTAATTTTATACACTCACAGGCGAATGTAACTCTGGTTTTTCTGGCCCACGCGACATTATTTTTAGTAGCGTCTTATTTTATTTCCAACAACAATGTGCAGGTTATCACAGTTCCCGACTTTCCCTGTTTTGTATTTGATTTTTATATTAAATGATCCGGACCCTCCACAAACTACTCTTTTAAACTGTTAAAATTTAGGGAATTGGTATAATTTCATACTCGCAATTTGCTGCTTTCCCTGACGGAGAGTCTTTAAAAAGACAGTTGAGGGCCTTCAATATAAGTTTCATCGTGCTCCGCTCATCCTCATGAAATAGAGAATGAAAGTAATGCAAGCTCGAGGGATTTTCCCCCTCATAAGTGTTTTGTCTGGTCCGCCAAAAAACCTATGAGTGGGTTAAAATTGTATTTGTAAAAAGCTAACATTTTTAGCTAGCTCTCTATCAAAAAAGTAAGATGTTTCCTTCGTCTTCAAGCTTAAATGTTACATAGTTTTTAGATTTTGCATTGTTAAGTTTGAGAGTTACTGTTAAGGTACTCATTGCTTCTTTTCGTGAGCAAACCCGTAATAACCCATCAGGTATGTTAACTGGTCTTTTTGTCCCTGCTTCTTTTAACTTTTAGACCCGTATTATTCTTCTTTGCTTTGTTATATTAAACCATACGACTTGTAAAAATATTTCATGGGAGCGCGACGTTCTGGTTTCCGCATTTGATATTTAATAGATGTTCTTAAAACCGAAGGGCTCGTTTGAGTTGTTATTGTTACAAAATTTTTTAACAAACAAATTAAAAATGGAGTGCAATCAAATATTGATGCAACATATTCTGTTGGGCCGCCATACAATCTTAAAAAATATAACAACTGCCACTCGACAATTCTGTGACCCAGACTGACGCTTCTTCATAAAAAGGTGAAGTACTCATTGGAAGAGCTATCTTAACCCTATTAAAAAAGATACATCGCGGAGCGTGGTTTAGTCATCCGATGCAGTTTTTATCAGCACGTTTAAACTTTGCTGTGTGTTGTGCTACCTTGGGTGTGGAGGTGTCGTATTGCTAATATTAAATCATCTGATCCTATGGTAAGGTCAGTGTACAGATTTCATTTTTATAACCTTCAGACGTTATTTTAACCTGAACTGCAAGCGCCATTACCGAATGACAAAACCGTTTAATCATGCAGGCACAACAGAAAAGACCCTGAAGGCTTTTGACGGCTCTGTAAACGAATTCAATATTCACCAGACGGACTTTAGACAAACGATGGATCTTAATCATGGTCTAGCAAACCTTTTTTTTGGGGCTGCACAGCAAGTTTAAATATGCTGAGAATCCTCCTTACACCTCTTTTCTTCACGGAAAACAGTTTGTTCACCTTGGGGTCCATAGAGCAAGAGTAAAACAGAGGAAACATTTATCTTAGACATTTCTAAGGGCCTAACTAGGGCCGGGAATAGAACGACTAAACGGATCTATTCGTACTTCCGTTTTGGTGTTTTTGCTCGGGGCGAAGCACAAGGCAAGATCGAGATAACTGATCCTTCTACTGGCTTTGACGCGCAAAAACAATACTTGCACCTTTAGAGGACGCCATTACTTATACAGTTTGATTTACCTTCAAGTATTACAGATCCAAAATGTTTTACAATCCGCAAGATCGAAAGTAGCTTTGCTGTTGGACTGGTTTTACAAGGCTGCCTTCTTGACCTCAGACTCCAGGTAGGAATATAATAAATTATAATACTGAAATTCTTATAGCAGGCAATGAACAGAGGTTGGGAAAAACAACATAAATTCTGAGCCAGTATATTACAAACAATAAAAGACACCCAGATTAATACATTTAAATCCCGAAGTTCACACCAAAAGACATTGAAGCTCAGCAAAGGCTTGCGGATTGTTCGCGGGAGGATGACGTTGAAAATGAAAAGACAGCGCTTGTTCTTGGAATTAATGGCCGGGATTACTTGGTCTTTCTCTTACTAAATCTACCAACCTATTAAAGAGGAATATGGACCATACGTTTGCTGGCCCTCAAAGCCAACTACTTGCTTGCAGTAGACAAAGCCAGTGACAATGACTCCCAATATTCCTGGTTAAAGCGTCCACGGCTTTCCCAGCTAATTTTTTTAATAATTGCAAGATGATCAAGCATTTTTTACCCATGATTTATCAGGTGATGGCGGTGGAGGCCCTGAGGCTTTGTCCACGCCGGCCTGTATAGCCATCACGAGTGTACTAATTGCAAATCCTACGGCCTGTTTATAAGCTTACTAATGTGACTCTTGCTCTCTCAACAGTGTTCGTATTCGGTTCTGCTAGTGTCGTGTCTTCATATAAAATTCTTTGGATAGTTTCTCTTCTTTGCTCACGTGAGTTTCGTAAATTGTTTTCGGTTAGTAGACAGCCACTTCTAGTCTGCGATCTTTTTGTACCACGATCATTTAGTCTTTGGGTATTTATTTCTTTTAATTCATGCCTAGTTGGCGTCATCAGCCTCAACGAGTTTTTCTTTTTCTTTTTTATCTGCTTCATCTGTTCACCTAGTTTTGCTAAATTTTTGTTACTTGGTCTAATGGTTCTTAAAGATGATCAGGGCCGTTAGTTCTCGCATAGGCACTGGGGAATCCTTAAAGTTTTTAACGCTGTTTCTTTGAAAAAACTGGTTTTCTAGCTTCTCTTGTATATATTCATTCGCCGTGATTGATTTAATTCTTTACGTTCCATGTTTTGCATTTGGTTATCTGTCGGGAGTTCTTAGTAGAGTGTTTTGAAGTTTAGCAACTCCCCGCCTCGCCCTTAATTTCTGTCTAGCAATGCCAAGGCGATTTTGTCTTCACCACTGCGAATTTCTAATTGAAACCCAACAGCTACAAACTTTGAATTCTCGGGTCGGGGTTTAGTTGTAAGCCGAACAAGTTGCCCTTGTCGGTTTTTTACAAACAAATGACCATCTTCCTAATTCAAACAATCTTTGGGTCTATAAATTGGGCGGTTCTTGGACTAAACTTTGTTCATGCTCGACGTACTTTCTTTTAAAATCACGCAGCCTTGAGAGGCGTTGAGCGATGGCAGTGTAAAGGCTCCTATTCACTCTTGGTCGTCTCCCGCATCCCAAACATCCTATCTTCTTCGCTTCAATTCCTGCCCTTGTTTATTAACTAATTAACTTTTTATTTTGCTTCTAAACATGCCCGAACAAGTAACATGGTCGATTCTTGGACCCGATAGAAAACTGAAAGAGCCTTTGGCGTGCGGGAAAAAAAGCGGGAATCTTTACTGTTCCAAATACTCCATTACTATTGAAAATATTAAATTTATTTTATTTTGAAAGATCAACTTACTTCCTGTCAAATTTCCAGACCTAGGAGGGAAGAAGTGTGTGCCAGGCTCTGCGCTTCTTACTTCAACATAGCGCTCGATTCACAACAGACCCCAAACAGGGACAGTTGTGCAGAATTGGGGCGGGCCAGCTCGTTAAGAACATTTCAATTAAAACTTGAGGGGGCAAGAAATATTTACTTTAATAATGCAGACTCTTTTTTAACCTATTCTGATCTATGGCTAAACCGGGAACGGAAAGGTGATCTTGCGTTTCAAGGAATTGAAAATGACGAAGCACTAAAGCTTAGAATAGGCGCGAACTCGCTAGTGCTAAAAGCAGCAAAAAGGCTGTAGCTGTTAAATTTTGCGTATGGCACTCGTTTTTCCATTCCCTTGCTTTTGCGTGTTAAAGCGCATGCCCATACTATCCCGGAGCATTTAAAGGGACAGATTGTCATAATGAACTAACTTTTAATGAATCCAAACGCGTTATCAGCTCATCAGACACTGAAGCCAAAGTAACAGCATTACTGGACATCTCGTTCGCGTTTTGACGTTGTTAGCAACCTCTTCACTTAGCAAGGCTGATTGACACAACAATATCAGTAACACTCAAAATTACAATATCTTCCGACAGAGTGATTCTCTACACATCTCCTAGAAGCGGGCAGACACTATATGGATTTTTGTTTTAGCGTTGCAGCAGATCGCCATCAAGGTATTTTATTGCTGTGTGAAGAAGCAGAACGTTAAAAGAGCAAGGATGGAAAAGTTTTATCATCTAAAATAACGAAAGTGCAACGTACAATTGGACGGCAGTCTAACAAAATCTACGCTAGCGGGCTTCGACTTCTCATCCATTTTGACGGGAAATAAGAAAAAGTTTGGGGGTGGAGGGGTTGAAATCAAAAGCAGACTAGTGGTCTAAAGATTTAATATTACAGTGATAGACTCGATGATTATATAACAACAAAATACGGTTTATGGATTGACCTCGGTCAACAGAGGATCATGAGTTGTATGGAAGCGGTGAGAGAAACGTGAGAGGCGTAATAAACATTCAAACTTGCATAAAGACGAAGCAAGCGATAAACCGCTTAATGTACAATTTGTTTTTATTATATGCTGCGCCAGCTGCCTATTCGCGACACCGATTAGAATATGTAATATACTTAAATTATTTTTCTTTTATAAAACGCAGTCTGTTGGTTATCAAATGTGGCCTACCGCCACCGGTGAGTCGAGAGAAGAGATCGCTGGCAATTTGTGTTTAGAAAGCCCTGAAGTAAAAAACCTTCAGAATAACCATCCTTACGCAAATGCAGCCAGTATTAGAGCAAGGACCTTTACAAATACAGCAAAAACCAACGAGGAATTCTGCTGCCTTTTAATGCTGTTACATATGTTAATACTGGAAGCATCGACTATAATTGCTCTATCAGCAGGAGCAAGTGTTGGTCTATTAGCAAGGGCATAGGCGCACCGCAAGTCATTACTCTAGGAGGTTTGTCTTTAGCTCACGGCAGTGTTCATTAGCTGAAGTGGCGGCTGGCAACAATAAAAACTAAACTCCAAACGCCACCAGCTATTTGGTTCAATAATAACGGCTACTTAAACTTAGTTCGTTTAAACTGACAATACAATAAAGCGCTTGTTGACTCAAACATCACGGATGAAGAATTTAATCGTTTTCCCGGCCGATTTTGATGACTACACAGACAACGTTTGTCTTCAAAGAAAGGCGGTGACAAGTTTTTCTCAAAACAGCCCGACCCGAGCAGATAAAAAAGGAATTGCTTAAAAAAAGTAACCGAGCCATTCAACTCTGTTTCTAAACAGCACCATTACACACCAAAAAAGGTGTTTATACTTTAGTTTATGAGGTCAAGCGCAAAAAAGACCGTTGAGATAGGTTCTCCCAGATTAAGTATTTTTGTTTAATTTAAATAAATATTTTGGCTTCGAAAAGAAAGACAGCGTGGCTAAGATCTCTGAAGGGACAAGACGAATTGTTTTGAAGGGAAATGCTCGAAGAGGCGGTTTATCAAGAGCACGAATGATATTGATATAGAAGTCACTGGACCCAACAACCGTACAGGCAAGCGTTGTTCATGCTATTTCTCAAGTTTCCCGGCAAACTATACAATAAGACCGCAGTTAAAGTAATGTTGGTGTTTTAATTGACTCTGTAACAATACATGAAGCCACTCTCGAATTCAGGGGTCTCAAACTAAACAACAGCACTATTCTTTCTCCTAACGACTCTTAAACACCCTGGCTGGGCAGAGAAATGCTTGCTCGTTTGACGCTGCCGCTGAAGACAGCCCACAAATGAGAGGGCCTCTGGTTGGTCAGAGGGCGAAAAGTCCTTGAGTAGGATTAAAAACCGGCTAAGTATGCACCGCTTGTAGGCAAGGCTTACCATTCCGCTACCTCGGGAGTTGGTTTTAACGGAGAGCAGTTTTAAACATAAACAATTCAGACAACAAAGTTTCATGTGGTGCGTTCTAGCAAGCTGCATTCATGTCAGCGAACGCCGAGAGGTGGACCTCACTCTAGCCTACGCTAAAGATCTTAACCTTCAATGGAATCTCCCTTTCCTGTTAGTGTAGACCAAATTGATCAGTTGAAGAACAAAAAACAATAACGGTGAAAGTAATAACATGGGATGAGGACACAACTTGCGCCATTTAAAGTGTCAGAACAGTCCAACAATCGGCGAACCAGACAAAAAATCTTGTTGACTTTTACTATAAAGTTTACACCCGCGGGGCTACCCATTACACCTTTGCTACCGGCAAAATGCAAGCTAGATTATAGAGTTATACTACAAACGAAACATCGCAAACAAGAATCTGCAGACAATGTTTAACAACGAATTCCATCTGTAGCCAAGTTTTGCGACAGGTGACACATATCAAAACATTTGTAAAAGTTCGTCGACTGTTAATACAGAACTCATTACGCCCCCGCCGGATCTAAAGTTCGTTTTAAGAACTGGAAAAAATGCACACAAGTCCTAGTAGTTTACGCGATTGAGTCGTTATTGTTCTTATGAAGGCCGAGCACCACAAAAACTTCGAAAAACGTTCTTAATGAGTAATCATAGATTTGTAATTTGCCTTCATTATTGTCAGGTCGGGATAGCGTTTATTCAGAAACACGAATTAATAGAGGCCCCAAATGCGGCTCGAAGATTTTTACAGCGCATGCAGCAAGGTGCGTACTGACTGTACTAATAATCTGAATTTATCTGAAATCATGCTGACGCCTGAATACCAACAACCGTATGCCTCAGCCACTCACTGTTGGATTTTGGGTTTAGCGATAAGCCATGGTGTAAAACCCACGTAGAGACATGATCCACATTCGTGGGAAGTTCAGAGGAGCAGCGCTAAACAAATGCAATCTTCAACTAAGTTTGAACCTAAGGACATGGAAGCTGGGCCCATCTTCTTTTCATACTTGCGAGGTTCCGACTCCACCTTATAATGAAAAGCAGTGGACGATGCCTCAGGGTGTCAAGCCTTGCACAGTCATCGAAAAGTACATGTGCTTTATCTAATAACATGTCTTTTTATGACTCTATGCAGCACATGATGGGTTCATTAGAGTCACTGGCTATTCCTTAAGTCTGCCCAATAACGAGAATATTTTGACCCAACCTTGTTAGAAGGCGTTTACTTATGGTACTGAACAGTTGGGAAGGTTTACGAAGTCACCTTCCCCTAAAGGCGTTCTTTTCTAGTCTAGAGGAAGGACATCAGGACTGATTACCAGCATGCTCAGATGCTGGCAAAGTTAGTGTAAAACGATGGGAGACTATCATGATCCTATTATGGCAGATACATGTTGTTGGCGGACGTCTTTGAAAACTATAGAAAGACCTGCATGAAAACATTATAGCCTGGATCCGCGCATTACATTTCTGCGCCCGGGATGAGCTGGGACGCTTTCTTAAAGTTTACTGGAGTACAGATTGATTTATTGTCAGATTTACCAATGATTCAGATGATTGAAAACGGATTGCGTGGGGGAATTAGTATGGCGTCGCACCATTACTGTAAAGCAACAACAAATACCTAGATGACTATGATCACAGTAACAAGGTCTAACTATCTCATGTATTTAGATGCAAACAACTGTATGGATGGGCTATGGCGCAATCGCTTCATTACGCAACTTAAAATGTACACAAGGTACAATAATATTCAAAAGGCATTAAAGTGGTTGGGTGTTTCGCCGATCACCAGCGTGGTTTCATTCTAGAAGTTGATTAGAATATCCTCATGAACTCAATGACCTGCATAATGACTATCATTAGCAGCGAAAGTCTAAAGATGGATCCAGAGACCGCCTAAACTTGTGCCTAATCTTCGAGGCAAAAAAATTATGTCTGTCATTACAGACTTCTACAATTTTATTTAAGACATGGTTTGAAGTTAAAAGCTGTTCATCGCATAATTGCTTTGATCAAGAACAGTTCATGAAACCATACATCATGAAGAACACTGATCTCAGAACAAATCCACAGATGCTTCAGAAAAAAGACTTTTTAAGCTGATGAACAACAGCTGTTTTGGAAAGACTATGGAGAATCCGCACAAGCGCAAAGATGTTAGATTAGTCACCAAAGAGAACGAAGCAATTAAAGCTGACTTCAAAACCAAATTATCAGGACTTAGAAGATTTCATGATCAGCTTTTGGCATAATAATGAAAAAAAAGAAAGTCAAATTGGACAAACCGTATTTATTGGGTTTTACTGTTTTAGAATTATCAAAGCTTTTGATGTTAGAATTTCTTAATGACTACTTTAAGCCCTCGTATCCTGAGTCCAGAGTACTTTACACAGATAAGATAGTTTTGTTATAGATATTCCTACTGAAGATATTTATAAAGACATGGAAATCGAAGTAGCTAAAGGACATGCGGGATGGTATGATACATCAGATTACCTAAAGATTCACCTTTACATTCAATTACTAACAAGAAAGGTTTTAGGAAAGATGAAGGATGAATTATCTGGAAAGGTAATCAAGGAGTATGTGGGGTTAAGGTCAAAAATGTACAGTATTTCGAGCCAGGAGAAAATCATTAAGAAGCAAAGGAATATCTCGCAGGTGTGCAGTCAAACATATCACATGACAACTACAAAGAAGCATTGTTTGGCAATAAGACTTTTCATCATGACAACGTAAAACTGGATCTAATCTACATGAGATCAACACAACAGTTGTAACAAAGAAGTCATAGATAGAACAAACACAAAACGGGTGTTTGTTAATCCAGAGTTTTCATATGCAATTGGGCACTGGAGAACCGTAAATTAATTAAAGCGGAACTGTGCCTGGCGGAATTATCTGCAGTTCTTCTTTCACAAAAGATCTTTGAGGGGCTGGCTGTTTTGTTGTGTCAGTTTCTCGTAAATAATACACGGGCGGATTCATCTTTACAATTCTTTTTATTTCATATGGGTCAACACTCCAAACTGGATCTGTTGCCCTAATGCGAGTGTCCCCTTCTGCTTCCCCCGGTAAATAAAGGTACCTTACTTTCAATCCAAATGGTAATAGTTTGCTGGATGAAGACTCTCCTTCAGCAACATTTATTGTTTTTCTTTTGATTGCTTGTACTGGCTTTAGCCCTTTAAATTCTTCATTATTCATTGCGCGCAAAACTGAGGGCAATCTTCTAACCCATTCTGTGTTGCGAGAATTGTCAATCAGCTCTCTGTGATACTGGTAAGAAAAAAGTCTTTCGGCTAACTGTTTGTTAAAGTTTTCAACTAAAGCCTGTGATCTATGAACTCCTGGAATGCCTCTTTTAATGGTAACTCTATGTTTCAACAATAATTGATTCACTTGGCCTTTAAATTCTTTCCCATCATCGACTTGAATCATGCGAGGGTAAGTTAGTGGGACCTCGCTGGTATATCAGCTGTATGGCAACAGCAACAGCAGAAGCACTCTTTTGTGTTAATGGTTCTGCATCTTTGTATCTTGAAGCCATGTCAATGACTGTGAGTGCGTACTTAAATCTTTTTCGTCTAATCCTATCAGAGGGTAAATATAGAAGATCCATTTGATGGGTGTCGTTTGGAGTTGTATTGACAAAGTGTGGTCTCTGTATTCGTCTGGGGCAGGTAAATAAATTTGCGCCAAATCGCTTGTTTAGATAACCATTCTTTGCTGTTTGTTCACTGAACCCCCGCTGCTTGGCTTAGCTTTTTAATTGCTGTGATGCCCTTCCAATATCCTTTGGTGAATAATAGATTTTGTTCATTTTTTATTCAGCCAATATTATGTGCAACAAAATACACGACGGTCATGCCAACGACAATAAACGCGATTTCTTGCATCTTTTGTTTTTCTGATGGTTGATAAAAGTCACTGAATTTTGGTGGGGGCAATGTCTGGACTGGTTTGCCTGTTACTAGATAATATTCTTTTATTGCTTGATCAACATTTTTAAATGTGTAAGCTGCATGCCCCTGTCTTTTCAGTGTGTCATTAATAAAATCTAACTGCTCAAGTCTCTGCCTTTCATAGGCGTCTTGTGCAGCTGCTAGTTCCTCCATAGCTTTGTTATGCCTTTTTCTCTCGCCATCATTCCCAGTTTACTAAATGCAAAATTACTGCCGCTAAAAGCAAGCGCATTCACCACAGCGCCGCCTATCATTATTGCGAGTGAAGCCATTTTTTATAAATGTATTTTTTTTTTACATATTTATATTCTCTGGAATTATTCCTTGCTTAACTAGAAAATCTTTCGTGGCAACCGAAGCTGCAATGATAGCAATTAGCTTTGCTGAATCCTCAAAGTCTAGTTTGCCAAGATCTGCTGGTTTAATTCTTAACAGGCTTTTACCAAGCATTGAGTATCCTACACTTAGCCCTCCAATAACAGCAGAATGGTATACAAGGTTAGCAACAGTTTTTTCAGTGCTCATTTTTATAAAAAAAAATAATTATAATTTAATAAAAAACATAAACAGTGATGTTTCCCCAAAGCTAAAAGGAAACCCTTTAAACCTTTGAACTTATAAAGGGAAAACCAAGTTGATGATCAAGTATTATGCCCAAAAAGGGGGAGGCTGTATTTTTAGAAAGCAGGGAAAAAAAAAACAGTTCTGGGAAACTAAATTTCAGCTTTGGGAACAGTTTTCAACGGGTTTGTCCCACAAGACATTTTTAAAGTTAATAACGGGTAGGGAAAGGGCGCAGCTGGGGTCTAGAATGGTGAAAAGTTTTGGGCAAAGGGTTTTCTTAGTTTGTCACAAATATTTCGAAAGATTTGCCCCTTTGGGTTTTCTGAACAAGATTTTTTAGTATGTTTTAAAACGCAAATCATTTTTTTAACAAAGTCATTAGGGGTTTAAAAGGATGTGATTTTTACTATTTTTTTTGGAACTTTTGTTATCGCCATTAACCCTTGGGTTAATAACTTTTAATCATTTAATTTTTTTTCCCTTAAAAATTAAAAAGGGAAGCGGGAAAAATCATCAGAACAGGAAATTAAATAGGTGGAGAAAAAACCCAACCCAGAAAACAGCGGGAAAAAACCTGAAAAAGGGGGGGAAACTTTAAAAAAAATTGGGGTGTTGAAGCGGGAAAAAAAAAATTAGCGGAAGTGGAACAAAAAAAAAAAATTTAAATGTTAAATTTTAAACAAAGAAAAAAACCCACCCCAACCCCCAGAAAAAAAGTTGTTTCCCATGCCGCTAAAAAAAACCCCATTTTGGATTAAGGGCCCCCCAAAGTCTTCATGGGAATATTAAACCCTTAAAAAACTGTTGCCATTTTTGGCCCCCTTGTTTGCTTTTGGGGGGCAGTTATTATGGCTATAAAATATTTTCACAATGGCAACAGAAACAAAAAGAATTTTAAAACAACCTAAAACCTTTAAAATAAAAAAAGGAAACTGCACCCCAAAAAACCCCCAATAAAAAACATCATTTGATCCTTTTCCGGGGGAAATTAAAAATTTTAAAATTTTTTAATAAAAATAGACATGGCGTTTTAAAAAATGATAAGTCAATAAAAAAAAGGGACAAGAGTCTAAAAAAAGAATTTATGGGCCCAGAATTTTTAATCAATGTGGTTGCTTTTTGGGTTTGAAAGGGCCCTTTCCCAAAGGGGACCTATGCAGGGGAACGCTGGGGGAAAGGGAATTCAACGATGACGCTTTTTTTGAGGCGTTGTGTGTACTATTTAAGGAAAATTACTATTTAGTTTAAAAACATAGATTGTATTTTTTTGATAATTATAAGAACTTTTTGTATTTAAAAAAGGAAAAAATTAGTTTTGTTCTTGAGGTGATTTAAATTCAAAAAATTTTAATTAAAAACTTAATAAAAAAAACTTTTTTGGGAACTTGAAGTTTTTAATTTAAAAAAATTTAAATTTAAAAATTGGGGTGATTAATTAAAAAATTTAATTTTAAAAACTTGGGGGGGATTTGGGGGGTGGGAGTTTTTTGGGGTTTTTCACAGGGGGGTGGGGGTGGGGGGACGTGCTGGTGGGGTGGGGGGGGGGGGGAAGTTCCCGTGCGTGGGGGGGGGGGTGGGGGGGACGTCCCTGCGGGGGGTGGGGGGGGGGGGGGAAGGTGCGTCCCGTGGGGTAGGACAAAACACACACCACCCCACAAACAAACAACACCCAAAAAGCAGAGGGGGCGAAAAGGGCCCAAAGCAGCAAAACCTTTTCATTTTTTGAACGTTATTTAATTTGACCCCCCCGGTCTTTTACTTTTTTTGAAACCGTAAAATGCATGATTTTTACTTTTTTTTGGGGCCCGCTTTTTTTATTTTTTTAAAAAAGGGTACATGCATGATCGTTACTTTTTTTTGACCCCACGTATTTTTTTTTTGAAACCTTTACATGCATGATGTTACTTTTTTTTGAGCCGCTTTATTTCCCTTTTTTTGGAAACCCGTACATGGGGCCCGTTACAAATATTTAGAGGCGTCGGAGCAAGATGGTACCGATCATGCATGTTCGTTACTATTTTAAAAACCAGTCAGGCAGAAATTTTGGACTGCCGTTTTAAGGGCCTAAAAAGCGTGCGGGGTTTCAAACTACTTCCGAATTGGCCCCGAGTGTGTTCCGTGTCGTTTTGTTTCCCGGTTTTTTCCACAAAAAAACCCCCAAGGTGGAGAAAGTTTTTAAAATAAAAGGGAAGAAACCCCCTTTTCACAAAATTTTCCCAAACACCACAACCTTAAAGGGGCCCAAAAAACCCCCCGGTTTTTAAATTTGGGGGGCCACAAAGTGGGGGGGAAACATTTAAACGACACCTGGGGAGTTTAAACCTGAAATGAATACACCCCTCCCCCCAAACCCCTAACGGGAAAACCCCAAAAGTCACCCGTTTTATTGATTTTTTGGTGGGTTGCCGTGCGTGTGTAAAAAAGGTAGCCTATCTGTTAAAAGGGGTTTTGTAGGTTTTTGTCATCCGTTTTGAATATTTAAAGCTTTTATTGAAGTTGTGTGGCCAAAAACTACTCCTCCCAACTGGTAGTTTTTTTAAGGTTGCCTTCCCTTTTTTGTTTGTTTGCCAAAACCCTTCAAAAAATCGCCATTCGGGTTGTTTTAAGGGCCCACTTAAAGGCAAATAAAACGGGTTTGAAATTAAAAAAGTAGAAAAGTATAAAATTTAAATACACGATAAAGTTTTCCCACATGAACATTTAAAATTTTTGTAGTTAAAAAATTTAACCCCCTCACGAATAAAGCCGTTTTTAACCTTCCCCTTAAGAAATGAAGCCATTTTTTTTAAAAACCTTTGGCTTTAGCTGTCTCAACCCAGCCCCCAAAACCAATAACGCGAAAAGGATTTTTTTGCTTGGGCCCAAACTTTCAAATTTGCGCGCCATTTTTTCATCGATAGCCAAAACGTTTTAAAACTGGCTGTATCTTTGTAAAACCCAATATTGTCTTAACGACCCAAAAAACCTTTAAGAACACAATTCTGTTCTTCAGAAAAAAGGGGTTTGACCCCCAAAGCGCCGAAAAAACAAAACCCTGCTTGCCAGCTGTCAGGGAAGAATGTGTGAGTTAATCTAGTCGTGGGGGGCCGCTCATTGGTTAGGCTGTGCCCAAGCGAGGGCCACGGGGCCCTGATGTAATTGGGGGATTCGGCAAGCTAGGCAGGAAGGGTGGGGGGGTGCACAGTATTGTTTTTTTCCCAAAGTTTAACACGCAATGTTAAAAGGGAGCAGCCACTGTAGGCGGGGGGTTGAATTTGTAAACCGGGGGCCCACATTTTTTTAAAAAAAAAAAAAAGTGTGTGTGTGTTGTGTGTGTGTTTGTGTTTTGGTGTGTGTGGTGTGTGGTTGTGTGTGTGTGTGTGTGGTTTTTGGTGTTTTTGTGTGTTGCGTGTGAAAGTGGGTGGTTTGGGGTGTGGTGTGCTTTTTTTGTGTGTTTGTGCATGTGTGTGTAGTTTGAAGTCTTACTTGTCAGAGAACGGGGAAAGGGGCATTCTGGGTTACTTTCCCCCGAATGAGTGCGGGCGGAAGGGGCCCCAGAATGCCCCCTTTTTGTTCTCTAATCCCTTTTTCCTTTCCAAACCCCCGGTGTCCCAAAAATGTTTTCCCTGGGAATCAGCATTCCTGCAGCTTTTTTTTTGGGCTTCTTCTGCAGGGAGGTTTTTTGATCTTTTCAAAAAACATTGGGGTTTCCCTTTACTGCTCTGTGCTTTCGTCCCCTGTTTTCCTTTTTTTCTTTTGTTTTTCTTCGGAAAGGTCTTTTGGGCATTTGCAAAAACCGATTTTCCCTTGGGGTTGTGCTTTTTCTTATTCCTTCATTTCTTTTTTTCTTTTTCTCCGAGGTTTTTTGGTTTCCCTTTTTAAAAAAGATGATGTCTTGGGCTGTCTAGGGGCTTTATCAGTATCCCTGCCCTTTTCCCCCGTGTCTTTTTTCCAAGGGGGGGGTCTTTGGTTCTTTTCCCCGCAGCAAACGGTTTTTTTCCGGCAGCAAAAGGTTCTTTTGCGCAGCAAAATGGGTTTTCCCAAAAGGGAACCCAAATTTTCCCCTTAGGAATTGGATTTTCAAATGCTTTCATCCCTTTGTCCCTTTCCCCAAAAAAGCACCAAAAAAGCAAAGAGCAAACATTCACATGTGAAACAAGGTGCGAAATCTTTGTTGGGTCGAAGGGGACCGTGAGAAGGCTGGTGAGGACTGGGCGTCGTCTTTGTCCCCTGAGCGTTTTCATCTACAAAGCCTTGCCCCCGGCGTTTCCCCTTTTCTCATAGTTCTTCACCGATAATTTATATTTTTTTAAATTTTTCTTCGCCCTTTCCCTTTCCCCCCCTTCCTTTGAAAAAAGTGTTTGAAAGCCCCCTCATGTTTTATTGTAGGAAGAGATTCCCCAAAAGGGAAAGATTGTGTATGCCTTTCACTTCTTGTTCTATGATACTCGAGAATAGGAAAAAATATGGTTTTAAAAGGAGAGGAGGAGAGAGAAGGAGGGGAGAGAGGGGGGAGGTATGCGAGAGAAATAAGTTTTTTAAAACCCTTTTGCAAAATTTCCGTGCCCCTCCTCTTCCCACATCCTCCCCCTTCAAACCCCTCCTCCTCTCCTCCCCCCTCCCTCCCCCAAGCTTTCCCCTTTGTTTTTTCTTCCCCTGGAGGGAAAATTTTTGTTTTCAAATTTTCCCTTTAAGGCGGGTTTTAAACCAAGTTTGTTATGAAAAGTCTGTGTATAAAGAAAAAAAAAAAGGGAAATTTCCGTTTCCTGGACAGGAAGTAAATTTAAAAAAACACCATGCAAGGTTGGCAAAGCTTTATTACAAAACACACCCCACACACACCCCCACACAAACACAACCACACAAACACCCCCAACGCGCGCGCGCGCGCGCGCGCGCGCTCGCGCACGCCCCACACACACACGAAGCACGCAGCACGCAATCACCCAAAAAACACACACAAACACACACACACACCCACCACCACACCCCACACACACACAAAACCCCACACCAAAACCAAACTGTAGATATGCAAATGTGCACGAAATACCGATTTGAAAGTGCCAGAGCCTTGATCCGCGATTTGACTCTATTTTTTAACCAGCCCCTTTAGCCCCACCCCTTCCCCCCCCCCCCCCCCCCCCCCCCCCCCCCCCCCCCCCCCCCAACCCCCCCCAAAACATAATACCCCTTTTTCCCGGTTTAAAGGAAAAGTAAAAATTTCATGGAAAAAATTCCCTTTCCATTTTTCGGAACTTTGCTTTGGGAAATGCACTTTGCTGCTAAAAAAAAGGCTTTGCCCGGGGAAAGGAGAGGTCTAATTGGGCCCAAAATGGTAGCGGGGTTTTTAGCATTTCCATAAATTTCCTCCCCCCCGAAGAGGGGGGGACTTTACAATTTCCCCTGCCCGGTTCGCCATGCCCCCAAAAATTTTAAACAAAAACTCCCCTCGAATTAGAAGCTTTTGTTAAGCCGCGGTTCGCAAAAAATTGATTTGGAACGTGGCCCAAAATTTAAAAAAGGGGAGGCCGCGCGGGCCCTCTTGTTCGTACAAGTTGGAGTTGTTACGATGTAGTTTTCCCCCCTTTGGGGGGAGTTTCGGTTGTTGTGTTTTTTGGCGGGTGTGGAGGAGCAGGGGGTTGGGGGGAAAAAAAAGGGGTGGGGGTGGGGGAGGGGGGGGGGGGACACAAATAGGAGGGAAATTGGAAGGGAAAGGACAGGGGGGCGGGAGGGGGAGGGAGGGAGAGGGAGGGGGGGGCGTCATTTAAAAAATTAAATTTCCAAAAAAAAAAATTTTTTAGGTTGCCCCCGTGACCCCAAATCAGGGATTTGAAAACAGGCAGGCAGTGACACACAGAAAAAAACAGGAGGGGGGTGAAGACAGGGGGAGGAAAAACCCGGCGTTTTTACCCGGGGCTCTAAAAACATACGGAGTTTTTTCCCCCGCCCCCAGTTCCACAGGGCCTTTTCCAAACCCGAGTTGGCTTGTTTTGGGCAAAGGTTTCGCCCCCTCGCAGGAAGGGTGTTTTTTGTTGGGGAAAATTCCCCCGTTTGAATTTACAGATAGAAAAATTTTTTGTGATCCCCTTTTTTTAAACAGACCCTTTGTGTATGTATGTCGTCAGATGCAATATTGAGACCCCCTTTTAAATTTCCAAAAAATTTTTGTTAAAACAAAGTCCCTTTGTTGCCGGTTTCGATCACCCTTTTACCCCCTAAAAAACGCAAATAACTCTGGGATGTAAAAAAAACAGGTTTATCACTCTTTGACGAAAACAAATCTGGGAAAAACAACAAAAAAAAGCACCAAGCAAAAGTTTTTTCAGGGGGTGTTTCCCCCCAAAAACACACACAACACAAACACCACAACACACACACACAACAACACGATGAAATATTATTTTAACCAACACAAAATATACACGCGCGCGCGCATGCTCTCTCTCTTCTGTTTTTCTATGTTTTCTCTGTTCTGGTCCCTTTTCTCCCCTCTTTCTGTCTATTTCTTTCTTTCTCTGTTTCTCTATGAACTCTTTCTCCGGTCCTTGTCTCTCTTCGGGCTCAAACTTTCTCTGCCTTGTTCTCTTTGTCTCTGTCTCTCGCTCTCTCTTCTTCTCTTCACACACCCCACCAAAACACAAAACCCCCACACCCCCCCCCACCAACCCACCCCCCAATTAAGGAAATAAATGATATTTAAACCCATCTCTCAATTTTCATGTTTTTCCTCATCCCCCAAATTTCTGTGTAAAGTCTGCAGTCTGTGTAAATGTCTGTTTTGTCTCCCCTTTCTTTCAAAACAAAGCCCCCGCACACCCTTCGGGGGGTTTTGAAAATTTTGACCTGACGGTTTTTTTCCCTGTAAAAAGTATTGTCTTTGCATTATGCGAAACCCCCAAAAAGCGAACGT
>CM031597.1:56130040-56140040 GCA_018398815.1 Conus ventricosus | reverse complement strand
CAGATACGCAGACACACACGCGCGCGCGCGCACACACACACACACACACACACACACACACACACACACACACACACACACACCAATATCTACAGCGAAGTGATTTCAAGATCTGATTTTCCCCTCCCTTTCCCCCATCTCTCTTCCCCCCTCCTTTCTGTCTGTCCGTCTGTTTGTCTGTGTCTGTCTCTCTCTGTCTCTGTCTATCTGTCTCTCTCACTCACTCTCTCACTCTCGCTCCCTGTCTCTCTCTCTCGCTCCCCCCCCCCCCCCCTCTCTCTCTCTCTCGCTCGCTTGTTTGCGCGCGCGCTCTCTGTCTCTGTCTGTCTGTCTGTCTGTCTGTCTCTCTCTCTCTCTCTCTCTCTCTCTCTCACACACACACACACACACACACACACACACACACACACACACACACAGGCGCGCGGGCGTGAGTGCGGGCGTTTGCACAATATGGTTTACTGGCAAAAGACTATAATTATTTTTACTGTAAACAACATCGGACGTTGGCAAAGTAGATCTAAATTCACTCCATTGTCACACACACACATGTATATGTGATAGTCACATATATCCACCCATCCACCCACCCACCCACACACACACTTCATCCGCTTTCCCCCACCCCTGCACCCACACCCACACATACCCCGCAGCTGGGACTGTGGTACATCGGGGACGATAGTGATTTCAGTCCGTCTGATGCCCGCACCATCCGTCAATCCTAACCTGAAAACAAGCGGGGTAATCGGACTGCCAATTGCTCCTCATGATACAGCGTGCTTACGAAGGGCAACAACCTTTCCAAGTCGGGGTTGTTTCGGGTAACAGACTCTCTCTCTCTCTCTCTCTCTCTCTCTCTCTCTCTCTCTCTCTTGTGCACATTTCCCTTTGTAAGTCTACATGGTATGTGATACTTTGGGTTTCTTATCTGATGTATACGCTCTCTCTGTTTCTCTCTGTCACTGTTTCTCTCTGTGTCTTTCCCTGTCTGTCTGTCTGTCTGTCTGTCTGTCTCTCTCTCTCTCTCTCTCTCTCTCTCTGTGCACATTCCCCTATGAAGGCCTACATGGTAGAGAATATATTTTTTTTCTTAACGTGGGTGTACATTCCTCATTGTAGGCCTACATGTTATGAAATACTTTTGGTTTCATCCCATAAGTGCATATTCCCCTCTGTATGCATACGCGCCATGAGGTACTTTGGGATTCGTCAGTGAGGTCAACGTTCCCATTTCTAGGCCTGTAGGCTATGGGATATTTTGGTTTCATCCACTGAGGTGCACATTTCCCTGTATAGGCCTACATGACATGGGATACTTTTGGTTTGTCATATAGGTGAATATTCTGCTTCGTACGCCTACATTCTACGGGATATTTTGGTTTAATCCACTTAGGTATACATTAACCTTTGTAGGACTACACGCCTCTGGGATACTTTCGGTTTCCTCACTTAAGTGTTCATTAACCTCTGTGGGCTGATATGCTTTGGGATACTTCTGGTTTCCTCTCTTAGGTGTACATTTCCCTCTGTAGGCCTGCATTGCTCTGGGGTACTTTTGGTTTCGTCACGTTAGGCTTACAGTCTGTGGGACACTGTTTGTTTCATTACTTACGTGTTCATTTGCCTCTGTAGGCATACCTGATTCAGTTCAGGGGAAGTTAAGGCGGCAGAAAGAGAAGATCAGGTCCCTTCTTCCGTAATGCCTTACCCTACACACGTCATTAAATCTGTAATAGTTCAGTTCTCTGTAAGGCCACAAGGCTATGCGCTTCATGGTGTCAGGCTGAATAACTATCTGGACATTGCATTACAGTTACAGTGGTTTTACAATCGGGTTAATAAACCTCGGATGACGGAGATGACACCAGTAGGGTATAGTCTGAAATCAGTTCCACGGGAAAAGAGGGATAAGCACAAAAGTAAAAGGCGTCTGAAAAGACTCCATATACGTGCACAATACATTCCACAGCATCGCTGAAGTGTCCTTCTAGGCTATCTTTACCTATTCGGCTGTCACAGACCAACCAAAATCATTCTGTACACAAACAATTCTCAAAAAAACTCCCGATTATTCCATCAGGAAATCACACACACACACACACACACACACACACACACACACACACACACACACACACACACACACACACACAACCGTAACAGTGTGATTACACATACAAGCTTAAGCACAAACATGTGAGTAAAAAAAAATGACGTAGTTGTTGCATACCATTTATGAACAATCTTTTGAGTTCTAAGGCAGACGGATATGCCAATGGTGATGTTAAATGATTTATAATCTTTGCAATCAACCCTGTGTAGAATAGTGGGTCAAAATAGGGTAAGAAAGCAATTTATTTCTCACACACACACACACACACACACACACACACACACACACACACGCGCGCGCGCGCGCACATACACATGCACGCACGCACGCACACACACACACACAACACACACACACACACACACACACACACACACACACACACACAAACACACACACACAATACACACACACACACACACACACACACACACACACACACACACACACACACAAACACACATACACATACACACACACAAAACACACACACACACACACCACACACACACACACACACACACACACACACACTCTGCGACGCACGTGCGCATGTGCGTTCCCCGCCCTCCGCTTTCAAACGAGTAAAAAAAAAGGGGGCATTGCCTGCAAGCGGGAGAAAGTGGTGCAAGTTCTCCGATCGGAATGCAAATAAACTGTCAAACGGACCGTTTCGGGGCCATGTAATGACTTGTTTGGGTCGCAGTCCGTCACGCTGGAAGGTTCCCAGTCGCCGACCTGACAATGTTTCTAGGGCTGTTCAGGGAGATAAGCCACAGTGGGGGCGCTCCAAGCTCGCCTGCTCTTCTCACGGGGGATGGTTGATCATGAACTACTTACGGACTGGCTTGAGTGGAGTTTGGGAGTAAGTAGTAAGGGGACAAGTCTGTGAGATGGGTTCGCAAGTGATGTGTTTTCACTATGCAGCCTGAAAATGAAGTCAAAAACAACAACAAAAGAGAAAGAAAAAAATACCGTGTCAAATGAACTACACACAGAGACAGATAGGTAGATAGATAGAGAGAGAGAGAGAGAGAGAGAGAGAGAGAGAGAAAACATGCATGCGTGCGCGCGCGCATGTGTGTATGTGCGCGCGCGCGAGAGAGAGAGATAGCGCGTGCATATATATGTGTGTGTGTGTGTGCATGCGCGAGCACGTGTGTTATACGTGCACAATGGATCAGAAGCATTCTGAAACGTGGTGGCAAAAATCGGTACAGAAAAGAAGGCTATCACAAATGAGAAAGGGAGAGAAGCGGAAAGGGAAAAGACTTGTGGCGGGGAGAGAAAAAAAAAGGGAGGGAGGAGAGGGTTGTTGAGTGGAGAGGGCGAAGATAGCTTGGTCTGATGAGGCAAGAGTTACTGACTGAAATGGTTGGACTATTTGTCTCACTGTAGTGCTAAAAGCAGTCTGCCTTTCTGGGGACGATCTTACTTACTTACTTACTTAATCCTCTTCGCTCCATCGGGAGCATAGGGCCTTCACTGCAGATTTCCAGCGTGTGCGGTCTTGGGCTGCCCGCTTTGCCTCACCCCAGGACAGCTTGATGGAACTCAGCTCGCTGTTCAGCGTCCTACGCCAAGTTGTCACTGGGCGGCCTCGCTTTCTCTTTCCTTGCGGGTTCCAATCCAGTGCCTGCCGTGTGATGTTGTCCGGGCCTCGGCGTAGGATGTGTCCGATCCACTTCCACTTTCGGATTCTGATGGTGTCTCCGATTGGTCTCTGATCTGTCTGGCGCCATAGCTCCTCATTTGCAATTCTGTCAGGCCACCTGATGCGGAGGATCCGCCGCAGGCATGTGTTGATGAAGACCTGCAACTTGCGCTCCAGCCCTTTGGTGAGTCTCCAGGTCTCCGAGCCATACAGCAGCACAGGTCTTACATTGGTGTTAAACAGTCTCAGTTTGGTGTGAAGACGGACGTTTGCGCTCCTCCAGATGGGCTTGAGGGTGGTGAAAGCAAATCTTGCCTTGGTTATTCTGGCCCTGATGTCATCATCAGTATCTCCTGTCTTGTTGACAATGCTTCCTAGGTAGGTAAATTTCTCAACATCTTCTATCTGTTTTTCCCCTAGGCGAATTGCTTCAGCCTGGCTTGTGTTGGCTCTCATGGTCTTTGTCTTCTCCGCGTTGATCTCCAAGCCAGTGTTACTGGCTGTGCTGCGGAGGCTCTCGGTCTTCTTCTGCATGTGGTGGAGGGTGTGGGTCAGCAAGCTGATGTCGTCCGCGAAATCCAGGTCCTCAAGTTTCTGCATGAGTGTCCACTGGATCCCGCATGGTGGTTCATCGCTGTCCTCATCACCCAGTCGATCACAAGAGAGAAGATCAGGGGTGACAACAAACATCCCTGACGTACCCCGGTGTTCACTGTGAAGGGTTCCGACACACTCGTGTTGTGGATGACGTGACACGTTGTGTCCTTGTACAGGCTCTGTATGATTTTTACCATCTTGAGTGGAATTCCATAGTGTCTCAGGATTTTCCATGTTACTTCTCTGTCCACTGTGTCGAATGCTTTTTTGAAATCGATAAAATTGATGTAGATTGGTGACTGCCACTCAAGAGACTGCTCGATGATGATTCGGAGCGTGGCTATCTGGTCGACACATGATCTTCCTGCTCGAAATCCTGCTTGTTCGTCTCTCAGCTTTTCGTCTACAGCTGCCCGGATCCTCTCTAGATGATTCTCGTGAAGATCTTACTAGGTAGTGACAGCAGCTGTATCCCTCTCCAGTTTTTACACTCGCTGAGATCCCCTTCTTGGTATCTTGATGATGTAGCCCTTTTTCCACTCTTTCGGCACTTCTTCCTTTTCCCAGGCCTCTTGAAATAAGTCCATCAGGATGTCTGCCGCGACCGTCGCTTCTGCCCTGAGCACTTCCGGTGTGATGTTGTCAGGTCCTGGGGCTTTCCTGTTCTTTGTCTTCCTGATTGCTTGAATGATTTCTTCTTTGCTGATCGGCCCTAGTTCACATCCAGGTCTTCTCCTTCCTCGATGAGTAGTGGTGTCTTGACTGGCGTACCGCTGAGTAGCTCGCTAAAGTGTTCCCTCCATCTGTCCAGCTGCTCTGTTGGTTTGCTCAAGATGTTTCCATTCTTCCCTTTCACTGGTCGGTTTGTGTTGGTTTTCCTACCGCCCAGCTGCTTAGTGATGGTGTAGAGGGTCTTCATATCATTCTTCTCCGCTGCTTCCTGTGCTTGAGTGGCCAGTCCTTCTACATGGTCTCGCTTGTCCTTTTTGGCACTCTTCTTCACTTCGTTGTCTCGTTTGCTGTACTCCTGTTGAAGACGTTGTTTCTGTGCTCTTGTTCTGGCTTGGATCTCTCTCTGTTTGGTCCTCGTCTCTCTTCTATCTTCTTGATGGTTTCTTCCGAGATCCATGGTTTGTGCTGTCGTTTCCTGTATCCTAGTACTTCTTGACTGGCTTCATCGAAGGCACTCCTCACTCGCTCCCATTTCTTTTCCAGCGAGCCATCCTCCAGGTCTGCGAGGGCCTGGAATCTGTTGTTCAGGGTGATGACAAACTCCCTCTTCTTTTCTTCTGACTTCAGCTTTGTGGTGTCAAAGCGTGGGTGCCTCTGTTGACCTGTATCTTTGTTCCTGGCAATCTTGATCTTCAGCTTGCCCACCAGAAGTATGTGATCTGATCCCACATCTGCACCCCTGCATGCCTTCACGTCTTGTAGGGTCCGTCTCCATCTCCTTGAGATCGTGAAGTGGTCTATTTGGTTTTCAGTGCTCAGGTCTGGTGATCTCCATGTCACTTTGTTTATCTTGCCGTGTGGGAAAACTGTTCCTCCGATGATGAGGTCGTTCATTTCACAGAAGTTAGTAAAAAGTTCTCCGTTTTCGTTGATTGTACCCAGTCCTTCTGTTCCCATCACATTTCTCTGCCACTATTGTCACCGCCAACTTTGGCATTCATATCTCCCATCACTATGATGACATCTCTTCTGGGCAACTTATCCAGTACAGCTTGTAGTTGTTGGTAAAATTCTTCTTTGGTGTCTTCTTTCAGCCACGTTGGTTGGGGCGTAGCACTGTACTATGCTGACCTTCTGAAACTTTGAGAAGAATCTAGCTGTTAGTATTCGCTCGTTGACCGGTTCCCATTCCATCAGGCTCTTGCTTGCTTTCTTGGTCAACATGAGTCCAACTCCATTTCTGTGCACACCCCCCTCATCCGGCGGTCCTGAATACAGCAGTTGGTGGCCCGATGCTAAGGTGACTTTCCCTGATGACGTCCATCTCACCTCACTCAGTCCGAGTATCTCCAGCCTGTAATTGTCCATCTCTCTAGCCACCTGAGCTGCTCTTCCAGTTTCGTACATTGTTCGTATATTCCATACTCCAATCCGTGAGGCGGTCTTGGAGGAGAGAAGTTTCATCAGCGGTCAGCTTCTTCTTGACAGAAGGTTTGGCTGGTCCGCTTCATATACTCTCCTCCGGGTCGTTTCCGTAGATCCTTTGAAATTTCTGCAGTGTTGGTTTCTGTAGCAAGCATGGTTTTTACGTGGTGGGGTTGCTAGCCCCACGCACAACCTTCCTCCTTTTTCATCGCGGGCTTAGGACCGGCATCGGCGGAGTTGGGGACGATCTGCGGAACTCTATAGTTTACACTGACTGTCCCGGAGGGTGATAACCCGACAACCCCCGGTCATAGTCTGTCCAGCCAGACTCCATTCTGAGAGAGAGCAAGAGGCTCGAAACAAGCTTGTTGATTTTAGCACTTCGTTTTAGAAATATTTTTGACAGATGTTGCTCCCAAGACGGTTGAGCTCTTTTGGATTTTTAAAGGACATTTTTATACTGTTCGTGTATATATATATATATATATTATATATATTCAATTATAAACAAAGCTTGCTCTTATGTCTTACATTGAAAAAATAGGGGAAGAAAAGCATTCATATCTGCAGTGGTAGTTAATACTGCCTAACTAACAGTATGTGCTCAAGTGGGTGGATGGGGAAAAATAAAATAATGCTTCTCAAAATGAGCCTTCAGCAAGCTTATAATCTCCAATAGAGAGGAAACTCACTTACACATAACTCCTGGTCATATACCGATATTTCGAAACCTGGTTGTTTCTCCTCAGTGACCGCGGAAAGTAGTAAGTTGACTCCTCTACCTTTTAGGTTTTAAGAAGAATGCTATCCCAGAAAAGGCTGGTGTGCAATACCGTAGTATGTTTGTTGAGTTTTCAAAAAACCAACCAAAGGTGCCACCTAAGAAGCAAAAGAAAATCATGAAAGAACAAAACAAGCTACATTTTGTTGTGAAAAGTAGAAAATATAAAAAGATAACCTCTTAAGACACAAGTGCTGAGGGCCAGTTCTTGGAATGAACCCGCAAGGGACTAAATTACAAAAAAACCCTAATAAATTCCAAGGATAAGTACTGAGGACCATTCCAGCAACTTGCAGAGCAGCTTGGTGTTGCAATGACTGCAAGAAATATTCAATTATAAACAAAGCTTGCTCTTATGTCTTAGATTGAAGAAATAGGGGGAGATAAGCATTCATATCTGCAGTGGTAGTTAATACTGCCTAACTAACAGTATGTGCTCAAGTGGGTGGATGGGGAAAAATAAAATAAATGCTTCTCAAAATGAGCCTTCAGCAAGCTTATAATCTCCAATAGGGAGGAAACACACTAACACATAACTCCTGGTCATATACCGATATTTCGAAACCTGGTTGTTTCTCTTCAGTGACCGAGGAAAGTGGTAATTTGACTCCTCTACCTCATTTGAGAAGCATTTATTTTATTTCCCCCATCCACCCACTTGAGCACATACTGTTAGTTAGGCAGTATTAACTACCACTGCAGATATGAATGCTTATCTCCCCCTATTTCTTCAATCTAAGACATAAGAGCAAGTATTGTTTATAATTGAATATTTCTTGCAGTCATTGCAACACCAAGCTGCTCTGCAAGTTGCTGGAATGGTGCTCAGTACTTATCCTTGGAATTTATTAGTTTTTTGTGTATCGGTTGAAATCGGGAGTTTTGTTACTGTCATGTATTCCCATGCTCTTCTCTGCTGTTATCTTTTGGGAATCATCGAAATTAACCCTCAACCCGTTGTGACGCACTCTGTCAAAGTTAGCCCTCAACCCGTTGTGACGCACTCTGTCAAAGTTAGCCCTCAACCCGTTCTGACGCACTCTCTCAAAGTTAGCCCTCAACCCGGTGTGACACATCACAAAGTTAGCCCTCAACCCATTGTGACACCATTACAAAGTTAGCCCTCAACTCGTTCTGACGCACTCTCTCAAAGTTAGCCCTCAACCCGTTGTGACATATCACAAAGTTAGCCCTCAACCCATTCTGACACATTACAAAGTTAGCCGTCAACCCATTGTGACACATCACAAAGTTAGCCTTCAACCCATTCTGACACATTACAAAGTTAGCCGTCAACCCATTGTGACACCATCACAAAGTTAGCTCTCAACCCATTCTGACACCATTACAAAGTTAGCTCTCAACCCATTGTGACACCATCACAAAGTTAGCCCTCAACCCGTTGTGACACCATCACAAAGTTAGCCCTCAACCCGTTGTGACACCGTTATAAAGTTACGTTGTGACACCGTTATAAAGTTAGCCCTCAACCCGTTGTGACACCGTTATAAAGTTAGCCCTCAACCCGTTGTGACACCATCACAAAGTTAGCCCTCAACCCATTGTGACACCGTTATAAAGTTAGCCCTCAACCCGTTGTGACACCGTTATAAAGTTAGCCCTCAACCCGTTGTGACACCGTTATAAAGTTAGCCCTCAACCCGTTGTGACACCATCACAAAGTTAGCCCTCAACCCATTGTGACACCATCAAAAAGTTAGCCCTCAACCCATTGTGACACCGTTATAAAGTTAGCCCTCGACCCGTTGTGACACCATCACAAAGTTAGCCCCGCTACGGAAGACTAAACTAAAAAATATAGCTGCAGCATGCTGCTGAGTCTTGTCAAATATCCAGTCTGTTCCGCTGTTCAAAGTTCATTCAAGCTGAATCTGGTCAACCATTCAGAGTAGTCAGATGTACAGGTTTCTTGAGTCATTTAGCCAGGGTACGACAACAACAACAGCAACAACATATTTACAGTCTAGCCAACCGTTTAGAGCGGTCAGCTGCAAAGAGTATGGTCAGCTGCTCACAGTTTGTTGTCAACCTAGTAACATAACTTTCAATGGCGTGCTTCAATTTCCTCCCGTAAGGTCCCTCCCTCCACTGCCCAAGCTATTAAAGGTTTGTGTGTGTGTGTTTTTTGGTCCCTCGTGAAAATGCTCAGAAACTTCTTTTGAAAAGAGGAGTTACAGAGTGGTAATAATGGACGGATGATGGTGATGGTATCACGGCAGTGATGAGTGTGTAAGGGGGTGGGGTAGTGGTGGTGGCAAATGGGGTGTGCGTGAGGGTGGGGGTGGGTAGGTGTGGGGGGGGGGGGGGGCGAGAGGAGGAGATGAGATTGGAGAGGAGGGGGAAAGGGAGTGTGGGAGGGCAAATGATGGAGGAGAAGAAGTCAATCGGTGTGTTTGGCGGTCGTGCCGCTATCAGTCGGAAGCGGTGTGAAGCGCCTAAGCGGCGTCAAGTCCGCTCTGTCTCCCTCACACCCACCCCACCCCACCCCACACCCCCACCCCCTCACCCCCGCCACTTCCTCCGCCCACCTTTTACGGACAGGCGGATGAGTTAAGCGTGAAACGTGTAATCCCCATAAAACAAGCGGTGGATTTAGAGTTAGCGACATCTTCCCCTCTCCCCCTGACTTCCCCAGTTTATCAGGCAGCGGTTGTCGCCGCCTGTTTAGTCTGAGCCATTGGGGTGCGTGGTTGGTCTCCCCCTTAAATACAAGTTACCTTTTGTGTTCCTTGCA
>CM031597.1:56091724-56123952 GCA_018398815.1 Conus ventricosus | reverse complement strand
TTGTGTTTTTTAGGGAAATATCTTTTTATATTTTTTACTTTTCACAAGAAAATGTAGTTTGTTTGCTCTTTTATGATTTCTTTGCTTTTTAGATGGCACCTTTGGTTGGTTTTTGAAAACCAACAAACATACTACGGTATTGCACACCAACCTTTTCTGGGATTGTATTCTTCTTAAAACTGAAAAGGCAGAGGAGTCAAATTACCACTTTCCGCGGTCACTGAGGAGAAAACCACCAAGTTTCGAAATATCGGTATATGACCAGGAGTTATAGGTTAGTGAGTTTCCCTCCCTATTGGAGGATGTCTCACCCTTGGAGAATATAAGCTTGCTGAAGGCTCATTTTGAGAAGCATTTATTTTATTTCCCCATTCACCACTCAAGCACATACTGTTAGTTAGGCGGAATCATTTTACCACTGCAGCTATGAATGCGTATCTCCCCTATTTCTTCAATCTAAGACATAAGAGCAAGCTTTGTTTATAATTAAATATTTCTTGCAGTCATTGCAACACCAAGCTGCTCTGTAAGTTGCTGGAACGGTGCGGTACTTATCCTTGGAATTTATTAGTTTGTTGTATTTTAGTCCCTTGCGGATTCATTCCAAGAACTTGCCTCAGCACTTGTGTCTTAGAGGATATCTTTTTATATTTTTTACTTTTCACAAGAAAATGTAGTTTGTTTTGCTCTTTTATGATTTTCTTTTGCTTCTTAGATGGCACCTTTGGTTGGTTTTTTGAAAACTCAACAAACATACTACGGTATTGCACACCAACCTTTTCTGGGATTGTATTCTTCTTAAAACTGAAAAGGCAGAGGAGTCAAATTACCACTTTCCGCGGTCACTGAGGGGGAAACCACCAAGTTTCGAAATATCGGTATAATGACCAGGAGTTATAGGTTAGTGAGTTTCCCCCCCTATTGGAGGATGTCTCACCCTTGGAGAATATAAGCTTGCTGAAGGCTCATTTTGAGAAGCATTTATTTTATTTTCCCCATTCACCACTCAAGCACATACTGTTAGTTAGGCGGAATCATCTACCACTGCAGATATGAATGCGTATCTCCCCCTATTTCTTCAATCTAAGACATAAGAGCAAGCTTTGTTTATAATTCAATATATATATAAAATATATATATATTATATATATATAAACTAGAAAAAAATATGTAAACTAGAAAAAATATGTAAACTAGAAAAAAAAAAAAATATATATATATATAATATATCCCTTCTCTTCTTCCTAAAATACTGGTTCACTCAAAACGAGTAGGTCACCAGCGCGCATGTTAAAAAGTAAAAATAAAATAACATAAAATAGTGCGATGCAGACTATTGGCCCCTGGAGCAAATTTGGCAACAAGGGGTCGCACTCGATTTTTCAAGAAGTTAAAAGCAATGGCCAATTCAGGCCCAGGTAACAGTAAAATATCTGGGGAAGTTAAAATAGAAAATCATCAATATGCAGATCTCAAAACTGTCGTATCAATTTGTTGTTTAAATGAGATTGAATTGTGGCAATTGTGACGGGGTCTACGACGCTCCCCCTCTGTTATTAAAATATGTATTTTTATTTTTCTGGGATGCAGGGGGGTTATAGACAGGTCGTATTACGCTTCCACAACTAAAATGCGCTCTCCGCATCAGCACACGCACTCTGTTCACTCACCATCGGGCCCGCACCTAAGGTGACGGGTTAACATTAACATTTCATAGAAAACTAATTACTAATTTTTAGTCAACTGGACTCGTGCCCCCACCCGTTCACTACATCAACACAACTAGCGTATCTTACAACAATGGTAAACAGACAGACAATTTATAATCCATTAACCTGTTCGTCAGTTATTCTTACTTAGCAGGGAAAAGACAATATTCACACACTATTCTGTTTGCACAACTTATAACCGTAGGAGCCATATATAACGGCCTATCTTGCACGCATCCTTGGTTTGATAGTCTAGTATCTATCCATCCACTGTACGTACTACGGAGCTGAAGCTGCTCACACCGTCTGTGTCCTCCACAGTTTGGCCAATCCCAGTGGGGGGACACTGGCAACGTAGCTTGAGTCGATCCCCTCACACGAGGTCTCCATAGGACTCACCGTACTTCGCCCTCTCCACGGAAAGGGATCCTGTCGGCCTCTCCCACAGGTCTTCTCTGGCTGCAAACACCCCACTGGTTGTCTGGCATGCTCCCTGTCTAGGCCCCAACAGGTTACACGTCTGGCCTGCTCGAAGTCCCCATCGGGAGGACATTCTTCGTCGTCGGCCTCCGTCGGCTACAGCAAACTCTACACACACTGTCTTTCGTCCCCACCCCGGAGTCAACGGAAGGGTCGACAGCGAATTCTCTCTGCGCTCACGCGGTAGTTCTTGAGCCTCAGCAGACGGGAGAGATTAACTGTACCTTAAGTGAGTATCACAATTCATGCGTTTCTAGCACAGTATTATTCTGATTCTCCTAGAAAGAGAGATATCCCGAGTTTAAATTGGCTCAACCAATGGAATCATGGCACACACACATCACTACGAATTTGTACCAATAAATTCCCCAAGCTTATTTTTATGCCACAATGGCGATCACTGAGTCACATATCACATACACACACACCAAACGCTGCTTACGCGCCCCACTAAAGACTTGGGCAACCATGTGGTTTATGCATATCTTTACGATTCACAAAACTCATGTTCGATTCCCCACAAGCTACCCTAGTGAACTAACTGCCTAGACGATCCTCTCTACGCCAGTGACTGAGGGTTCAAGTATTTACTAACCTCTTATTGAAAACAAGGCGCCAAATACTACGCGAGTCGGCAACAGCCTCTCCATGCATTACTCACGAACAAGGACGAATGAATGGTCGCCTGCTACTCTGCAGGCAGGCTGACGGTCACTACCCGTGTGACGGTCTCCTGGACACGATCGCCTTCACTGTCACGGCACACTGAGGAACAAGTGAATAGTCCTGCCACGTGGTCGGGACTGGAAATTCCTATGACCCAGGACGGCCAGGTCCGCAAAACTACTTGTCCCCTTATCCCTGTTGGACATGCGATACACCTGCCACTGTACTCTCCCTCCTGCAGTTACGTCTCGGGGCTATTCCCTCGGGTGTCTGCCTGAGTTCGCAACTTGAAGACTCCCAGAACGTGCTCTCTACGCAACAGCAAAACTAACCTTATTTGGCTATATGCTCGAGAACATAGCGGGCGGCCCGGACTCATTACCACCCCCGATACCGAAGATTGTTGTTCCTAATCAACCTATGTCCTCCAGGACGAATGTTCTCAATTGGATAAAACATATTACCTCAGGTTGCATGGGTCGATATAAACTGTACTACCCCCTATGGCTCTTCTAAAAACATCACTGCCTCGCAACATCTCTAACATGGATTAAATGTCCCAATTAATAAAACATATAATCAGTCAAAATAGTCCATAGATCTCACTCAGTCATATAAATGCTGTGCACAACATTTAAATCTAATCTGGCTCACTATAATCCAGGGACTCTCTCTCTATAATCGTTACACTATCATAACATGGCCATACATGTTAATTTATTCATTCCATTCACTTCTTATTTAGCACAAAACCATGATTGAAACAAGTTCTAATATCCATAATCCTATTATGCTAATCAAGATTCAAGTCAGGTGTGTGGCCCGCCTACTTAACATCAAATATTCAAATTCAGGAGTCGTGGCACAAACTGCTCACCACGGTCTCATCACACATATATGCAATCATACATTCATCTTGATGGTTCACTACTTAAAGTACATTTTACTTGAGCTGTGAAACATAACAACATGAGCAACTCAGGTTATCTTCCTGAAAATTCATAAATCATAACAAGGGAGCATGTTTCAAACCCCACCCATAAGGGCTATTTGAAAAAAACGGACAATACAGGTAAAACATTATCAAAATGGTAAAATATTACACCATGAAATAAGCTCAACCCGCCCTATATTGCGGCAATCAAATATAATAACACATCTGGCCAAGCTATTTTATTTACTTACAGTAGCTGTCGTAAAAGATGACTGTCACACCACCAATCCACAACTGCTAGCTGCCCGTAAGGCAGTGATCTACCTTTGTTCCTGTTCTGTTGTTCACGTTACGATGAGCAACACCCAGGCAGAGCAAATTACTCCACAATCCTTGACATCTCCTGCCCCTTCAATTCGCTGACCGCGTTTGTTGGCGCGCCAATAGTACCTCGGAGCAGATTGTTTGAGATTTCCAGGCTTTACAGTAGAGTCAGCGCATCCTTCTCAAACAGTATAGTCCTTAATAGGAGCGCTGTGAATTCTGCGCTCGATCTCTTCTAGCCATGTCGCACCTTGCACCTGCGACGACGATTTCATCTCCACCACTTTTTCAAAAATGTTATGGAGATGATCCTCCTACTCATCTTTTCAGAACACATTTTCTTTGTCTGTGTGGAAATTACTTGTGTTCGAATACCGTCCATGGCATATTGCCCATTACTGATGTGCATTTATTTACTTGACCACTTTCTGACACGGATTATCTGCTCCCTTTGGCTGACTGTCGTTGGCGTTTCACTAAAGTTAGCTGGTCACTCGACCTTCTTGCCATGCGTTATTAATGCCCTCACCCTGGTCCCATCCAGCTGCTGCTTCCAGTACTTGTCGGTAAATGTTGGGCGGCACCAGACCCTGGGGCCGCCACGTGGCTCCGACATTTCTGACATTCCACGGCAACGCCAACGACTTTTTGAAACTAACCACTACGGCCACCATTGGCCCACACCAGGGCACCGCCACGACGTCCTATTTCTTGGTCCACTGCACCGCTACTACGAACAATGTCATGGTCCTCTGCACCTCCACCATGGCCATCCTTCATGGCCCACGCTAGCTTCTACTGCTAGCGGAGCCTGTGCACTCAACCTGCTTTCTGTTACTTTCCAGTTGGAGTTCTACTCTGCTACTGCACTCTGACTTTCCCTACTTCGACTGCAGCCCTGGTTTGGATTCAGGGAGATTATTCTCCCCCTTAAAAGCTGGACTAGCGAAGATTGTTTTGCAGCTGCTGTACAGGGAGAGTTACTCCTGGGACAAACTCGCACCTCTATTTGACACGGGCTCCGCATAGGTTAGCCGATTTAAGTTCTTCCATTATGCATATCCGCAAGCTGGTGGTTTTACCCGGGAGATAGTTACTGTCTCTCTCTCAAACCCGCGGCTCTACCATTGCCGCTAGAGTCGTCCCTGTATCTAACAAGCCGGTCAAAGGCTTCCCGTCTTCAATACTGCCCTAGTAGTTGGTGGTGGTACGCTGCCATTGAATGTTGAATTGTATCAACTGGCAACAACGAATGTATTCGCAGTCCGCTAGCGGGTCTCCTTGGCGATATGACCCTCTCGCCCACATTTGAAACTTACGTTGCGTTTTCACTCTTACATTCGCTTGTGAACTCCAAATCCCCAACTGTTGCCACCGGTCTTAGAACCCGATTCTAACTGCGGTCTGCTCCTGTTTAGTAGGGAGTCGGGCGTAGCACTACCTGACCTGTGTGGTTTCCCTGGGCTTTACGGGTCGAAATGGTTCGATCCCTCATACCATTACGCTGATCATGGGCTGAAAAATTCCTGTCTGCAACTTTCTCTATTCTCCTCTAAAATTTCCTATTTCGCTTTCCGCCAAGAATACTGTGAAGATCCTTCCACGACAAGTGGAGAGAATTTGCTATTATCGATCTCCCTCCCTCAAAGATTCAAAAGTTTGTTCGATGTTCCTAAATTCTATCATTGGTCAAAGTGTGCCCTAGCCGATTAAGAAACGTACGTGCGTCATCACCTGATTTTCGGAAACTGTTTTCTGACAATTTCCTATATCTATCGGCGGTTACTTGATACCTTTGAAGACAAACATCGCGACGAATCATAATCTGTTGTTTTTCCGGTTGGCAAGCAGATAATGCTTTCCCTAGATTTTGGGTGTCAGCCAGGCAGACAATTTGTGGCCCCACCGTTTCTTAAGCGGTAAGCCCTGATCTGTGGCCAATCCTTTTAAATTGCGAAATGAAATCCTCTAAATGGTTCCGGATTTGCATCGAACTTTGGCCTATTGATCAAGGGGACTGGAAATGTGTCGGCAATGTTCACTTGAGGTTTTTGCTCTGTCCACGTCCCGTTCTTTCTCCCAATTTAATTTTTCTAACTTCAAACTGTCCGATCTCCTTCTTTCTCTCTCTTCTCTTTACCGTTCTCTTCTCCTCTCTTCCTTCCTTATCCCTTTCTCTCTCTACTTTCCAGTTCTCTCTCCTCTTTATTCCGTTCTCTCAATCTATTCTCCTCTTTTCCCGTTCCCTTTTCTCTCTCCTCTTTTTCCGTTTCTCTTTCTCTCTCCTCTCTTTTCCGTTTATTTCTCTCTCCTCCTTTTCCCCCCGTTCACTTTCTCTCTCCTCTTTTTCCCGTTTATCTTTCTCTCTCCTCTCTTTCCCGTTCTCTTACTGTCTTTTTCCCGTTCCTTTCTCTCTCCTCTTTTTTCACTCCCCACACTTTTATTCTTTTCTCTCTGTTCTTCCCGTTCCCTTTGTATTTTTATGGGCCTCGATGTTACACGGGGGCCAAGTTCTCTTCTAAATATGCTTTCCGTTACCGGAACTTCAGTCCACATATAAGATTTTCTTCTTCTTTGAGGGTCCATCTTTTTTCAGGCGGAACATTGGCTCAGCCACACCTATTCTAGTCGTCATTCTGAAGCTTTCTAACATGATCAGCTAGTCTAATACAACCACACAGTAACAAGCGAGATATCACACGAACTAGTAAATAAGCGATTCAAATAGTTGCGCTACACACATCAACCTCAACCAGCAACCTTAAATCAAGCAAGTTCAAATTCCAGGCACAGTCATGGAAAAAAAAGATCTAAAACCCAAATCAACACATGACAACGTCCCTTTCCCGGTAAGATAACAACATTCCTACGGTTTCCATCAATTATGACAGATTTTACAATATCCCTCTGCAATTGAACAAAACCCAGATTCACAATCACTTATGGCTCATTTTTGTTCATCCCGGTTCACAGAAAGGTCAACATTTGTGCTCGGGTCTCGAACGCTCCCCAATCGTTATTAAAAAAAAATATGATTTCTATTAGGGATGAGGGGGTTATTGGACTGAAGTATTTACGCTTCCACAAACCCAAAAGGCGCTATCGCATAGGCATCACGCACTTGTCACTAACATCGGGCCCCGCACAAACCCGGTGACGGGAAACCAAGAACATTTCCTTAGAAATAATCAAATTTTATCAACTTGATCGTGCCCCACCCGTCACTACACAACTAACAACGATCTGTCTCACTTACTACAATGTAAATACAGCATACAGACAATTTCTTAAATAGCATCCCCTGTCTTCAGTTATTATTACTAGCCAGGAAAGACAATATTCCAATATGCGGTTTGCACACTTATAACCTTTTGAAGCCAATAAACGTCCAATAACTTGACAGCTTTTCCTTGGTTGATCGTCAGTTTCTATCATCACTACTGTACGACCCAGAGCTGTAGCTGCCCACCGTTGTGTCCGCCGGTGTGGCACAAATTCCAGTTGGGGGACACGGCACTCGTTGCTTGAGTCGCCACCTTCACACGAGTCTCCCGGACTCACCGTGACTTCGCAATCTCACACGGAAAGGGCTCAGTCGGCCTCTCCCACAGGTTTCTCTGGCTGCAAACTCCCCCACCGTTGTCTGGCAGGCTCCCTGTCTAGGCCCCAACAGGTGTATCCAGGTCCTTGCGGTCGGACCGTCCCACACGGGGGGACAATTCTTCTACATCGTCGGCCGCGTGGCTACAGCATCCTCCAATGTCGTACGTCCCCACCCAGGAGACAACGTGGCGACTGCAAACCATCTTGACTTTCACGACTGTTTTTTTCTTGAGCACTCAGCATGACGGCGAGATTCCCATCTGTCCCTTAGTGAGGTCACACACTCCTGTTTTCCAAGCACCTTATTTCGTTCTCAAAGATAAGAGAGAACCCGAGGTGTTTTTAACTGGCTCAAACCATTGTATCATGGCACACACAACATCACTCAGATTTGGAACTATAAATCCCCAAGTTATGTTTATCTCCACCAAATGGAATCACGTGGTCACCTTCACATACACACTCACCACAGCTGCTAGCGCCCACAAAGACTTGGGGCACCTCAGTGGTTTAATTGCCATAACCTCCTACTTCAATTCTCATGTGTCGATTCACCCCACTGCCTTTTGAACTAATACAGCCTCGACCTCTCTACCGCCATGATGTCTGGCTTCAAGTATTTACTACCTCATAGACAAACTAATGGCGCTAACTAACTCGTAGGCATAAGACTTCACTTATTCATTCCTCAGACACCAGGACGACTGAATGGTCGCTGTACTATGCATGCAGGCTGACACGAGCTCCTACCCGTGACGTTCACCTGACTCGCATCGCCTTCCTTTCGGCCCCATGTCGAAACCAGTGAATTCGCCTGACCTAGTGGTCGGACCTTGGACACTCCTCTACCCAGGACCGGCAGTCGCAATACTTGTCCCCTATACCTTGGACTTGCGAAACTACTTCCCAGTACTCTACCCTCCTTCAGGTCTAGATCATAACTCGGGGTATTCCCACTATGGTGATGCCTGAGTGAGACCACCACTTGATGAACACAGAAACTAGCTCTCAACAACAGCAAAAATAACCCTTACTTTGCCTAATTGCATCGAGAAGCATTCGGCCGTCTCATTACTGCATTCTTGGTGGCACCGGGCAGAGTTGAGTTCACACAGCCGTTACAGAAACTAGGATAAATATTGAATGGAAGTGGCTGTCAATATTTGTTGCAGGTATGGTATTACACTTGACCGCAAACTCACTTGTGCTACTTGTATTCAATACTAGTTCGTTCCAGTGGAATAGCAATTTCTATTAGCTCTGCCTTTGAAGAAGATGTTAAGTTTGTTAATAAAGCTCTTTCTCTCTTCTTTGGGTTAGTTCTCCTTTCTAATTTCTCTCATGTTCTGCATAGTATTCACCTTTTCTCTGATGTGATTTCTCCTGTTACGAACAGTGCGGCTCTCTTCTGCAATATTTCGAGGTTCTATCATGTCCTTTAGTGGTAAGGATACCACAACTGAGCAACCATATTCCTAGTACTGTATAACCAAGTGTTTTTAGCAGTCGTTCTTTAACCTTTTGGGGCAGTCAATTGATATATATCCGGTATAAGAAAGCTATGATGTTATTTGCTTTCTTACATACTAAATTGTAAATGTTCTTTCATTTGAGACGAACTATCTATAATCACGCCTAAATTTTTTGCAGCATTAGTTTCTTTAAGAATAGTATTATGGATGAATAAGCTGATCTAGTGGTGTGCGTTGGTTGACATTTCGCAACACTTGACTCTTTTGGGATTGAAATTCACTTTTCAAGTTCTTTCAAACTCTTGTAAAGCGTTGAGATCTCTTGTTGAATGCGTGTATCCTTCGTGCTTCGATTGTTCTATATATCATAGCTGTCATCTGCAAAAAGCCATCTATTTAGTTGTTCCAGGAGAGTAGATTTTACTTATGTATTTATATAAAATAAGAAAAATCAAGGGCCCTAGAACAGTTCCATGTGGTACACCTGACCAAGACTTAAAATGGGGATGGCGCCCTCTTCCTAAACATACTTTCTGCGTTTCCCAACGACGGTATGATCCTAGCCATTTTAGCAAGAAACCGCCATGCCGATGTGTTCTAATTTAAGCTCAGCAGGCCTCATGGTTCAACTTTTCAAAGGCTTTAGAAAAGTTATAAAATTGCATCTATTTGCCTGTCTGTTATTATGACAAGTTACTAAAATCATTGGAGTTGTGATATAGTGAGTCTCAACACTCCTTCGATGCTCTTAAACAATGCTGCGGCGTTCGTTTTTTTAAGAAGTCATATTTGTCAGATGGTCACCATTTTATGATACTATATATTGTGTGTTCAAGTAGTTTTGCTGATATGGATGTAAGTGTATACAGGGTCTATAGTTCTCTCGCTGGTGTTTTTGTCACCCTTTTGAATAAGGAAACAATGCTAGCATCTCGCCAATCTCAGGTATTACTCCCTGGCCAGTGAAGCTTGGTAAAAGTGTTGGTATACCAACTCAATTCATTGGCACATAATTTTAAGAGCTTGCCAGGAACGCCCATCGGGCACCAGTAGCTTTGTTTTTTCATGTGTTGGTCAGTATAAACTTAAATACTATGCGTGGTTTAATTTGATGTTTTGCTTTTCAGGGAGTTTATCAAGCATCCTTTACGTTCTAACGTTCAATTTAAAGGTTTGGGGAATTTGAGGAAAACTGTAACCAAAACTGTTGTTTTGTTTATTTCTAAATTGGCTTTCCCTTTAGGCGTCTGTATTAGGTTATTCTGGTTGTATTCTAGGGCTGGAATCCCCATGGTGTCCTGTCTCTTAATCTTATGTTAAGACCATAATTTCTGGTTTGATGATCACCTGTCTGAAATCATCGAATTAACATAGTTGGAGTGGCAAGCCTACATTCTCTCTGACACCTTCTCTTAATATGTTCTATTACCTAACCTGTATCGTTTCTGAATTAGGATGGAGTTTAAATTTCTTAAGATACGAGGTTTCCTTCTCAACAAGTTTAGTTTTTGTAGTAATCCATGGCTGGTGGTTCTTGAGTGATGTTATTTTAGTAGGTATGTTGGGTCTTCCATAAGAAAGCCCAAGTTAGTTTTTGTATACACTTCCAATAGGTCACTGGACATTATCTTTAACACTATGGGACCTCAAAATAAGTCGATCTGAAATCATGAGTATACCTGCGCAATTTTGGTTAAGTCCGGCTTGGTTCCGAGTCTGATGGTACGTTTAGGGGTTTTCTTCGAAAGGGTTGATAAGTTGCTCTCAGAGAATTTGGTTTGAGCACAAAGGCTCTGCAATTAATTCCTGATTGCTTTAAGCGCCCTGGACAATTGGTATAAAAATAAATCAGGATTGACCTTAACACGAGTTGGTGTTCAAAATAACTGCATCATTTTAGCCATGGGTTCTTGGGTGGATAAAAAAAAATAGGTGTATTATTAGTTTACGGTATTGATTACACAAGTATAGGCATCTTCACCCCTACCAATATCTGGTAAGTATAAAGTCTCCACCAATCCATTTTATTGCCTTCCTATTGGCCTCAACCATGTCAGAAATGTCTCTCGCTAATTGACGAACTTACATTTTCTTCTGAGTCTAGGACGGTCTGTAAACTGATCCAAACAATGACAGGTTCTTATTCATTATATAATTAAATCCTACAAAATTTAACTTTCACTTTTTTTGCCTTGATAATTAAAACTCACTGGCTCATGTCTTTCTAATGGCAATCAAGACTCCCCCACCTCTTTTTCCAAGTCTGTCATTTCTTTATATATCAAAAAAACCTACATTAGAAGTTCACACTGCTGGATGTTCCAGTTCCTAGCATTGTTTCTGTTCCAATTACAACATCAATGTATTTTTTGGTGACTAAACTTACTGAGTTCTTCATTGTTCGATAACGAGATTGAAAATATACGACTATGATTTTTGTTTATCTTTTTCTCTTAATGACTTTGAGTTCAGTTGCACTTTGATTTATATATCTGTGTGTGTCTGTGTGTGGGGGGGTGTGTGTGTGTGTGTGTGTGTGTGTGGGTGTGTGTGTGTGTATGTGCGACAGAGAGATGAGTTGTGAGCGACGGTGGTGTGATGTAGGAGAGGAGAGAGAGCCCCTTCATAAATATTGTATCGTGTTTCCTGTTCATGGGCATTATTGACATATTCAACACAAGCGCTCGTTGTAATGGTCGAACACAATTGCCCTGGTTTTACCGCGCCCACGTGGGTATATTTCTCCTGTTCACGGAAATCAGTGCACTTTCATCTGCTTTATTAAAACTGAATGAACCCAAACGCTAGAGATGGTATAATACACTGTGTCCCATACTCTTCTCCCCCTCCCCCGGTATGTTTGATCCTTTACAAAGATAAAACAGGACTAATTTGGATTTGTTTACAGAGATATAAACAGACAATTTTGATTTATTTTCCAGAGATAACAGGCCAAATTTTGACTTTCGTTTACAGATGTAGCCTGAATGCTAAGAATGTTGCACATATGTATTGGGGACCTTTTGCAGTGGAACGCTTCGAGAGTTACCTTCTCACTTCCTTCCTTGATGATGAATTTTCAATCATTCTGTGTGAAGTCTTCAAAAAATGGGAATGCCTCAGAACCTTTTTTCATTTTACATATGTCAACGAAGTCAACAAAAAGTACTGTAGTTTTAATTTGTTACAACTGCATTGGACTGATAAAGCCTATATGTGATTAAAATGGTATTGCCACAATTTATGACATTTTTTTTGATTATTAATTTTTGCGCACCATTTTTAAATCCTCCAATGGCTTAACCTGGAATATTTCTTGATTTCACAAAAAGTATTAGAAAAACTGTTGGAATCCACATCATGTGCACATTAAAAGCTAAGCCCGTAAGCTCTAATTTCGTATTTCACATGCCCTAGGGTATCTCGCACAAGCTTGCATCTATAATATATGACGGACGATGGCGACCCACTCTCTCTTGAAATCGTACGCCTTCTTCGTTTCCAATTTTTGTCATTGTGCGACATCTTTAATGCTCATTTGTTTATTCTACGATTTCTATGACTTCCGATGAAATCTTGTTTTATGACCCCATAAATTATGACAATTACAACTGAAAATGTATTCAAAAAATTGCTTTCTGCGTTTTCCGTTTTTCGACATAGGCTAGGTATTTTTTTCCTCCAATCGTCAAATCGTATCAAAAGCTATATCGACAGCCCAGGCGAGGATAAGCCGGTTTTGTTTTAACATTATTTTCAAAGACGTAAGTTCTCTGCTCTTACAGTCTTGGATTAATCAAATTATGTTTGAAAAAGAGTGAAGCTTGCTTAATCATTCATTACAAAACTATTCCTGCTGCTTGGTACGTGACTGTCTAATGTAGAGAAAAATATATGTCACAAACTCGTTTAAAAGTACATCTCCGCTTTAATTACCAACTGTTTTATACATCAGCAATCGAAATTATCAAATCGGGATCATTGCTTCATTTTTTCTTGGGTTCGAGGTCTTCATCAATAGTAAATGATTATGTTTGAATTCTTTGAAAAAGGACGGCGAACAGACATACATGCAAGCTGCCGCAGATAGCACTACTATTTTTGTGGTTCCTGCCTCGCGAGGCCAGTTTTGTCTGTAGTTTTTACTTCGTTTACAGGCAAAATGGGCCAGATTTTTCTGGTTTAAACGTCACACATCATTTGTCCTACCTTCTATGTAGGCCCAAAGTTGTTTCACTGTGTTTTCAGTCAGGGAACAGTTTATTTTGTTTTACTGTCCTAGGGGACACTTTTACTTTTATTTGCAAGCAATAGAAGGGTTTCATCTTGTTAAACAGTCAGTTGGACATTTCTATCTTGTTTACCAGTCATGGAATAGTTTTGTATTATTTTTACTGTCACTGGAATGTTTTTACTTGAAACAAAAAATAAAGACACACTCTTGAAGGTGCACAGAGTGGCGGATGACAGAGGATTGAAGTTACCTGTCCTGTAATTACCGAACATCCAGCCGGGAGGGAGGACATTCTGTGCCATCCTGGAAGCCCCTGTGCTCGTTCAAAATGGTGCAGGCTCGGATAGGACATTCCATTCAAGATTCGAGTGATATATCGGCTTTCCCCTCTGGCTCGATATTGCTGTGAGGGCACCACACTCGGACGCGACACAACTGAACCTCCGTGGGGGCGGGTAACATGCGTCCCTTCGGTGTAACTACCCGTATTTCTGTATTGCTGAGCCACCAACCCTATACAAAAGACTCCGCAACAATGGAATCTGCTGCGTGCATTCCTGCTGCCCACTCGTGTCTGTTTCAATGACATGCAAAACAGTCTTCCTTCCAACAGTAAAGGCTTTCCGCTCACTCGGTCGTAGGTGTTTAATGTGGATCTGGGTTGCAGTCGTTTCCCGCTCTGTCAACAGAACTTTCCTGTTGTCTGTGGGTCTTTCTTCCCCTCACAGCCGGCCTCCTTCTGAGTTGACCAAAGGGCAGCCAAGAAAAAGATAACTGGAAGATGCAGCAGTGGGTCCCACTGAAGCACTGTAGGCAGCCCGGAAAACAATTACCGGACACCACTCTTGACGCCCCTGACGCAGTGTTCGACAAGGTAGAGTGCTGGCGCGACACGGGGCATTCGTTTAAGACCGCCAAGGGTATAAAATGCTCCCTGCCAAATTGCTGGTGGTCCATAAGGGCTCCCTGCCAGATGCCACTGGACGGGACACGGTCAGAATCTCATTGAGGCGTCCCATCGGTTCTGCTGTACCAGCCCGTGCTGCTATGACTTCGCGCCCACCAGTAAAATAAAAAACACGCACCGCGAATGTTGCTACGTTTTCGTTTAGAGTCATCGGACGGCTCGGTCTACTTTACAGTCAAAGGACAGTTTCCCTTACTGTTTACAGCCAAAGGACCATCTTTTCATTCCTGTCTACAGTCACAGAACAGATTAATGTGTTAACAAAACATACAACAATTTATAAGAATTGTTTAAATTCATAGCCTCTGTTTTATTACTGTTTTACACCCACAGGGATATTCTATTTTTTGTACACCTGTCAACCAACATTTCCTATTGTTCTTTGTCATTCGGTGTATTCTTTCTGTTTAATAATTTCTGGACAATGTACTTTAGAGGATGATTTTATCCTAGTTTACAGTCATGAGATATTTATCTCATTTTTTCAGTCGTAGGACAGTCTTATGTTGTTTATAACAAACAGGACATGTTTGATTTTGTTTACAGTCACTAGAACAATATTTGCGAAATGAAATATAGGCAGGGAACAGTAAAAAATAAACAGTAAAACAAGTGGGGTAACGTTTGCTACCATAAGAAAACCTAACACAGAGAGTAGTAAACTTTATTCAAGACTGGCACAGCCTTTTAAACTTGTATAAAGTTCAGACAAATACATTAGACGATCTGATCTAATAGTGGGGGGGGGGGGGGGGGGGGGGGGGGGGGGGGGGGGGGGGGGGAAAACAAGCGCAGGCCAACAAACTGGAACTGTTCTTATAGTAATGATTCGGCAAAGATTTGGAATTAACGAGGAGAGGATGGGGGGGAGGGGAGTTTGAAGGGATGGACAAACTGGGATATTGAATTAAGAAAATTTATTTTTCAGATATGAAAACTACTCACTAGATGCATAAGGGAAACCATCGCAATCCTTTTGAAAGCAGTATATTTGTATGGCCTGCTCCGAGGTCTTTCGTCCGCTGGGTCGGAACTCATCAGGGAGACACGGCTGGTTGCTGTCTGCGCTCCTTGCGTATATAGTGACACACCACAGTCCTTAATATGTGGTGTTCTCACCACCAAGGGTGCAAAAATCGAAAAGAATCTGGAGGTCACGGGGAAGGGGGGGAATCTTCATTGTGCATATTGGGTAATCCATACAGGCCTTTAGGGTGGATTCTGATGTGGGTAAAGCGGTTGTAAAGATTAGGGAGATTAGACTCTTCTTGAATAGGTTGTTGAGCTGGTTTTTCAAGTTCTTCGGTAGGTCAGCCTTGTGTTTTGTCATAGGAGTCTGATCTGTGAGAAGGGTCTGTACTTTCTTGTTGTACTCATCTTTCGGTAACAACACTGTGGTCCTACCATTGGTCAGCTGGAAGGATGACGTTTCTGTCATCCTTGTCTCAAGTTTTTCAGGCTTGTTTTTCTCTCGTTGAAATGTTGGACTTGGGGTGGCTTTCTGGACTTTTATGACTTTGACACTCGCTCGTATGGCTGTCTGTGTGGCTTTGTCTTTGATCTGCTGCAGCTGCTTTCAGTGGAAAGCTAACGATTTCCTTGTCTGGAATCCGATGTGGGCGCAACACAGAAGGTAAGTCCCTTTCTTCAGCACACTTGATTCGCTGTCACTGAGAGCTACGGTTGGAGAGATTGATATCATTTGTTGGTGTCTTTGGCGTTTAGAGGTCACAGTTAAGTTTCCGTTAGTTTGTTGTTTCTGGCGAAAGCGTTGGAACTTGTCGGCGTTGCCTGTGTTTGTAAACATTGAAACTCGTGCGCTCATGCAGCGAGGCGGCATATGAAAGTAAAAATGTCAGTCTTGGCTATTTCCTGTGGGCGGGCATTCTCGATGAAGTTCCGAGTTTGTCTCTCCGGGATTTCAGTTGTCGAATCCTAGGATGTAGTGGTCGCACTTGCTATGATTTCCCCTTTCTTGGATCAAAAGTCGTTTCAGCTTTCTTCAGATCTGGAAGCATTGATTCCTTCACAATAATTTTTAAATGTTGGCTTGGGGGAGCTGACCTGTTCACGTTGGAACCCGAATGTTGGTATATGTTTATTGGTTTTGCCATCTCACTAAGTTTGAGTTGTCGTTTCTCCTGTTTCCGCACTTTTTTAAAGATGCTTTCCAGATCTTGCAGAAAGCCTGAAACGGCTTTTGACACGTCCGGTACCGACTCTATGTGGATCGACACCATGACCGCATTCAGGTGATCGAGTAGGTTGATGCTTCACCAGCTCACTGATTTTCCATCGACGGACCGTATCCAATTCAACTTTCGGAAACTGAAGCAGTAACGGGAAGTTCCAGTTACTGGGACACACTATCACCCGAACCACTGACGGACATGGTGGAAGTAAACCGTCTATAGGATACCCACCACATGAGCAATATTGTACCTTTATTCTAACCACCCCCTCCTACACATAGAGATCTGTTGTCCAACACCCCATCTTGCACAGAGCCTCTGTTATGTGTTCCATAAGGAGGGAAGGAGCTGAATGAAGAAGAATCATCAAGACTGCCTTTCTGCTATTGGAGGGCGACGAAACTGCAATCGGATGTGGGACATACCTCGAGGGTCACGCTACCCTTCTTCTTACAGATTAGGTCTGTGTGGAAAGTGGGATCCCTTACTATTAAAAGGAGTCTCAGTGGACGTCCTAGCCAGGACCTTCCAACAATATGGATGCAAAGTGTTCCATAAACCCACCAACTCCCTTACGCCAGCAACTGACCCATGTCAAAGGATCAAAACGGACCACCCGCAAGCTCAGTGTGGTGTAGTGTATCCCAGGTTAGGGCTGTCAGACTCTACCCATTCCTACTTTGGCCGAGGGACAGCTAGACCACTCACCCACCCGTCAACACTGGAAACACACAAAATAAAGATCTACTTCTGCCATAATGAACAGCTACAGCCAATGCCAATGTGTCTGCCCCCAAGTAACCAAGATCTGATCTACAGAGCCCTTACTCACGAAAAAAGAATTCAGTTAATGAAGCAGTGTTATTATGACCGACGACCCCCTGCATGTATCAGGATCAAGGACTGGGTTCTTCCCCCCCCCCCCCCACCCCCCTCCCCCCCCCCCCCCCCCCCCTCCCCCCCCCCCCCCCCCCCCACCCCCCCCCACCATCCCTCCCCACCCCCCACCCCCCTCCCCCCCACCTCCCCCCCCCTCCCCCCACTCTCCCCCCCCCCACCCCCATCTACAAGCAGACTCCTACAACCGGCTCGACCCCACACAACAGTCGTTTCCACCAGGCCTCGCTGCCACATACAGCAAATCAGTGAGCTGAACGACGACAGGGAGACCCTGTTCAAAAAATTTTCTTCCGAAGTATCGTTTTGGATTCTGAGTCTGTAAATACTTTTTTCTAATGGACGATATCCAGAATCCAGAAAACCTATATTTCTGATTTAAATCATGGTCATTATGGGATCAATATTGGTAGCATTGCCCAGCGAGTTTTTTGGGACACACCAAGTCTGAACTTGTCAACTTCTTTTTCCAAATGTCTATCTAAATTGATCGGAGAGAGCGAGAGAGAGAGAGGAGCGAGGCAGACTTGAACGTGAGAGGAACGAGAGGAGAGAGAGGGGAGACGAGAAGAGATCTGAGATGAGAGAGAGAGGAGATAGAGAGAGGAGACCCTGTCAGCCCCCAGATATAAATGCCCGCAGCCAGAAATGCACTGAGAAAGACAACATTATATTGTTGACAATCAATATACTGTGGTAATTCTTGTGTTACAAGAACATTGTCGTTGTTGTTAACTATTGAACGGCAATTTAATTCCTTTCTCATATAACTTGGCAATAACCAATACCCATGCCCTCTATGTCCGTGTGTACTTCACATATATCGGTCTGCCGTTCCGGCCGTCAGTCTCTCTATTCTGCGATGTTTACATGCCTATCGTACTAGTCTTATGGTAGGTCAAACATTTCTTTGCTAAGTCGTAGACCGAGCCCCTATCTTAACATTTATCTCCATCCTAGTCATTTTATATTCATTTAGAGATCACGATGTTTAATTCATGATTTGTGTGGTTCTCCCCAAAATCTTGGCGGGAACGGTGACATGTGGCCCAGTCTTCCTGTAGCTATTGGACTTGTCCGATCGGGGTTGGACGCCTCCTTGATGACTCTGAAACCTGATATATCTATCGATCCATCCAGCTTACTGATCGTTTTATCTGTCAGCTCCGTGTGTATGCCTGTCTGTCTGTCCATCTGGCCCCCCCCAACCCCCCCACCCCCCTACACCCACCCCCCCACCCCACCCCCTACTCTCTCTCACCTCTCGCTCCATCCGATCCCTCACCCAATCTGTCGTTCTTCTGTCTATGAAAAACGGACAAAAGTTTGCACAAATAGAAAATTGTGTTTCGGAACTTACTTTACTATAGTAGGTGGAGTTTTCAAATCTAACTAAAAGGGACTGGGAACTTCAGGCACTGTATGGAACAGCCACTCACACACACACACACACCACACAACACACACACACACACACTCACGCACACAACAAGCGCAGCGCACGCGCGGCGAGCACACTCACAGGACAAAACAAGCTCACATCACGCTCGCACGCAAGCATGCACGCACGCGCGCACATACTACATGGACACAACACACACACACACACACATCACACACCACTCCACACACACACACAGGACTGAGAGAGAGAGAGACCCAGAGAGAGAGACGAGAGAGGAGAGAGAGAGCGATCAACGACGCGGATTGCGCTCACGCACACACAAGAATTTTTAACAAGCAATTACTGTGACTGATGCAAACCAGCTAACATGAAATATTTATCATGTGATGCTTTCGTTGTGTTTACTTTCTTCTCTCTCTTGCAATGACTACCTCCACCCCCCCACCCCCCCCACCCCCCCCACCCCCCCCCCCCCCCCCCCCCCCCCCCCCCCCCCCCCCCCCCCCCCCCCCCCCCCCCTCCCCCCCCCTCCACCCACCCCCCCCCCCCCCCCCCCCCCCCCCCCCCCCCCCCCCCCCCCCCCCCCCCCCCCCCCCCCCCCCCCCCCCCCCCCCCCACGCCCCCCCGCCCCCCCCCCCCCCCACACCCCCCCCCCCCCCCCCCACCACCCCCACCCCCCCCCCCCCCCCCCCCCACACCCCCATACCCACCCCCCCCCCCCCCTACCCCCCCCCCCCCCCCCCCCCACCCCCACCCCCCCCCCCCCCCCCCCCCACCCCCCCCCCCCCCCCCCCCCCCCCACCCCCCCCCCCCCCCCCCCCCCCCCCCCCCCCCCCCCCCCCCACCCCCCCAACCCCCCCCCCCCCCACCCCCCCCCCCCCCCCACCCACTCCCCCCCCCCCCCCCCCCCCCCCCTCCCCCCCCCCCCCCACCCCCCCCCCCCCCCCACCCCCCCCCCCCCCCCCCCACCCCCCCCCCCCCCCCCCCCCCCAACCCCCCCCCCCCCCCACCTCCCACCCACCCCCCCCCCCCCACCCCCCCCCCTCCCCCGCCGATTCGCAGCCCATTTCCTCCCCACCAAGCCACACACACTCAAGCCTACGTGTGCACGGTTGTGATTATTAGAAAATAAAAATCATATTCGTCAGATTTCAGTGAGCCGTCGAATGAAGTGTGGCAAGCACTTCTCCACGGTGTCCAGCGATGACATGTCCGGCCATCGCACAAAGGTTTCATCTCAGGGAAAAGAGGAATTCCGTTCAAGGAAGTGGCCACTCTTTCTGGCGCAAGCATTAGAATGTTTATTGTCAATTAATACTTACCTAGTTGTCGAATACAAGCAGAAGAAAGCACTGAAGCTGTACCCATATTTTTCAGGCGTTGGAATAGAAGTAATATCTATCTAAAAAAATAAAAAAAATAAAATATGAGCGGGTGGGAGGGGTAAGGAAGGAAAGCAAGGAAGGTGGAGGGAGTCGCGGTGGCGTTGTTGGTGGAGGGCAGGTAGGCAGAATGCAGAGTCAGGGGGTCCGGGGGGGAAGGGGCTTGTGCAGAGGAGAGGGGGGGATGGGGGTGGGGGGGGACGCACGTGTGGGTGGACATGCCAGTTAAAAGCACTCAGACATGGTGGATTATGGTTCATGTCTTGAATTTTGCGCAGAGCCTGCCGCGCGCGGCACACTCCCACAAACACCAAAAAAAAAACCCAAAAACATAACACACATCACACACACTCCACCCACACACCACACATACACACAACACACACTCAACAACACACTCCACCACACACACACACACTCACACACACACACCACCGGCGTTTTTTTGTTTTTGTTATTTTTTTTTTTTTTAGTAAGATTGCTTATCCGCCCTCCCTATTCTTTCCTTTCTTCTATCTGGCTTTCTCCTCTTGTTTTTTTTTTTAAAAAACCAATGATAGAGAAAGTCAAACATGAACATCTTAGAAAACCCAGACAGTCCTGACTATTTCCTCTATAAAAAAAAATAAATTTAAAAGAAAATCGCCTGGATATTGTATTGAAAAGTTTCTGGCAAAGTATAAGATATAACGAAAGTATATTATATAAATAAAAAAAGTGTGCCAAATCAATTGAAATACGATTTTTAATGCTACTCGCAAAAGAAGGAATCACACAAACAAGGCAAACACCTCGCACACGCACACACACACACACACACTACACATGTACTTTGGCGACAGACGCTCAGTGAATACAGTGCTCAAAAACCAAAGTTTTCCTTTGATATACATGACTTACGCATCTTATTTGTTACTAAGTCTGGTTTGGGTTTAATGTAATTTTTGTATGTCTTTCACAGTTTATGATTAGAAAAATGAAGTATGATTACAGAAACGATTAATTCACACAATGAGAGGTAAACGGTAGTGTTTTGGTAACGAGCATTATTACAAAATATGGATATATTCGCAAAGAGGCATTTTATGAACCCCATTCCCCCACACAACAGCATAATTTGAGAATGACTAATTATTTGCTTTTCAATTGAGGACACCGGAAAGTGCACATGTGAAGGGAATGACCCCTAAAATGAGGGTCGGTTAAAGCTCCTGAGCAATCTTCAGTATTTTTAGCGTACGGTTCCCACAGTGTAACGTTTGTCTTGGAGTCTCCCTAACTCGCTCGCACCTTCGGACTTGTACAGAGCTGCACATAACACTTACCTTCCTCTATCTTCATGTAAAAACAATTGACAAATGGGACGTTAAAGAGATGTAAGCATTTAAGTACAAGTTCTCGTGGAGGACAATCTAAATACAAGACTAAATAAAACATACAGCAAACAAACAAACAGTATCTTCCGAATCCATCTCCCAATCCCCCTTCTTTCCAGTCATAATTTCTTTAAAACCAATAAGGGAGGCAACGAAGGGCGCGCCGAGTGGCAGGGTAGGGCTTCAAGATAAGACCAATAATAGGTCTTATTGATATGAAGTCTATTAAAGACAAACTCGTGTTATTAAGGTCGGTCGTGAAGTCAGAACAAATAGTTGGACAGACGGAGGATCAATAAGAACAACGGAAGATGTATAACAAACAATGGCACGCATTCTAAAACACTCTAGCGCTGGAACTCAGTCTACTGACACCTCCAGTCCTCCCAAAAATGAAGGCGACGCGAAGTGTCTCATTAATGTCTGATCGAAAGACACTAAAGATGAGATAGGAAGCCAAACTAAATGGCAGAGAGAAAACCTACAGATGTAAGACCACTGTTGACCTCCCTGGCAAATATGAGATCTGATTGTAATAGCTCATGTGATCCCCGAGCTTCTCTGGCCTCTACTATTAAGCCTCCGTTTTCAGCGCGAAAATCAGTGGAAATCATTGGAAAACCCAAACCAGCTCAAGTTGTACATGGAAATGGTTTAGTTGATGTGCCCACTTTTCCCGACTTACACTTGCTCTCTACTGCCGCCTAGTTAGTTGCCAGCTACACTTTAATCATACTGGCCGATGAGTACAAAGTGTGGGCACAAAGCAAGGTTTACCGACCATGCTTGGGACTCAAGGACAGCATTGTTGGATATCATTACCCAGCACATGTAAAGACGGCGGCAGAGATTGGTGCGTTCAGGGGGCGGCTGTGACCTGGCGATGAGAACACCTTTAAGATCAGGGAAATAACTGGGCACTTGCAACCAAACAGACAGGGTCAGCTAGGGTCAACAGGAATGATAGAGATGGTCAAAGGCAAATGAGAGGCAAGAAAGTCATGGTAATTCAGAGCTGAAAAAAGAACTGGATGCAAGAGAATGCAGAAGGCAGTCCAAGCGGAAGGCAGATGGAGCAGGTAGACCGCGTGGGGCAAATACACTCCATGGAAATCTCAGATAGAATAACATAGGGCACACGGTGCCTCTAGGATCAGCTTTATTAATATACCCAGATTCTGACCTCCTGCCTAACACTTCCGGCCGGTGAAATGAGGTGGAAATCACGTGACCCTACTTGTCCGCATCTGCCAGGGGTAACAACGATCAGGGGAATTTATCAGTGTTCTTGCAACAAGGGGACAGTTCACATGAGGAGACACAAATCAAGATTACACATCGGGCTGCACTGACAAGGAAAACACTACGCAGCAGCGACCCAGCAATCGGCGTTCTACACGGCAGGAATGCCTACAGATCACAGTGACCTAATAGCAGCGAATAGAGAGATTTACTGGACGGAATGGATATGACTGGGAGTTGCCACAGCAGACCTTCCAGAAGTGAAAAAATATCTTTCAGAAAGAATGGCAATGAGATATTGTATTACTTTCAGGTTCATAAAAACAATTGATCTTGAGTAAAATCACTGTGCCATAGAAAAGTAGTGAAAGAAGCAAGTTCACATCAACATGACAGGCGTTTGCATTCTAGCCAGCAACTTAATGGAATCTGGTTTCCAAGCAAAGTTGTTGCTGGCATTGAGGCTGAAGCAAAAAGGGGGGGCGGGGGGGGGGGTGATCACTGGCCTAGGATCTAATAATAATACCTGGCGATTCAGGTAAAGAAGATCTGAACGCTAATGGAAGTGGCCGCTGGAAAAGAGTTTACGGCAGCAACAATACCAAGCCATAGTGGCGGGTCGCTAGCAAGCACTTCAGCATCTCAACCCTAGCACAGGGGACTCATATGCCCGTCCTGTTTAGTGACAAGAAAGATAGGTCGGAATTGCCCAGCGTCTTGTGGGAATTGCTCAACACTTCCCATGAGCACGTAAATGCCAGCCATTAAACAGCATCTGTCACCTTGTGGGAAAGAAAGTGACATTGGCGAAGGACATGCAGACAAGAGATAGAGAGAAGACTGGCTCGTATCACCAAGCAGTGGAAATCAAAAGGGAAAACAATAAGGCGAGACGAAAAATTCAGACCATGGCGCCAGAGAGTGTGTGGGCACGGTGGTCGTCGATAACTTCAAGCATGACAAAATCAACTTTCCAGCCGTCCGCTGTGGAAGCGTTCACATGACGGATGTAGTGGCCTGGGAAAGACAGGCAAGACACCGCTTGGCGAACATTGACACCGGATCGTTCTTGGCAACACCCACTCTTCAGACTATAGGAATCTATACGGAACGCCGTGATCGGTCCAAAAGTTATCACACCTTGTCAAGAACACCAAAGCTGTCCGGCGTTCACTGGGCTAGATGATTCCGGCCACGGTAGCCTCGAGCTTGAGCTCAGATCACCAAGGGCAAGCTCACAAGGCCAAGTTCTTAGTGGGTTGAAGTAGATAGGTCCCCATGCATCATCAACGGTCTGGCCACCTATGAGAGTTGAAGTTCGGTGACTATCAACTGCTGCGAAATCAGCACAACAGACGTTTCTTCAGTGGAAAAGCCTATAGAGCAGGCTTACTAGGCCAGTGTGACATCCTTGCGTGCACTTCCAGGATCCAGCCACTATACACCAACCAGTGAGCTGAAACCCTCATCAATCCTCCACGGAAAAAGCTCTGTGCGCCTGGAAGAACAGCTAAATGCAGTGATGGAGTAAATTGTTCAAGCAGGGAGTCATACCGTCTTAAGGTCAAAGAAAACACAGAGTGGTGCTCAAGCTAGCCTACTCAGTGAATAATAGATGGCTCTCTCAGCTTCAGGATTGATCCCAGAAGCTCAACGCAGCCTTGAAGCGATGTCACCCACAAAATTCCAACACTGGGGTAGGGGAATCAACCCAAGTTGCTGGATCGTCAGTATTCAGCAAGATGGACGGCATGGGCAGGACATTAGTCAGACCACTCTGGACCAGCCCAGCCAACTGCTGACCACGTTCCCAACGCCCGTCGGTCGTTATTACTGGAATACGACTCCCCTGCGCTGCGAATATCTCAAAGACATCTTCCAGGCAATGAATGGATGAGCGATAATGGAAGACACTCCCAGGCATGGACGGACATCAACAGATGATGTTATACATTGCACGGCCTTCAAGGACGTGGCCTGAGCACGACGACAAACCTCAGGCGCCTGATGCGAAAGAGCCAAGCAGTGTGGGCTCGTCTTCAATTCTGATAAAAGTGCGACTGTGCAAGGACGAGATCTTCTTTGGGACAATATATACTCCAAGGAGGGATTCGCCCGGATCCAACCAAAATCCAAGGCAACCTGAGATGTGCCAATTTGCCGAGGAGAACAAAATGACTTACAGGATTCCTTGCGCTTGATGACCTTCTTCTGTCGCGGTTCATCCACAAAACTTCAGCAAGGTGTGCAAACGCTGTGGGAGTGTTGAATAAAAGACCGTCCTTTTCATTTCATGTCGATGGACCTTCATCCGCTGCTCAACTCAACCTCAAGATAGCGTCCGGATGTCATTAACCCCATGCTCAAGTTCTTTGGACCCAAAGAAATTGACAGTTGTGCGAGGTTCGATATTCCACATGAAGGGACTGCATGGGCGCCAGCCAATCTTCTGGATGGATACCCTCAGTTGCCTTCCGGCATCAAGTCACTTGACTCCACACAGAGCAACTACTCAAGACATCGACCGTGAGACGTTGGTCGATCAGTTCTTGGAATTTACCAACGTTCCACCCATACCTCTACGGGAGGCCGTTTTGAAGGTGATACGGCGATCACAAATCCACTTGTGATGATTGGTTACCCCCCCCCCCCCCCCCCCCCCCCCACCCCCCCCCCCCCCCCCCCCCTTGCAAAAAGTTCCTTCTCAAAGGCCCCCATCCTAGTCTCGGCGCATGCATCCAAATGATCCAGAGGGTACGACTACGCAGGTGAGTACTGCCAGCGGGAAAATCCTTGACCCTCGCGGGCATTGCTCTCAGACTTCCCATCCCCAGGGAGGCGGACAAGACATCATTGACCTCGACATCCGTGTGGACGGCCACAGCCAAGACCTACTCCGGAGGACGAGAGTTGGAGATTCTGTCGGTACGACTTCATCAGCTTCACACCCAAGAAGCAAGTACCAGCGGCGCAAAACACCGGCGACCGACACAGTTTCGCTGAACTGCCTGATGGATACCGTAGGTGACGGGTGCGTGGAGACAACATCAAGCCACGACGTCTCAGCTTGCATGCATGGTGCATGCATAGCGAGTCCGGGTCGCCACTTGCATGTGAGTTCGGTGTGTGACGTGTGTCGTCGTGTGGTGTGTGTGTGTGTGTGTGTGTGTGTGTGTGTGTGTGTGTGTAGACGCGTGCATGTGCATGCGTTGCCGTGAACGTTTGTGTGTGTGTGTGTGTGGGTGTGTCTGTGTGGTGTGTCGTGTGTGTGTGTGTGTGTGTGTGTGTGTGTTTCATATATCCAGCGCTTTTTGCTTTGTGTATGTATATAACTTTCTAAAAATAGTGTTGGCACTCTATTGTAGTAAGTGTGGGTATGTGAAACCCAGAGTTAGATTAAAAAAAAATATCGAGTTTTCTTCCTTATAATGTATGGGTTTTTTTCTTGTGTGACCACGTGGAATAACATATAAATATGGGGTGTTAAAAAGCAGGATTGTTTATTTCTAACAGATAAAACAAACGTTTCTGTGCATGCACAATTGCCCGAGAAGCGATTGAGGCATATATAAAAATTTCAATATCTTTGTGGGAAAACTGGATTTGAGAATTTTCAGAGTGAGTCAATGTGTCTGATCATGAGAACGGGTGATGGTTACTACTTTTAAATACACTAGATATGACATCTTCATGTAGACGACAGTCTCTACCGGACACTTTCATTAGCTGTATGGCCTACATGTTTGACCTTTCTGCATTATTCAAACGATGTCACATCCGTGTTAGGGTGTCAGGCGCATCCAGCACACATGGAGTATGCATAAAAAAAAGGTACTATGAAAACATGCCTCTAGACTGTAGAAGAATAGATGGATGTGCGTCTTCAGTAACTATGGAGGGGGAAGGAACAAAGCAAAAGGGTTTATAGCCTTCCAAATTCATCAATATGCAGAACAGATGAGTCAAAACGCAAGCAAAACTTACTCGAAAAAAGCTGACTTGTTATGAGATACATTCGGTTAAAAGTGAATTCAACAAAAATGTTTGCCTTTGAAGAGCAAGTTGATGAAAACAATTTTATGTTGTGAAATTGACTCTATGAAATTCTTACTTCAAAATTACATACGGAACTTATTAGTCATAATTCAAAACTATGTTCACATAAACTGACAGTATTGACTCTTTGTCTTTTAAAAGTGCTTTGGGATCATAAGAATGTTATCAATTGACGGATATAAGAAAGCGGTATCTTGTTGCTCTCTATGAACGATTATTGGAATTTAGGGACTCTGCATGTAAATGAAAAGAGGAGAGGAAGGTAGTTTCTAATTTCCCTTGTTTTGAATTTGATGGGGAAAAAATTTCCCCCATTTTTGCTGTGCCATCATCTGTGCCACCTCAGTCGCATCACACGATGCACTCAGTCCGAACATCATCCACTTCACAGCCCCCGCCTGAACCCGCCACAGGCTGCGAAGGCACCGGCAATCCACAAGAGCAGTCAATGGCAAGTCATCTTGAGCAATCACCAACGAGTCAGGCACATGATGCCGAGGACTTCGGTGGTGTTTCATTGGCACCTGTTCTGATTCAACATTACACAGGACGCCCCAACTAAGCCCCCTACTGACGGATGTTGTGGCCTGGGAAAGACAGGCAAGACACCGCTTGAGCTGAAAATTGACACCGGATCGTCTGGCAACACCCTCACTCTACAGACATATAGGAATCTATACGGAAAGCGTGATCTGTCCAAAGTTATCACACCTGTCAAGAACACAAAGCTGACGGCGTTCAATGGGCAGAAGATTCCTGCCACGGTAGCCTCGAGCTTGAGCTCAGTCACAAGGGCAAGCTCACCAAGGCCAAGTTCTACGTGGTTGACGTAGAAGGCCCATGCATCAACGGTCTGCCCACCTATGAGAGTTGAAGTTGGTGACTATCAACTGCAGCGAAATCAGCACAACAGACGTTTCATCAGTGGAAAGCCTAGAGCAGGCTTACCTAGGCCAGTTTGACATCCTTGGTGACTTCCAGGATCCAGCCCAGCTATACACCAAACCGTGAGCAGAACCCTCCATCAATCCTCCACGAAAATGCTCTGTGCGCCTTGAAGAACAGCTAAAAGCAGAGCTGGAGAAAATGGTTAAGCAGGGAGTCATCCGTAAGGTCAAAAAAACACAGATTGGTGCTCAAGCCTAGCCTACTCAGTGAAAAATAGATGGCTCTCTCAGCATCAGTATTGATCCCCAGAAGCTCAACGCAGCCTTGAAGCGATGTCCCCACAAAATTCCAACACTGGAGGAGATCAACCCCAAGTCTGCTGGATCGTCAGTATTCAGCAAGATGGACGCCAAGGCAGGACATTAGTCAGACCACCTCGACCAGCCCAGCCAACTGCTGCCCACGTTCCATACGCCCGTCGGTCGTTATTACTGGAAACGACTCCCTTCAGACTGCGCATATCTCAAGACATCTTCCAGGCAAGAATGGATGAGATACTGGAAGACCTCCAGGCATGGCCGGCATCACAGATGATGTATACATGCACGGCAAGGACGTGCAGGAGCACGACGACAACCTCAGGCGCCTGATGGAAAGAGCCAAGCAGTGTGGGCTCGTCTTCAATTCAGAAAAGTGCGACATGTGCAAGGACGAGATCTTCTTTGGGAATATATACTCCAAGGACGGGATTCGCCCGGATCCAACCAAAATCCAAGGCACCCAGAGCATGCCAATGCCGGAGAACAAAAAAGATCTACAGAGATTCCTTGGCATGATGACATATCTGTCGACGTTCATCCCAAACTTCAGCAAGGAGTTGCAACCGCTGAGGGAGCTGTTGAAAAAAGACGTCCTTTTCATCATGTCAGAAGACCTCATCCGCTGCTCAACAACCTCAAGAAGGTGGTGTCATTAACCACATGCCTCAAGTTCTTTGACCCAAAGAAAACTGACAGTGCTGGAGGTCGATAGTTCCATGAAGGGACTGCATGGGCGCAGCCATCATTCAGGATGGATACCAGTTGCCTTCGCATCCAAGTCACTTGACTCCACACAGAGCAACTACTCAAACATCGACCGTGAGACGTTGGTGATAGTCTTTGGAATTACACGGTTCCACACATACCTCTACGGGAGGCCGTTGAAGGTGATCACGGATCACAAACCACTTGAGATGATTGTGCAAAAGCCTCTTCTCAAAGCCCCACCTAGTCTCCGGCGCATGCACAAAAGATCCAGGGGTACGACTACGAGGTGGAGTACGGCAGCGGGAAATCCATGACCCTCGCGGGCATGCTCTCCAGACTTCCATCCCAGGCGGACAAGACATCCATTGACCTCGACCTCCGTGTGGACGGCCAAGACCTCTCCGAGGACGAGATTGGATTCTGTCGGTACGACTTCATCAGCTTCACACCCAAGAAGCAGTACCAGCTGCGCAAAACCACCGAGACCGACACAGTGCTGAACAGCCTGATGGATACCGTAGTTGACGGGTGGCTGGACAACATCAAAGCACGACGTCTCTATGCATGCATGGTGCATGCATGCGAGTACGGTCGCACCATGCATGTGAGTACGGTCGTGTGACAGTGTGTGTGTGTGTGTGTGTGTGTGTGTGTGTGTGTGTGTGTGTGTGTGTGTGTGTCCGCGTGCATGTGCATGCGTGTGAACGTGTGTGTGTGTGTGTGTGTGTGTGTGTGTGTGTGTGTGTGTGTGTGTGTGTGTGTGTGTGTGTGTGTTTCATATATCCAGCGCTTTTTGCTTTGTGTATGTTTATCATACTTTCTAAAATAGTGTTGGCACTATTGTAGAAAGTGTGGGTCTGTGAAACCCACGAGTTAGGAATAAAAAAAAATATCGAGTTTTCCTTCCTTAAAAAGTATGGGTCTGTGTGACCCACGAGGTATAAATATGGGGTGTTAAAAGCAGAGATTGTTTATTTCTTAACAGATAAAACCAAACGTTTCTGTGCATGCACAATTGCCGAGAAGCGATTGAGGCATATATAAAATTTCAGATATCTTTGATGAAAACTGGCTTTTGAGAATTTTCAGAGTGAAAAATGTGTCTGATCATGAGCAACGGGTGATGGTTACTTACTTTAAATCCACTAAAATGCACATCTTCATGTAGCGACAGTCTCAACCTGACACTTTCATTAGCTGTAAGGCCTACATGTTAGACCTTTCTGCATTATTCAAACGAGTCACACCGTGTTCTGGGACAGGCACATCCAGCACACATGTGAGTATGCAGAAAAAAAAGGTACTATGAAAACTTGCCTCTAGACTGTTAGAAGAATAGTGGAGTGCTTCAGAACTATGGAAGGAACAAAAGCAAAAGAGGTTTATAGCCTTCCAAATCCATCAATATGCAGAACAAATGAGTCAAAACAAAGCAAAACTTACACGAAAAAAGCAGACTTGTTATGAGATACATTCGGTAAAATTGAATTCAACAAAATGTTTGCCTTTGTAAGAGCAAGTTAGATGAAAACAATTTTAAGTTGAAATTGACCTTACTGAACTTCTTACTGCAAATATACATACAGGAAACTTATTTCATAATTCAAAACTCATGTCTACATAAACTGACAAGTATTGACTCTTTGTCTTTTAAAATTGCTTTGGGATCATAAGAATAGTTATCAATTGACCGGATATAAAGAAGCCGGTATCTTGTTGCTCTTTGACGATTATTGGAATTTCTGGATCTGCATGTAAATGACAAGAGAGAGAGAAAGTAGTTTCTAATTCCCTTGTTTCTGAATTTGATGGGGAAAAATTTCCCCATTTTGCTGTGCCATCATCTGTGCCACCTCAGTCGCATCACACCGATGCCACTCAGTCCGACCCCTCATCCACATTCACAGCCCCGCCTGACCCGCCACAGCTGCGGCACCGGCAATCCACAGAGCAGTCAATGGCAAGTCATCATGAGACAACTCACCAAACGAGACACTGCACTGCTGCCGAGTCACTTCGGTGGTGTTCAGTGGCACCTGTTCTGATTCAACATACACAGGACGCCACCAACTAAGCCCCCTACTGACAATAATTGCTTAGTCGTGAAGCAGGTGTGAGCTCTCCCTCCAGAGGGGGCTGGCACGTCCATCCAATGACACTCCCCATGAATTTGCCAATACCAGTGACGCCACAGAATCGAACCAAGGCTACAGTTGCGGAGAAACAATTGAAACCGAGGTTTCCATGACAGCAGGGCTTGAAAGGCCAAGGAATTTGAGAACTTTCTTATGCTGCTCCATCAGGATGGGGATGATGAAGATAATACCATGGATATCCATTCAAGTATGAGACTGCATAACAGGGCTTTACCGTATGCTTACTTTCATAATATATCCCGATATCAACCAGGCCTGAGAGATACAGACATCTGCAGTGTTGGTCAGAAAATCTGAGCAACACTCCCCGAGATGCATCCATTAAGTGGGTGAAACTCGACCGTAAGGCCCCAGTCTTCCCAACTGAGCCCGTAGCAAACTCAACTCTGGTCAGAGCTCTGTGTGTGTGTGTGTGTGGTGTGTGTGTGTGTGTGTGTGCATGCGTGCGGTGTGTGCGTGTGCATGCGTGCATGCGTGCGTGCGTGCGTGCACGCGCGTGTGTGTGTATGCCCATGTGTGTGTGCATGTGCATGCTTACATGCACATAAGCATGCATTAGTGTGTATTGATATGTACATAGATATATTTCTATTTGAGAGTGAAAAATACAATGTGAAGAGAAAACGAGAGGGGTTAGGAAAGGGGATGGGGTTGGGCAAGAAAGAGAGAGAGAGAAAGAGAGGGGGTGGGTGGGATGGGGATGGAGAGCGGTGTCAGGGGGTAAAGTGTTCATTCTTATTCCGAGCATCACATTTCATTAAAGCACCACATATTTCATCAAACCTATTTCAAAGACTTTTCTCCCCCACCATATTCATGTTTCTTTGTGTTTATGATAACCGATTTGTGTGTGTGTGTGTGTGTGTGTGTGTGTGTGTGTGTGTGTGTGTGTGTGTGTGTGTGTGTGTATGAGAGATAGATAGAGAGAGAGAGAGAGGAGAGAGAGAGAGAGAGAGAGAGAGAGAGAGAGTGCAAGAATACTTAGGAGCATCATTACTCTAATAAATATCTCTACATTATGAATGATGAATTACAACAGCGATGCAAAAACAAATTGTGAGTGCAACGCAAGCATGCACAAGACTGAAACAAGCAAAACAAAAAAGAACATGCAGACCAGTCATATATTCCTGGGGCATCAAAGTTTTTATGCAGACTTTTGATATAGTACATCCACTCATGTATACAGACTGTTACTTCTGGTTTGTTTGGTGATC
>CM031597.1:56012654-56091624 GCA_018398815.1 Conus ventricosus | reverse complement strand
TGTCAATATCCTCATACCTCTTTCCTTTCTTTTTCCTTGATAGATTGCCTGGTGTTTTCCATAGCAAAATTTCAAGCTTATTTAATTCTCATAATATTCTCTTGTACTGTACATGATGTTCTGATAACTGAAGAATAACATTTTAACTGAGAAAATGCACCAACATTACATTCAAAAGAACTAGTATAATTTCTGGTCTGTTTGGACTTAACATTATAAGACACATCCCCATATGTTTTATCAAGTTTCAGAAAAAAAGCTCCAGAACAGGGTAGAGTAGGGGTTATCAATGCAAAGATGAACCAAAAAATTTAAAGGAAACTAAAAGTCAGACCATGACAGAGTGAAACAAATAATATGATATTATATACAGGTACAGCAAGGGAACTGAAGAGATTTTTCACCAGAAATTTCATATTCAGGTACTGTCTCACTGATTTAGTTCATTGTCTTTAAGGTTGTGAAGCCTGAAAACCTGAATTCCCAGAATCAGGTGAACAAGAATGTTTGGCTCAACATGTAACATTCATTATGAATCTCAAGGCTCTTTTTCATTCTATGAAAGCAGATGACTGAAGTTTGTATTCACATTCTTGGCCTCACTGACATCTGCATCTGTTTTCCATAGGCATTTTTGTGACTGCTAGATTAGGTGTCAAGATTAATGGATTTTAGCGTAAATGAAAAAAACAGATTCAAATAAATCAACAAGCATTTAAGAGCATTAACAGAGCAACTGCTGATTCTTCAATAATGAGCTCCCTGTGGTGGAGTTTGACAACTTCTAGCTGATTCTATCTACCATGCTCTACATCAATGCATCAATTTTTCAGTAGACAAGTACAAAGTAGTTGTTCATCAGAGCTGAATGGGATTCTGCTGTTTTTTTCATACTGATTGTATTCATGAAAAAGGCACTCACATACATAAGCCAAAGAGATTAAGATTTGGAAAAAAAGAGCCTGTTGTGTGAAATACATGTTACTGAATACACATGATGCACACATGTGCATTACCTGTAAAGCTGCACAGAAAAACACCACATACTAATAGGACTGAGGGATTCTGTCTGGGCACTCCGTTTAATGTGGCACCAACACATTCAAAATTCTGCATGAACAGTATTCTTCTTTAGCTGTTTATTAGTGTCTATAGTCAAGTGAAGACATCTGGTTTGGGCGCAGTAAGTGGCTCAGGCTTTGGGATGGAACTGTTCAACTCTCTCCAGCAAAGCCTCGGAATAGCCTGGGGAATAATACCTGCACATAAAATTAAAACCTGTCAAACACTGAATCACCAGAAAACAAAATAAAAAACACTGAGTCTAAGAAGAATTTCAGTCTGTTATTTTCATTCCTTATTCCCACTCTTCAATTTGTTAAGGAGCCCATTATTTGAGTAAAAGACATCTTACCCAAATATGGGGAATAGCGCTCTCTTTTTGTGTGGAAGCATTTCTGTCAAGGGAGGTCCAAAGTGCCAGTAACATACCTCAGAGATCATCACACAGCAAACTAATCACCTTCTGGTTTGCTGATTTTCCCCTTGGAATACCAACTGACTCACAGAATACACTGGAGAGTAAAACCATCTCCTGTAAGTCTGTCTTTCGAAACATTAAATGTTTATTCTACTTTCTTCTGGAAACTGGAGGCATCAAGGTCAAGGTTAATACATAATTCAAAGCAGAAAGGGAAGTTCTACTAATTTCAAAAGAACATTATCATTTAAACCTGTTTTCATTATTCATCAATTCAGTAATCAGCTTGTAACTTACATCATGTAAAAGTCAAAATCTTTAGCCTGGGTCAAGGCCATGGGTGTCAAAATAAAGTCTTTAAAGAAAAACAACAACAAGCGATAAAAACAAAACAAAATCAATTTTTGCAATGAACAGAGCATGCAGACTCTAAACTTGCCCTATCAATCAGTAATGATCAGAACATCTAATCTTGACAATTTGTCCTTTGGGGTCTGAGATAGGGGAAGGGTGGGGAGGTGGTGGAGTGGTGATGGTGGGAGGTGGTGGGGGGCACCTAGTGCACAGAATAAGGAAGAGGACACGTTTGTTTCTGCTTTTCTCATTATTTGCTTTTGCTAACAGTCGTTCTGAAATGAAAATTTATCTTTATGTATATCTGTGCCTGTTTACAGTGTTCATAGCCGAAAATGTTTAAGCCAAACACTAGAACTTGTGACTTGACATCCAAAAACAGTACTACGGAATAACCATCTTGTTCAGGAAAGTTCTAATGCGGCTTATTGTCTGTGTCATGCAGAACGACCATGGTCACAAAACCAGACAATAACTGAAGGGCTGTCAAAGAGATGTTTTCTGTATCTTCATCCTTCTGAACTCCTAGCTTAAAAACAAATTATTGAAAAAAAATTTTGTTTGTGTGATGGTGTGGAGGGGTGAGGGGTGTGCAGGTGAAGACAGGCAGATGGTGATAAGTGCAGGAACCAAGGGACAGCAGCCAGTCAAGAAGACACAAAAGGACGAAGTAGAGCTTTTCTCCTTTTTAATTTCTCTCCCATGGCAAGGAGCTCCAACCAGGAACGCAGCCCTGGGAGCAATCTCTCTCGCACAGCACTCAGCGCACTGAGCACTCTCTCTGCCTCTCACGCCAGTCGCTCACATCAGGGAACACTCTCTGCCTCTCCTTCACCTGCACACCCCTTACCCCTCCACACCATCACAATTGGCGCTGCGAGCAGGATTGAAGACAAGGGACCAAGAAGACACAGCCCAAGAAGACCGGACACCATGGCCAGCCAACTACCTCTGCACCCCTGCATCAGCTCCCCAAATTCACGGGTAACGAGAGCAGCAGGGGAGTGGACAACTTCATCCGGGAGGCCAGGCTTGCCCTACACCTGCGGCCCCTGGATGACAGGACAGCCGCCCTCTGGCTGATTGCCGCCCTAGATGGCCGAGCTCGCCAGGAGGTGATCAGGCTGCCAGCAACAGAGGTAGACTCCCCAGCCAAGATCTTGACCATCTTGGAGGAGAACTGGGGAGAGCAGCGTGATGTGGTCACCCTGGCCACAGCGTTTTTCACCAGGCAGCAGGGCCAGGACGAGACCATCTCTGAGTATGCCTCCCATCTCCAGTACCTCTGGAGGAAGGTCAACCAGGCTGGGGATGGACTACTGCCAGCAACCATACTCAGGGACGCCTTCACCCGTGGCCTACGACGTGCAGCACTCCGCAAGGATGTCCGGTATTTCGTCCGGAACCATCCTACCACCACCTTTGAAGAGGCTAGGAAGGAAGCCCAAAGGTGGATGCAGGACTGCAGTGCCGACGGCGACATCCTCCACACGGCTGGCACTGCTGCTGTTGCCTCGCTTCAAACTCAGCTAGAGGCACTCACAGCTACAGTCGCCAGCTTGAGGCAGGAAATGCAGCAGCCACCACCTGCATGGCCACCACTGCAGGTCCGCAGCTGTGTGACGGGCACACAGCACTCAGGACGGTGGCCCAGGCGGAGGCGATGGAGGTTGGCACCTGTGAAAACTGGGGACAAACCCCAGTCCTCTGCCACTGTCAGCAGCCAGAATGCTGACAAGCGACATGGCCCAGCAGCACCCAGGCAACAGGCAAAGTCCATTTTGCCTCAGCTGTCACCAGGAGAGATGCGCCGACTGCAGCAGGAGGACCCATCCATCGGGCCAGTTCTCTCCTCCTGGCCAAAGAAGCCTGCAGCTGGCGAGAATAGGGAGCTACAGGCCCTCACCCAGCAGCATAGCCGATTCACCTGCCGACAGGGGGTGCTGTATCGGCGAATGGTGGACCCTAAACTTGGGGCGTGTGAGCAGCTGCTCCTTCCCAGGTTGTTCCGCCCCAAGGTTTTGTCAGCACTCTACAACCGCCAGGGTGACCGGGGCTACCAGAATGCTGCGGAGATGTTACGCCCCCAGGTCTACTGGCCCGGTATGTACCGGGATCTGGAGCAGCACCTATCTGATCGCCGACCCTGCAGAAAGGTCAGCCAGACCGCCAGTGCCTCCACGCCACCAATCCATGCGCCAGAACCCAGGCCACCAGGAGCTGCCCTGGCCTGTAGACAACGGGTCTGGCCCTGTCAGACAACTCCACTGCCTGACAGCAGAATGGACACCCTGCCGTCATCGGCGCCACCTGACCGGAGGAGACTGACGCGACGGGAACTGGAACCACCACCAGACTCCAGGACGGACCGGCAGACACCCCTGCAGCCCAACCCCAGAACTGCAGGCCACCCAGTGCCCACTCCAGTTCGCCCCTGGTACGTAGTGATCCACCCACGCCAGCACCACGACGAACCACCTGTCTGGCAGTAAAGCCAACAAAAAGGTATGACCTCAGTGCCTGCCTGGATGACCAGGAACTCTTTCATTTAACTGACTCGGTCGGATGTTACACGAGACAGTAAATATATTCCTGGACTGATTTATGATTGCTGAATACCTCCTTTTGGGAAGAGGTGCTGTGGACTGGTTGTTAACCAATTATTTGTCTTTTTTTTGCACAAGCTAGTATATATGTTGATTGTTCTTCAGGTTGGATAATGTATGCCACGGTTTTTCAGAAGCCAGCAGTACTGGCTAAGGATTTTATAGCAAATTCTGTTTTTGCCATTTTGTATCCGACTTTATGGAATCTTGCTCACATAACAAGCCCATTGTTGTCGTTTGGTACCCAATACCCTGGAATTCAACGAATCCATTCAAAGTATATTTTGTACCCGACTTTCTTGGAATGTTGTTTTAAATAACAAATCCTCTCTAAGTCATTTTGGTACTTGACATTTTGGAATTTTGTTCAAATAACAAGTCCATTGTTGTCACTCGGTGCCTACCCAATGTTTTGGGGAAAAAAGAAAAAAATCTTTCCTAGTCATTTTGGTACCTGACCTTTCGGAGTTTTGTTTTAAATAACAACTCCATTAAAGTCATTTTATGGTACCCAAAATTCGGGTTTTGTCCAGAAAACAAATCCTTTCTAGTCATTTTGTATTTGATATTTTGGAATTTTGTTTAAATTATATGCCCATTCTAGTCAATGCGAATCTGCCGACTTTCAGAAGCCTTGTAAAAAAGCAAGCCCTCGTTAGTTGGAATGATATGAATACAAAGAATGAGAGAGAGAAGATGTTTTGATGCTTTGTTTTGATACACTGATAAAAGGGTTTGTTTAGGAAGAAATGCCTCTCCAGACTTGAGGTCTAAAGCTCCAGTTTTCCCCATTGATTTATGTGTTGTACTTGATGACTCTGTCATTTTATGTCAGCGAGGACGCTGGTTGTAACAGAGTAGGGGGGGATGTAGCCGGGTGCTAACAGTGTATATATTTCTTTTGGTTACCTTTCGTGGATGAAAATGTTTTGTTCGAGAGTTATCTTCCCCTTACCTCCCTTGGTCGAATCTCATTTTTTTATTGTGTAAATTCTTTAAATCATGAATACCTCAGAACCTACATAATTGTATGTACGTCGCTAAAGTCACAAAATTAATGTATTTGATTCATTACAACCGTACTGGGCTGAGAAGCCCATATTTTCTCTAAACTGGGATTTTGCACGAGCAATCTTGGCGCCATTTTCAATTGTCTGTCGAATGAACATTGAATAATTCTTGATTTTACAAAAAGTAAGAGGAAAACCAAAGAATCTGAAGATGCATGTTAAAAGTAATGTCCATGAGCTCTCATTTCGTATATCGCATGCTCAGGATCTTTTCCGCACAGGCTTGCGACTATACGAAATGACTGATGACGCCGGTTCCCTTGAGCAAGTTGCCTTCTTCGTTCATTGTCGGAGTTTTGATCCAAATTATCATTCTACGAAATTCGGACTTCCCGATCGAAATCTTGCTTATGACTCCATTTCTGTTATGAATACAACTGAAAATGTGTAGAATTTATTATTTAACAGACCGTTTCAACAGAGTATTTTTCAGTTGAAAATTGTGTCAAAAAGTAGGCGCCGACGGCCCGGCGAAGTGAAAAGTCAGCTGTGTTTTCTAGTAATTTTTAACAACAGAATACTCCACTTAGACACTGTCTCGGAAAATGAAGTTTATATGTATGAAAAGAGCGAAATGCCAGCTATTCATTCATTGTAAAATTATTTCACGCTCTTCAGTATCTTTTATTGAAATAGAGGAAAATATGACGCAAATGCGTTAAAAGTGGCTTCACTCTGGGACATTAATCAGCAACGATTTAGTACAGGAACAAAATTGTCAAATGTGACTTACTGCATTTTATTCCTTGTGTTCTGAGGTTTTCATCGATAGTAAATATGTGTTAATAGTTTGAACGGACAGCGAGCCAGACAACACTGAAGCCGTGATAGAAAACACAAATTTCTGTTGGTTCCGGCCTCGCGAGGCCCGTTTCGTCTCTGGCACCGTGTTGCTGGCTTTGCGGCCCGGTACGTTGTTATAAAATTAGAGCGTTGTGTGAGAATGGTTCAGAGTGTTCCCTGATGTGAGCGACTGGCGTGGAAGAAGAAAATAAAGGGAGAAACTACACCTCGTCCTCCGTGTCTTCTTGACTGGCTGCTGTCCCTTGGCTTCTACGCATTGCTATCTGCCTGTCTTCACCTGCACACCCCTTACCCCTCCACACCATCACATTTGGAAACATAAACCAATGGTCTGAAGTTTTCATGCTGACACAACAACTTAACTGTGGAATCAGAATGGCACTCACTTGACAATTTCTTCTGGGTAGCAGTTGTTGATGGTGTTGACATACTCAGCCAAAGCAGAACCTGGCTCTGCTTTTATTTCTTGGATTTTCTTGAGGCCACCACTTGTGACAAAGAGGCGCCGTGCTTTGGAATCATGAGGCAGCACCTTGCTGAATTGTCCCACAACATGTTTGAGGATGTTGGGAGGTGCATCATGGAGGAGAGGTTCAAGGGCCAGCAGGTGCACACATTTCTGGAGGATGTTCTTCAGCGCCTTTTTGCTCTGAGGGGACAATACACAAAATTCAAATACATTGCTTAGATGATTGTGAGCAACTCCTGTGTGACTAACACCCATTCACAGATTAAGAATCTGTACTTTTTAACTCACACACACACACACACACACACACACACACAACACACACACACACACACACACATACACACACTCTCTTACTCATGCAGACAAAAAATCTTTACTTGTTTTAAACAAGGATTATGTTAATGTGAAGCTCTCTTTATTTCTCTGTGTGTGTGTGTGTGTGTGTGTGTGTGTGTGTGTGTGTGTGTGTGTGTGTGTGTGTGTGTGAGAGAGAGAGAGAGAGAGAGAGAGAGAGAGAGAGAGAGAGAGAGAGAAGACTATATCAAAACCCTTTGAATATGACATGCCGTATCGGCGAAGCTAAAAAGTACCCTTGAATATGACAGGGAGCAAAACCTGTGAGCTCCTATCCCTTCCTACAGTTCTGTGGGCGGTTAGTGGACCTTATGAGGGTTGTTTATAAACCTGTCCACCTGCCGGTAATTACTCCTAGCAGTACTGCCGGACATATTTAGATAAAGCTAGTGCTCGCTTCCCCTTCCCATGAGAAAGTTTCTGAGTTTCCTGGTTTTATATTTTTTAAGTATGGGTGGTAGTTTTGCTACTTCTCACTTTCTCTTGCACTGGTCTGAACAAGATGGCAGAAGATGATGTAGACCAACGTGTGACATATGACAAAGTGACAAGAAGACACACTCACTGATGTGTTGACAGTGTGCAGTAGTTCATGACACGTAGAAGTAGAGTAGTGTGGGTTGTTTTTTATGTTTTTAGATACATTGGTGCAGATGTGATTATTAGCAAACATGAACACCATTGTGCAATTAGTGAAAAATGTGCGATTACTACTAATGTGACAATTACTGTGATACAAAAGACAATGTGACAGTACGTGAATGGAGACCTTGTCCTTTGCAAGTGTCAGAGATCAGGGGAACTCCAGAATGCAAGTTTACACACATGTGCATGCGTCTGTCTGGTGTATTTGTTTGTTTGTGTGTGTTTATTGGTTTTGTTTACATGTGATACTCTAAATGTTACGTTTGTCATCATCTGTCTGTCGTAGCATGGACTAAAGTTCAATCTTTGACTCTCATGAAAATTTGTGTTCAATTCTGCATATAACGGTATATTATAATGAATCTTTTTTAGATGTAAGAAAAACCAAAGCTGGGTTCAAATAAGTACCTCTTTTATACTGAAATTTCCCCCAGAAACCAAGGAATGAAAGGAATAGTAATGTAATAAGAACTCAGGAACCGTGGGAAGTAATGACAGCCTATATTCAGTACTCAAAGAGTTGTCTCTATCTATTTCTGTGTGTTTATGGTTTATGTTTATTTCTGTGTGTGAGTACACATATGCTTATGTGCATGCTTATGTGTATGTGTGTGTGTGAGCGCATGTGTGTGTGTGTGTGTGTTGTGTGTGTGTGTGTGTGTTTGTTTATATACACATATACATAATATATATATATATATAATGCTGTATATATATATATATATATATATATGTGTGTGTGTGTGTGTGTGTGTGTGTGTGTGTGTGTGTGTGTGTGTGTGTGTGTGTGTGTGTGTGTGTGACCCTCCACAAGGAAACCAGTCTTAACTCGCATGCCTACTTCAGGGCTACAGCTGAAAATAATTGGTGGGGGCCTACCAGAGCATTTTGACTTCTTGCAGAAATGTGCTCCTTACACCCCAAAATTTCATGTGGTAGTATCCATCTGCTCCAAAACAACCCACAAAGTAGTTAAAAGTGAGATTTAAAAGCCTAATCTCAAATCAAAATGAACTATTTTTTATGCAAATTGACACATTTTCATTTGCTTAAAACAATGCAACCCTTGCAGTACCCCACTGTGTTATATATGGGTATCATACATCTTGAGAGACCTCTACCATTATACCATTTTTACATGACACCGACAGCCACCACCATTCTCATTTCCCCCTACTACCATCCATCACCCCCTTCCCTATTAGCGCCCTCTCCCTCTGTCTCTCTCACACACAGCGGCACAAACTGCCCTTAGGTTCATCAGTTCACATCATGTTATGACCCCCACCTTCACCCTCTCTACCCCTTCTCCTCTCACTCCCTTCCCTATGTTTGCCTGGCCTGACTTTGCTGCAATCCTACATGATGATACAACATGAAACTGACATCCAGGTCATAGAAACATTTGATGTAAGAATAGGGTGGATTGTCACCACTCCTCCTTCCTATCCCCTTGTTATATGACAGCTCTGTAAATCCTGTGAACTGGTTGTATGTTTCATCACCATGCATGTGTCATGCTGGTGGTGGATTTTGTCAGCAAAAGATGAAAATCACCAAGATCTGAGAGACTGTCATCTCTGATCAAAACTGGCTTGTGTCAAACTGCATGTGTCAAGGAATGACCGTCTCCTTTCAGACTACTAACACTTCCTTCCCTCCTATTTTTTCCAAAGTAAAATTTGACAAGTTGTCAATCAGACATCAGAAACATGATGGACAGGTTAAACCTCTAAAAAGGGAGAACAAGCTTCCCAACTTCAGTGATCCACTTTAGGTCATAAGGCAGACCACAGTCAATTTTCAATGTATAAAACTCAACACTGGTGCATGCACGAAGGGGGAATATTCATCTCTCCTACTCTGAAATCCTGTGTCAAGTTTGGCAGATCGTCCCAGAAGAAATGTAAGCTGGAATTAGTTTCCAAGTCATTAGATTATGCATCAGTTGTATTTATGCCTTATATTTTGGCAGGATAACTCCACGCCAGTACTTGGTAAAATCTGTTAAGATGATTTATGAATAATGTTGATTGTCTTAATGCTTTGTAGTAGGTGACTAATTAATACTTCTGTTTGCCTTAATTGTATGCAAAAAGGTAATTATACCACCCAAGTCTTTGACAACCTTGAAGACTTATCTCCCTTTGATAATTTAACACTTTCATATTACTTTTTGTACCACTTATTAACATCCACTCAAAACCTGAGGAAAGAAGTAACGTGGAGACTGAAAATTAAGGCTCATATATTTATGTCAGTCTTACCTTTTCCAGCTGAGATCTCACACTTTCTTGAAAGTCAGAGGACAAGTGTGAGGATTTGTCAAGCCGGACTTCTACCCACTCAACTCCGAACCAGGTTCTGTCATCTCTGCAGACCCTGGGATGTAATGTTTCTAAAGCTGTCCCAGTGCAGGATCAAGAATCCAGGCTATGAGGTAGCCATGTGGACAACTGACTAACCAGCTAGCTGGTCTACAAAATCCAGAGAGAGATCTGCACACCTCTCCACCTTTAAAGCTAAGTACCCACTAGACTCCAATTCAGATTAACAGATCAGTCCCTCTTTCAGGATGAGATAAGGTGAGGACAGACCAGCCAAGCAAGGCCAGAGTGACCCTATATCAAGGTAAACAAAAGAAAAATTTAGTGTGTGAAATTGCCCCTAACTTGAGTAAGGCTATTTGTTGTCATACATCATTTCATGTTTGAACCTATGTCTAAAACTGTCACTCAGATCACAAGCACTTTTAAAAGCACGAGCCTTAGTGAATTACTCCTGAGCCATTCTTAGTATTTTCAACAGTCTCAAGAAAACTGCACTTTTTTTTTGCCAACTAGTATCTGAAAAAAGCTCCTTCCATCACGGGCAAGAGAGAGAGGCTGGAGGCAAAATTTGCTATAAAACTGACCCTATGTATTTATAGAGAAAACGCTCTCGAGTCTTTACTGTAGAGGACCACACCTTCCACCCCTACATATCATGACCATTACCTCAACAAACACATGAAAACATATTCAAACTACAATATTACAATAGTATACCTTTGTTGCAGATCTTCTGAAGCATCTGCCCGAAGGTAACACTGTAGGAGTTTAGGCAGGACATTGCCCACTGCCACAGCCTTTGCATGTTCTGGTGTATGTCGTCCCACCTGACCCAGGGCCCAGGCTGCTGCTGCCTGAATGTGATCCTCTGGCTCTTCAGACAGTGCAATGGCCAGCTGAACCACACCCTTTTCCCACACAAAAAGCAGTAATTGAATTAATAACATCATTTCATCAGCTGAACCACACAGAAAGCGGTAATTGTAATAATATTGTCATTTCATATTCAATTTCTGTTCATTCATTTGCAAAATTTACTTCTTTCTCAAAGATCCTTTTGAGGATTTCTGTTCTTTACAGTCACAAAGCTGAAGTTGAATAGATATGTATTTGCTTCAAACTGATCAATTAGATTTCAGCAGTTTTTCACTTCTTTCTACAAAGGTATTCATTGACTTCTTTGAGGGCAAAAAAGAGGGTGACTACTGGATTTGTATACAGCATAAAATAATACTCTGTTAAATTTGCTCGGGAGAGATTTGTGGAAAACTATTCAATAAGAAAGAACCGACTGCAAGTTTGGTTCCATCCTATTAAATAACCTCTGCAGAACACTGCTGCCTCTGGCCTGCAGCACTCCTGAAATGAGGCTATCGAGAAACATTGGTTAGAAAACAGGTGGTGGGACAAAAAGCAGCACTGTGGTTTTCTTTAGAGACAGGCTGACCTAAACTTGGATAACGATATCAAATTGATTAAGCTTCAGTGTAATGAAACTTTATGTTGCCATAGTAATCAAGTACCATTCATGCACTTCTTTTTGACAGTAAATAAGATACACTTAAACACCAAACTATATGCATTTGGTTCACACACACACACACACACACACACACACACACATACACACACACACACACACACACACACACACACACACACAAGAAAACAGAAGCTGTTAGTGAGCAAAAGACAACATTCATCAAATAAGCTGGCAGACTTATGACCACAGCCACCCATTGGATGTGAAGCCTAGGTACCTGCACCTTTGGCTGTTGGCATTTAAGTTTGAACAAAGACTGCCAAATGCAAACTAAACAAAGAATGGAAGACTGTTAAAAGTAAGGTAACTTGTCAAACAAGGTTTGGATTCATTTGGATGAGTTTTGAACTTAGAGCACGCTGTTGTGCTGTGTGATGCTCTGCTGTGAGAGGTTATCTCAGACTCGTCCGTAATGAGTTAACTCTTCTTGTTTTTTGTAACAGTAAAGATTTCGGAGAGTATCACACAATCCAGAGAGAGTGGGAAATCAAAGGGAATGGGGAAGGGGTAGGTGTGAGTTCCCCTCACACCTAAGGGATGGAGAGATAAGAAAAAAAATCATAATGACTATGAAAACGGTCATTCATTTAAAGTTATTTACATGCATTTGTGACCCAGTGATGCTTAGGAAAAAGAGAGAGAGAGAGAGAGAGAGAGAGCGCAAGAGACGCCACTGGGAGAGTGATTTCCCTTGCGTGCGAAGGTGGCAGATCAAACAAAACGTTCTTCCCGGCATTTTAGCGTTTTGAAAGAATAATACCAGTGAGAGATAGCATTCACTAAATGTTGATAACCCTTATTCCACAAATAGGGTAAGTCTATTTGGATTATTATTTAGAAAATTCTTGAAAGGATTAATATTAGGTGTAAAGTTATGTTGGTAGGTGATTTGTACCAGTGGTTGGCGGCTTTGTATGGGGTGAAAAGTTGCGTTGATTGGTGTTACAGTGTTTTATAAAAATAAAAAAAAATCTTTCCTTCAGACTTTCTAGTACTCGCAAGATGTGCAATAGATAAAACAAAGTTTCAACGTCAATATCATTTTAGCCATTAAAGAGTTTATAAATTTGAATTGGGTCGCATCTGATCCTTCTTCCCCTCAGCCGGTGCAGATTCAAATATTTCGGTCTTTGATGATATGACAAGTTTTGCAATGCTTTAACAATTTGGTTGGCTTTATTTACTACTCTCTGTAGGTGGGGGGTCAAGCATGTTAGTTTATTGTTTACAGTGACTCAATTTCCCTTTGGATCAGCTTGAAAACTAAGGGATTTAATATATAACGTTGATAATGGTGACCTAGTAGTTAGCTATTATGACTTTGTAAAATTATTTTGGTGAATACATAATTCATTTAAAAGTACTATTAATTGATCTGGTTAACATTCCGGTCAACCGGATGGAGCTGATTAATATTAATTATAGTGAGTTATTTTTTCTCAAGGTTTTGGGAAAGATTTCCGTTCGTTATTTTTCCTCATAATGTTTTGTTGTATCAATCTGGGGTCTTAATCTAAGTTTTGGATGTTGGTTGAGAAGGTACTTATTGTAATTTGTAAATACTGAGACACATAAGAAGTTAGTGTTTAGTTATTAAGTAGTGTTTCTTGGTGTGTTTCAGGGTTTTTTTTTATTCAGGTTTTCCTGAGTTCTTCTTTTGATGTTCAGCACATCCTTCAGATGTGACGCCAGACTGAATCTTGAGCAGATCCAATAAAAAGGCAGGGAGCCAAACCCAAAAGGACTGGACTCAATTTATTTGCCAGAGTGCGGTCCTGTTACAAGTGGCGCCCAATGTGGGGCCCTGCAGTGGAATTGCCATCAAGATTTTGAAGTGCTACCCCCATCCTTATCCCTTTTACCTTCATTTTCCTTTCAACACCCCCCCCCCCCCCTCCTCCGCCAGCAAGTTAGCATTCAAAGAAGATCACCATGGCTGAGGAGATTCAGGTGTCTCAGGATGAAAAGAGGCTCCTGGAAGCCTTCAGGACTTTGGACGGAAACCGAAGGCAGATACCAGGAAGACCTGGAACAGTGGATGCAGGCTTACGTGGCTTCAAATTCAACTGGAGCAGAATCCCGGGATGTGAAGCAGGAGAGCAAAGTCGATGGAGCAGCACTCCCCAAGGTGTGGCAACATCAAACCTCGCATCTCACCATTCAGTGGCAGTGGCGGTAAAGACCCGGAGGCAACATATGACCTCTGGAAGTATGAAGTTTCCTGTCTCCAGGCCGAGTCATCCTACAGTGACTCTGTCATCCTGGAATCCATCAGGAGGTCTCTACGGGGTGAGGCCGCAAGGGTGGCGATGCGGTTGGGGCCGAAGGTCACGCTCTCGCAACTTCTCAGCAAATTTGAGAGTGTCTACGGGACTGTGCAGCTGCAACAGACAGTTCTTGCAGAATTCTACAGCGCCCGCCAGCGTGAAGAAGAAGACACGACACAGTGGAGCTGTCGGCTGGAAGATCTGCTGGCCAGGGCTATAGAGGTTGGCCAGGTCGACTCAGCACAGGCCAACGAGATGTTACGCTGCATGCTATGGACAGGTCTGAGGCCAGACCTCAAGGATCGTACAGCCCACAAGTTTGACATGGTCCAAGATGTAGATGAACTGCGCATAGCCATCCGTCAAGTAGAGCAGGACGTTCGACCCATTAGGAAGGCAACAGTCAAGACAGCCCAAACTGATCCACCAGACAGCATTGCAGCTCAGCTGAAGAAGATGTCTGCAGAGATCAACTCTTTGAAACAGGAACTACGACAGAAAACTGCAGCCACATCTTACCAAGATCTCCAGATGGACAAGGATGCACCACCTCCTGCAACTCCTCAGTGGAGAGGAGTTATGCCTCAGGGTGGTGGAGTCGGCGTCATCGTCCTGGCTGGACGGAGGAAGGACCAATCTGCTACCGCTGTGGGAGAAAGGGGCATGTGCAGGTTGGGTGCCGTGTACGCTTGGATCATCGCCACCGTTTAAACTTCCACAAGTCTGCAGGCGAGGGCAGCCTGTAGACGTTGAGCCTGCTGGCCCATCTTCAGCACCACCCTGGTCGGCAGTAGTACCCACGTCACCATCACCGTGGAGGGGACAGGGACAACTGCCCTTCTGGACACTGGAGCCACTGTGTCTACGGTGTCAGCAAGCTTCCATAAAGACAAGCTGTCCCATCTGCCCATCAACCCTCTGAACGACCTACTGCGCATTGAGTGTGCAGACGGTGAACTTCTGCTATACTCGGGTACATTGAAGCATCTGTGAGCGCTACCGGAGCTGGACTGGATAGTCAGGCTAGACTGCCCTGTCTTTTCCTGGTGTTCCAGACAGCAAATACAGCAGCAAGGTTCCTGTGCTGTTGGGTACAAATGTGCTGGAGCAGGTCATGGAGATGACACAGAAGAAGCATGGCAACCGTTTCCTGCAGGTGGCCAGACTCCATACTCCCTGGTACCTGTCGTTCAGATGCATGTCCCTGAGGGAGAGGGAGCTCTGCAGAAGCAAGAACAGACTGGCCGTTGTCAAGAATGGGGAGAACCGCAGTATCCTCATTAAACCGAACAGCACCCATGTTCTGCAAGGTGTGGTAGACCAGGCACTGGACTAAGCCAACCTGTGCTTTACTGCAGCAGGTACGAGAAGACACTGATCTGGCTTTCCAGACATCACACCAACAATAGTCAACTATCAGGGCAAGAAGACAAGACTAGTAGATGTTCATATCTCAAATGTCACAACCCAAACTGTGGTAGTACCCCCTCATGCCGTGCTTTGTGAACTTCAACCAGTGTGCAGAGCAAGCAGTGACGATATTGTGGACAAGTTGCGACCAGCATCTACCCACATGGACAAAGTGACAATTTCACCTGAAGGGTTAACCAGTGAGCAGCTCAGGCAGCTTCAGAACTTGCTGAAAACCCATCCAGATTGTTTTGTGCAATATGATGCTGATGTTGGGCATACGACAAGAATGCCCCACCATATCCACCTCAACAACGAGGCGCCTTTCAAAGAACGCCATCGCTTCATTCCACCAGGGATGTACGAGGAAGTAAAGACCCATCTACAGCAGCTTTTGGACAGCGGTGTTATTCGGCCGTCTCACTCTCCCTGGTCGTCAAACGTTGTACTTGTCAAAAAGAAAGATGGATCTTTGAGACTTTGTGTCGACTTCCGTCAGCTGAATGCACGCACTGTGAAAGACTCCTATGCCCTTCCCCGCATAGAGGACTTGCTGAACAGCCTTTCTGGAGCCAAGTACTTCTCAGTGCTGGACATGAAAAGTGGGTACCATCAAATTGATATTGCAGAAGAGCATCGTGAGAGAACTGCCTTCACTATAGCCCCATTTGTTTTTTTCGAGTTCACCAGACTGGCCATGGGACTTGTCAATGCACCTGCTACCTACCAGCGACTTATGGAGGATGTCTAGGTGACCTGCACCTCAACATCTGCTTGGTATTCTTGGACGATGTGATGTCTTCTCAAATACCTTTCAAGAACACATGGAGCATCTTGAGAGAGTCCTCCTATGCCTGAAGGACTGTGGACTGAAGCTGAACCCCAAGAAATGTTCCTTCTGTCAAGAAAAGGTCCGCTATGTTGGGCACATCGTGTCAGCCAAGGGCATTGAGGCAGATCCGGAGAAGTGCAGTCAAGTCATCAACTGGCCAACTCCCAGGACTCCAGAGGAAGTTCGCAAATTTTCTCGGATTTTCAGGGTACTACAGGCGCTATGTGAAAGACTACAGCAAGATCGCAAAACCTCTCACAGAACTCATGCCCAACCCAAAAGCGAAGAAAGGAAAGAAAACTAAGAAAATCAGGACAGCTACCAAGTGGGTCTGGGCGCGCGAACAACAAGAAGCCTTTGACAAGCTGAAAGACTGCCTTGCGTCACCACCCATCCTCGGTTTTCCTGACTACAGCAGACGGTTTGAGCTCCACACTGATGCATGTGGATCGGGACTTGGGGCCGTGTTGTGTCAGGAACAGGAAGGTGTGAAGCGAGTCATCAGCTTTGCCAGTCGTGGCCTAAAGTAAAAGTGAGAGAAATTACCCAGCCCACAAACTGGAGTTCTTGGCGCTTAAATGGGCTGTTACTGACAAATTCAGCGACTACCTGTATGGTAACTTATTCACTGTGTACACTGACAATAACCCGCTGACTTATGTGCTGACCACTGCGAGACTGGATGCCACGGGTCACAGGTGGCTGGCAGCTCTAGCTTCATTTGACTTTGACATTCGCTATCGTCCAGGACTGAACAATGCGGATGCAGATGCCCTGTCACGTTTGCCTGAGCTACAGTCATCGGAACAAGAACACCAACATGTGCCTGTGGAATCAGTCAGGGCAGTCTGCAAGTGTCTGCAGCCAGCAGCTTACGTGGAGTGTTTGGCCGCAGCAGCTGAAGTCATTGACAGCTGTGCACCGGTGGGCCTGAGCCTGCAGACTTTCACCGCAGATCAGCTCCAGCAGCCCAGAGACAAGATCCTGCAACAAAGTTGCTGATCAACTCTTTGGAAACACATCCCCAGTCGCACGAACTACAGAAACTCGAGCTGATCAACGGAGTTCTGTACCGCAGTGTTGAAATCAACGACCAGCCAAGGAAACAGCTGGTACTACCTGCAAGATACATCAGCCATGTGCTTACCTGTCTGCACAATGACACCGGCCACCCAGGACGTGATAGAACTCTGAGTCTCATCCGTGACAGATTCTTCTGGCCAGGCATGTCCAAAGACATTGACAATTGGATTCAGCAATGCCCACGCTGTCTACGCCGGAAGGCTCCCGCCAACAGCCGTGCACCATTGGTCAACACTGTCAGCACTGGCCCACTGGATCTGGTGTGCATGGACTACCTGACTCTGGAGCCATCCAAGGGAGGTCATCAGCATGTGCTGGTCATCACAGATCACATTCACGAGGTTTGCGCTTGCTGTCCCAACACGAAACCAGACCGCACGTACCACAGCTGAGGCTTTCTTCAACCACTTTGTTGTGCACTACGGCATGCCCAGGCGTCTAAACTCTGATCAAGGTGCCAACTTTGAGAGTCGAATCATCAAAGAACTCTGTGGTATCTTCGGGAGCGCCAAGTCACACACCACACCCTATCACCCTATGGGCAACGGGATGTGTGAACGTTTCAACAGAACTCTCATGGACATGCTGGGAACTCTGGAACCGGGACAGAAACGAGACTGAAGAGACATGTTGGACCTCTAGTGTATGCCTACAACTGTACGCAACATGTGTCCACAGGGTTTTCCCCTTTGTGCTGATGTTTGGTCGAGACCCTCGTCTGCCTATAGATGCTGCCTTTGGACTGACCTGCAACGACCCAGATGAAGTCCCCCTCAACAGACACATGGAGTCACTTCGCTCTCGCCTGAAGGAGTCCTTTGAGTTGGCTACTGCAGCAGCGGACAAGGCTCGAGTCAAGCAAAAGAAACACTATGACAAGAGAGTAAGATGTGCCACTGTAGAGGTTGGCGATCGGGTCCTTGTCAAGATCGTGGCATTCGAAGGGAAACACAAACTGTCAGACAAGTGGGAGGAAGCAGTCTACCAGGTGTTAGATCAACCAAACGTTGACATCCCAGTGTATGTAGTCCAGAAGGAAGATGAACTGGGAAGAAGAGAACACTGCATCGCAATCTGCTGTTGCCTCTAGGAAGCATCGAGGAGAGGCCAGAGGTCAACAAGGGACATTCCAATAACAGAGACCATCAAAGACATCAAACTCGTGCACAGAGAAAATCCAAGCAGCAACACAGTGACAGTGAAGCAACCGACACTGAGACAGTAGTGAGGAGGAAGTAGTGATGTTGGACGATGGCAAGCATTCTGCAGCAGGGGCAGCTCAACCAGCTGCATCAGAAGGAAATCAGATGGCAGCTGAAGAGGAGATGGGTACCCAGGAACCACTTCAAGAAGTGGAGGATCTGCACAACGTAGGTCAAAATGAAGAGCCCACATCGAAACGTGATGAAACTGTGCCTAAGACGGTTGCTGAAGACAGCGACAGTGAAGGAGAAGCGCAGCCATCACCTGTATCGCCCCCTCGTCCATCAGGTGACCCACCAGTGCCGGCTCCTCGTCAGTCAACAAGGGGCCGGGATCAACCTCAGTGGATGAAGTCAGGAGACTTTGTCATGCTTCACCAGACAGTCCAGCCAGACTGGCTGAGTAGTGTGGAATATCTGATGAAAACTGACACATTGAAGGAATGCCGGACTGGATGGCAAAAGCAGTTGTAAATAAGATTTTAGGACAGTGAAACAAGTACATAAAGCTCAGATTTCATAATTGATAAGGTTTTTTTTCCGTTCTTGCAAAATGTCGGGGGCGCCATTTTTTCCATCAGAGGGGTGTATGTGACCCAGTGATGCTTAGGAGAAAGAGAGAGAGAGAGAGAGCAAGAGACGCCACTGGGAGAGTGATTTCCCTTGCGTGCGAAGGTGGCAGATCAAACAAAACGGCTTCCCGGCATTTTAGCGTTTGAAAGAATAATACCAGTGAGAGATAGCATTCACTAAATGTTGATAACCCTTATTCCACAAATAGGGTAAGTCTATTTGGATTATTATTTAGAAAATTCTTGAAAGGATTAATATTAGGTGTAAAGTTAATGTTGGTAGTGATTTGTACCAGTGGTTGGGGGCTTTGTATGAGGGTGAAAAGTTGCGTTGATTGGTGTTACAGTGTTTTATAAAAAAAAAAAAAATCTTTCCTTCAGACTTTCTAGTACTCGCAAGTTGTGCAATAGATAAAACAAAGTTTCAATGTCAATATCATTTTAGCCATTATAAAGAGTTTATAAATTTGAATTGGGTCGCATCTGATCCTTCTTCCCCTCAGCCGGTGCAGATTCAAATATTTCGGTCTTTGATGATATGACAAGTTTTGCAATGCTTTAACAATTTGGTTGGCTTTATTTACTACTCTCTGTAGGTGGGGGGTCAAGCATGTTAGTTTATTGTTTACAGTGACTCAATTTCCCTTTGGATCAGCTTGAAAACTAAGGGATTTAATATATAACGTTGATAATGGTGACCTAGTAGTTAGCTATTATGACTTTGTAAAATTATTTTTGGTGAATACATAATTCATTTAAAAGTACTATTAATTGATCTGGTTAACATTCCGGTCAACCGGGATGGAGCTGATTTAATATTAATTATAGTGAGTTATTTTTTTCTCAAGGTTTTGGGAAAGATTTCCGTTCGTTATTTTTCCTCATAATGTTTTGTTGTATCAATCTGGGGTCTTAATCTAAGTTTGGATGTTGGTTGAGAAGGTACTTTATTGTAATTTGTAAATACTGAGACACATAAGAAGTTAGTGTTTAGTTATTAAGTAGTGTTTCTTGGTGTGTTTCAGGGTTTTTTATTCAGGTTTTCCTGAGTTCTTCTTTTGATGTTCAGCACATCCTTCAGATGTGACGCCAGACTGAATCTTGAGCAGATCCAATAAAAAGGCAGGGAGCCGAACCCAAAAGGACTGGACTCAATTTATTGCCAGAGTGCGGTCCTGTTACACATTTATAACCCCCACAATTATTTTTCATAAATAACTTGTATCAGTTGGTTATCACAGTCTTGGAAGGAACTCTTGATCATGATAGAATTTTCTGACAATGGAGATTCCTTTGGAGCACACGCAAGCATACGAGCATGTACATGCATGTGTGCATGTGCATGTCCCTTGGTATGCACACGAGCATGTGCGTGCGTGTGTGTGGTGAGTGAGGATGTGTGTGTGTGTGTGTGTGTGTGTGTGTGTGTGTGTGTGTGTGGTGTGTGTGTGTGTGGCGCGCGCGCGCACGCGCATGTGAGTGTGCTTAAATTATGTTTATGTAGAGCATCTTTGAAGAGTAAAAATAATCAAAATGATATTGAGGGAAGTTGGTGATGGAGGGAAGTTGGTGATGGAGTAAAATCCCAACTGATTTATCAAGTGTGATGGGTTGCTTTAAACTCCCAGATCAACACTTTTTAGCATGCAAATTGATTTTTTCAAAGGGCGATGCTGAGTCACTAGTTACCTTGGAGACAATGACAGCCATTGCGAGGTTCTCAGAATGTGCTGCGACGTAGCCCAACATCATGATTCCTGGTAGTCGTACATTGCCTTTACATTCTCCAACATAGTCCACCACTGCAGCTACCCCACCAGCATTCACAATCAACTGAGCCAACTGGAACAAAATGAGTCTGACTGAAAATGTCTTGCAGAGAAGGTTTTGCTTTAAAGCAATCATCATTCCCCTGTTCATCTCTCCCACAATGATACCCAGAGGAAAAATAATTCACAATCTTTACATATGTTTACATATGCCTTTCTAAATACTCGCGATACTCAAAACTAAATGCATGACAATTTTACTGTCAGCAGTTGAAAGGCATACCTCTGGAGTATGTTTGGCAATCTCCCTGATGAGTGTGGCAACATTCTTCTTGACGTATTCATCAGGATCCTTCAGACAGGTGAGAATGGCTGGGAAGATTTCAGCTTCCACCACCATTTCGGACAGGTCCACAGAGTGCTTGGCAATCTGACTCAGAGCTGAGAACACTTGACGCTGTAAAGACAGACAAAGCTGCTAAGTTTTCAACATCAAAGTTTGCCTACAAAGAGAGAGGAAAAGGAAGTGTGAAGAGGTCAGTAAAAAGTGTGAGTGAGTGAGTGTAAGTGCATGCATGCATGTGTACATGCATGCGAGCGAGCAAGTGTGTGTGTGTGTGTGTGTGTGTGTGTGTGCATGTGTGCGTGTATATGTGCATGTGTGTGTGTGTGTGTGTGTGTGTGTGTGTGTGTGTGTGTGTGTGTGTGTGTGTGTGTGGAGAGAGAGAGAGAGAGAGAGAGAGAGAGAGACAGACAGACAGACAGACAGACAGACAGACAGACAGACAGAGACAGACTGAGAAACTGAGACAGACAGACAAATTGGTGAACAGACTGAGTACATCGGCATTTCCATATGATGATTTCTGATTTGGAGAAGGAAAACCCATTTGAGAGGTTGCATAAACACAGGTGAATATATGTATCAAAGATATCTGTTATGAAAGGTTGCAGGATAGTTCTTGTGATTGACTGCGACAGATATGTTGTTCTTTCCAACTATCTGTATTCAAAGTGCATTTCAGAGTGTTGCATTTATCAGTTTTTTGCCCTATTAATGCAATTATGTTATAATAAAGGAGTAGAGTTACAGTAAAAAGACAAGAGATTACATTTATCCCTATGCTAAAACGTTTGGCCTTGTTTTTTCTTTGCTGCTACTTTTGAAGGGAAATTAATTTCAATTGATTCACAGTCCCTTTTACAAATTTTACTTTTCATCTCACCTTCAGCTTGGCATCAGGATTGAGGATCATCTGGGCCAAATGGGCAATGGCGCCAGCATCTACCACAGTCTGGGCAAGCTCTGGGGAATGCTTGCAGATGTCACTGAGAGCAGAAGCAGCAATGCGTTTCAGAGACAGTTCTGGTTCCTGAATGCACAGCACCAACAATGGCACTGCTCCTGCATCCACCACTGCCTGTGCCAATTCTGTTGGAGAACAGCATATCAAATGTCTAAATTGTGGACATTTTTCCACATGCATAGGAACATATTTCTCTGATATATTTGTAACTGACCCAGTGTTTGGTATTGTGCAAGCAAGGTGAGAACTGAAACAAATGCTAGCTTATTTGATGTTAGATCTTGGTGATGAAACATCAGTATAACAGCGTTTAGTGCTAAGCTTTATTGAAGGCTATTAATTTTAATTCTACTATGTGTGGTAAAGTTAAAAAGTTAATCATATTTAGAAAACAACTACTCACCCAAGCAAGAATCATACTCCAAAGTTTGATGACGTGAAAAAAAAAGAAAAATCTCTGGTCATGAATGAATGTGAAACCCTTTTAATAGAAGCAATTCTTCCTGTTCCCTCGTTTTATCAACCACTGTGATCAAACTTGTCCACAAGTTTGTGGTGCCAAACTGACAAGAAAATATTGACTTTGGCAGGAGGCGTCTTCCTCGCATAGAGCTATTAATCTGAATATAATGTGTGTAGTGGGTTACAAGGCTTCATACATGTGCAGTGATATATAAACTCTGGTGTATAGAGGGGAAGACAGTTAACAATCATATGAAGATTTCAACAGTTACATGAAAACTGCTCTTTAAATACCATAAGTATAACGACACACACAGAGACTAAACCACAAATATGTAATGTTTGCAATATGAAACAATTCATGCAGTCTCTTCACACTCAACCAATTCATGCAGATTCTTCACACTTAACTCCCATCTGCATAGTTGCTACATCAGGGCAGAAAGGGTTAAAACAGGACGCCCTAAAGTGACAAAGAGTCAAGGTTTACTTCCAGGATTTTGAACTACACCTTTCCACCCATCTCTCTCACACACAAGCAGACAATCTTCTTATTTTTCTCTATTAACTCCACACTTTTTTGCCCCCAAGGCCTCATTCCATTACCTGCATTATGACGTGCAATATATCCCAGAGCCCATGCAGCAGATTCTTTAACCCCTGGGTCAAACTCTTCCAGACAGATGACCAGAGCATCCAAAGCACCACAATCTACCACTGACTGGGCTAGCTGTGGTGAATGTTTGGCCACAGCCCTCAGGACAAATGCAGCTGCCTTCTTGTAGAATCGCTGCACAAATTTCAGACGGGTTAAGTTTCACTTACTGATGCTTGTCCATGACATATAATAAAAGTGATTTTTTGGTTGTTGAAATACTTTATCCAATCCATTACTGAAAGGAAAGACTCTCTACTTGTACAAAGTAAAAAAAAAAAATCTGAACTAAATGATGCTGTGATGCTGTGGTAAATTGTTTGCTAAAAGTAAATGGCTGTGGGTTTGATTCCTATCAGAGACAAGCACGTGTGATTTTTTTTGGTCCTAGTCAAATAACTCAAGAATTGTTGAGCGTGCTATAGGCTCACATGAGAAGACTGGAATCACGCAAATGAGTTTTGCCCACATAAGATACATATCTCTATTAGCGTTGCTTTAATTTCCAAACAACTTGGCAGGTATCTGCATCTCTTCAGCCTGACTGTCACTTGGAAATATTATCATTACTTTTTATTCCTTTATACAGTCACAAAGGAATATCTGAATAATAAATAATGTAAAACAGAATATTGCATGAACATTGAAAGACAGCTCTAAATGGACAGGGCTTACGATCAGGAGGGGATGGGGATGGGGGTGGCGGGAGGGAACGAAGAGCCCAAAGCTTGATATTATCTGTCTGAAACATGTGATTCTGAAGACGGAGCATTTGGGGGGCAGTTAAGAGTAATGAAGGAGCACAATGTGCAAAGGCCAAAAGGATAATACACTTACTTATAAAGGAAAAGAATCCCAGACTTTTTTTCATTTAAGTCTCATGCACAGCACTTTTTCTATTCTCTCATTGTCCACTGGTCTGAGTGCTAGTCTTTCAGATGTGATGAAAAACTGAGGTCATGTGAGCTACATGCAATTTAGGACAGGTCAAAGAACAAGAAGGGTGTTGTCAGTGGCAACATTCTGTAGGAAGTAGATGCACAAAAACAGATGCAGGCAGAGGGAAAAAAGAAGTTGGGGTGGCACAAGTTGGTAGGTTGGAGGGGATGGTGGATGGACTTTTGTGCCTTACTATGGTGGGGCAATCTCCTTGGGGACAACTGCTCAGATTTCACATATAGAATTCTGTTGTGATGATGTAGCAATATAATGCAATGCAATGCAATGCAATACATTGCAATACAATATAACACAACACAACACACAACACAACACTGTGGAAGACTAGAATGTAAATGCGACAGATGATTAGAAAATTAAATCTGCTTGTGGTTTGTTCATATGTACAACGCAAAACAACACTGTGGAAGAATGGAATGCAAGTGAAACAGATGATTAGATAATCAAATTTGCTTACATTTTGTTCAGCTAACGAATAGACCAGTTGTGGAAGAATGTCTCCTCGCACAACTGCCTCTGCAAGATCATCATTGTAGTTAGCCAGTCGCCCAAGAGCTAAAGCTGCAGTCTGCTGAATTGTGGGAACGATATCCAGAAGTAGAGGACGCAACAGAGACATGACCCCGGCATTTTGCAAGGTCTCGATGTTCTGTGGCCGTGATGCTAACTCTGCGACAGTCTGTACAAACTGTGTACGAGACTTCTGATACTGCTCAAACACTGAAACACATGGACATTGAATAATGAACAAAAGAAATCATTGAAGAATGAATTATTTGCATATCAAAAAATGTCATCCAATTTCAACAGTGAATTTACTCACTTGTGTTCAAGATTGGCATACACATAACAAATAGCAAGCATGCTCAATTGCAAATAAAATGACACATTCACACAAGTGCACATGAATGCATACTCAAATGCAAACACCCATACGCACTTATATGCTCACACACTGACACTTACCCATACCACCTGCATACTCAAATGCAAACACCCATACGCACTTATATGCTCACACACTGACACTCACCCATACCACCCATACAAAATGATGCACAGAAACACAACATAAATTGTGCTTGCACACAAGACAAACATATTGTGTCATCTGAATATTCATACAGACAGTAATCCCTTAAACTGAAAGTTTTTTAATTGAAAAGCATCCTGATTTAAATGTTTTCTTTGTCTCACATATAGTTTTTAATGCAAAATACATTAAACTAGTTGATTTTCTTTAAAATTCAAGTTTGTGAGGTTTTCAGCATGTAGTTTTCACACTGTTCTAACTTAAAATGATAAAAACATATCAACATTTTGACAGTTCCAGCGAATATTTGTCATTTAATATAACTAAGTTGTCACTGGTCACTACTCAGCAACTACTTAACTTCTGTGAATGGCCTGACAATATGGATGCTCATGTGTGACAGATGAAGAAAGCCAGTGTTTTTTGTCAGCAGCCAGGGTGAGGGTTCTGCAACCTTGTCTGCCAACTGCTAGGAGGTCTTTTGGTGCCCACTCATCTTCCTTCATATTTTATTTCTCAAACAATGCAGCACTGAAGAATTTGTGAAGGTCTTGAAAGCCCCATTTTCACAACACGGCTCTGTCAACCTAGATGGCATTTGCAGAATGTGGCTGATATCAGAGTTTGAATGATCTAGTTCTTGATTTCACTGTTGAAGGTGAACTCATTCTGTTAGACTCTTGTTATTTTCCTGTGGCCCCTAATGTAAAATGTATCCAGTTTCTTCTGCTGGATGTCATCTACACTTCATACACATAATGAGCCCCACTGTCAGCAGCAACAGGGATTAGCAGCAGAACAGTTTTGAGCTTTGAGTGATGGTTGGCCACATCAAAAGCAATGATTGACAGCTAGCATTGACAGCTCCTAATGAGAAGGATTACTTTACAAGTGGCCACACCATGAGCAGTACTGGCAGTGAGTGATGATGAATACGGAGACAGAAGGACCAAGGAGACACAGCCCAAGAAGACCGGACACCATGGCCAGCCAACTACCTCTGCACCCCCTGCATCAGCTCCCTATTCTCGCCAGCTGCGGGCTTCTTTGGCCGGGAAGAGAGAGCTGGCCCGATGGATGGGTCCTCCTGCTGCAGTCGGCGCATCTCTCCTGGCGACAGCTGAGGCAAAATGGACTTTGCCTGTTGCCTGGGTGCTGCTGGGCCATGTCACTTGTCAGCATTCTGGCTGCTGGCAGTGGTCCATCCCCAGCCTGGTTGACTTTCCGCCGGAGGTACTGGAGATGGGACCTATGCTCAGAGATGGTCTCGTCCTGGCCCTGCTGCCTGGTGGGAGACGCTGTGGCCGGGGTGACCACGTCGCGCTGCTCTCCCCAGTTCTCCAATGTGCTACTGGCCCACCTACGCCAGCCCCACGGCGGTCTACACGTCTGGTAGAGAAACCAACAAAAAGGTATACCCTCAGTGCCCGCCTAGATGGCTGAACGCTTGCATAGTTAACTGACTTGGTCAGATGTTCTCGGGGACAGTTTTCATACTCCAGGACTGATTTCTTGTTAAATACCTCCTGAAAAGAGGTGTTGTGGACTACTTTTTTTAATACCTTGTGACATTTTAATGTTGTCTTCTTTCTTTTTTTGTATAAACAGTACGTATCGATTGTTCTCCAAAGACGTTAAAATGATGTACGCCTCTGTTTTTCAAAGTCGACAGTAATGACCAAGAGAAAACTACGTTGTGTGACTCTTGGGGAAACTTTGTCCAAAACGACAAAACCTACCCTAGTCCATGTTTTCCTGGGGGCTTGACTCTAAGGAGTTTGATCATTCCTTTTTAGCCATTTTGTACCGGACTTTATGGAATCTTGTTCAAATAACAAGCCCATTGTTGTCGTTTGGTACCCAATGCTTGACTCTAAGGAGTTTGATCATTCCTTTTTAGCCATTTTGTACCGGACTTTCTCGGAATGTTGTTTTAAATAACAACTCCATTATAAAGTCATTTTGGTACTTGACATTTTGGAATTTTGTTCAAATAACAAGTCCATTGTTGTCACTCGGTGCCTACCCAATGTTTTGGATTTTTTTGAAAAAAATCCTTCGGAATGTTGTTTTAAATAACAAATCCTCTCTAAGTCATTTTGGTACTTGACATTTTGGAATTTTGTTCAAATAACAAGTCCATTGTTGTCACTCGGTGCCTACCCAATGTTTTGGATTTTTTTGAAAAAACAAATCCTTCGGAATGTTGTTTTAAATAACAAATCCTCTCTAAGTCATTTTGGTACTTGACATTTTGGAATTTTGTTCAAATAACAAGTCCATTGTTGTCACTCGGTGCCTACCCAATGTTTTGGATTCGTTTGAAAAACAAATCCTTCCTAGTCATTTTGGAACCTGACCTTTCGGAGTTTTGTTTTAAATAACAACTCCATTAAAGTCATTTTATGGTGCCCAAAATTTGGGTTTTGTCCAGAAAACAAATCCTTTCTAGTCATTTGTATTTGATATTTTGGAATTTTGTTTAAATTATATGCCCATTCTAGTCAATGCGAATCTGCCGACTTTCAGAAGCCTTGTAAAAAAGCAAGCTCTCGTTAGTTGGAATGATATGAATACAAAGAATGAGAGAGAGAAAATGTTTTGATGTTTTGTTTTGATACACTGATAAAAGGGTTTGTTTAGGAAGAAATGCCTCTCCAGACTTGAGGTCTAAAGCTCCAGTTTTCCCCATTGATTTATGTGTTGTACTTGATGACTCTGTCATTTTATGTCAGCGAGGACGCTGGTTGTAACAGAGTAGGGGGGATGTAGCCGGGTGCTAACAGTGTTTGTTTTTATTTTGGTTACCTTTCGTGGATGAAAATGTTTTGTTCAAGAGTTATCTTCCCCTTACCTCCCTTGGTCGAATCTCATTTATTTTATTGTGTAAATTCTTTAAATCATGAATACCTCAGAACCTACATAGTTGTATGTACGTCACTAAAGTCACAAAAATTAATGTATTCGATTCATTACAACCGTACTGGGCTGAGAAGCCCATATTTTCTCTAAACTGGGATTTTGCACGAGCAATCTTGGCGCCATTTTCAATTGTCTGTCGAATGAACATTGAATAATTCTTGATTTTACAAAAAGTAAGAGGAAAACCGAAGAATCTGAAGATGCATGTTAAAAGTAATGTCCATGAGCTCTCATTTCGTATATCGCATGCTTAGGATCTATTCCGCACAGGCTTGCGACTATACGAAATGACTGACGACGCCGGTTCCCTTGATCAAGTCGCCTTCTTCGTTCATTGTCGGAGTTTTGATCCAAATTATCATTCTACGAAATTCGGACTTCCCGATCGAAATCTTGCTTATGACTCCATTTCTGTTATGAATACAACTGAAAATGTGTAGAATTTATTATTTAACAGACCGTTTCAACAGAGTATTTTTCAGTTGAAAATTGTGTCAAAAGTAGGCGCCGGATGGTCCGACGAAGTGAAAAGTCAGCTGTGTCTTCTATCAAACTTTAAACGCAAAGTTCTCCGCTTGGACGGCATCTTGGATAATGAAATTTATATGTATCAAAAGAGCGAGATGCCAGCTTTTTATTCATTACAAAATTATTTCACGCTGTTTAGTATTTTTCATCGAAATAAAGGAAAATATGACGTAAGCTTGTTAAAAGTGGTTTCACTCTGGGACATTAATCAGCAATGATTTAGTACAGGAACAAAATTGTCAAATGTGACTTACTGCATTTTATTCCTTGTGTTCTGAGGTTTTCATCGATAGTAAATATGTGTTAATAGTTTGAACGGACAGCGAGCCAGACAACACTGAAGCCGCGATAGAAAACACAAATTTCCGTTGGTTCAGGCCTCGCGAGGCTCGTTTCGTCTCCGGCACTGTGTTACTGGCTTTGTGGCTCGGTACATGCTTATAAAAGTCGAGCGTTGTGTGAGAATGGAGCAGAGTGTTCCCCCAGAGAGTTCCATGATGTGAGCGACTGGCGTGAGAGGCAGAGAGAGGGCGCACTCAGTGCGCTGAGTGCTGAGAGCGAGAGAGTTCCCAGGCTGCGTTCCTGGTTGAGCTCCTAGCCATGGGAGAGAAATAAAAGAAGAAAAACTCCACGTCGTCCACTGCGTCTTCTTGACTGGCTGTTGTCCCTTGGTTCCTGCACTTCTCACCATCTGCCTGTCTTCACCTGCACACCCCTTACCCCTCCACACCATCACACTGTTAACAGATGTCATCCTTTTTATCATGCAGCCACAGTGCAGCTATAGTGCAGGTTACAGCACAGCTCATTATCTGCTGAAGCCATAGCATCAAAAGCCAGGTCTCTCAGTCATAAAAATGGATGGAGAGGGCATCAGAGTTGTGAATTTCAAGTTGATTGCCAGCTATAGTTTCTCACTCTTTCAGATTGTCAGGAGCTGATTGGAAAGGCTTTTTTTTCGATCTGGTAGGTAAGATTTTCTGTCCATATCTCCACTGTTGCTGATGCAGCTGCTGATGTAAGTCAAGTCCTCCATTGCTGTGATCTCCCTCTGTTGCTTAACATACATCATTAAATATGTTCCACACACCATGTTCTTGGCCTTTTCGTGTACTGATGGCATTGTGATTAATGCTGTCTCAAACCTCACTGATGTCAGTGACACAAGGCTGAAGGGTCATGTAGTTGTCACCTAGTGCTGCAATATCATTTGTGAAGTCAAGCTCAAACAGGGTTTCTCTGCTTTGTTGTTTCAATTTTTCCCCCTTAAATTAGTCTTTATTACAGGTGATCAATGATCAATGCAAAGAGGTGGGGAGTGTGGTGTGTGTGTGTGTGTGTGTGTGTGTGTGTGTGTGTGTGTGTGTGCGTGCGTGCTGCAGGCAACATTTCCAATGTTGGCTCTTCTTTGTCTTCTTCTCCTTCTTCTTCTGAAGAGCACACAACAATTATGGGGTTGACAATTTTACTGCTACACTCATAAGCATCAATGTTACACATGAACAGAAAGAAAGACAAACAAACAAACAAAAAAGAAATGTATCTTTATTTAACAGAATCCAGATCAGGCCAGTCTTCTTCTTCTTCTTCTTCTCCTATTCCTTTGTACGACCAACATCATTTTGCTGATGAGCAAAGTGGGCCCATTAGCTGAATAGCATAGCCATAACACTGGAATTCTTGGTCTCCTTGTTCTTGATCATCACCCATCTTTTTGTTTCTATCAAAGACAGAAAAATCTTATGTTCTGGAAATGCTAGACAAATACACAAACTGGTTTGTGTTTTAAGAAAATCCTACTGTTAATATTTACTTCACAAAAATGGATGCAGATTTTTACCTTTTGGGTTTTAATACTGGGCTCCTAAACATCAAAACTACCCTACAAAGAATCATTTAAATATCTATGTTAAAACAGTTTATTTAAGAAAACGTGCATTATCTTCTTCTTCTTCTTCTTCTTCCTAAAACACTGGTTCACTCAAAAACGAGTAGGTCACCAGCGCGCATGTTAAAAAGTAAAATAAAATAACATAAAACAGTGCGACTCAGACTGTTGGCCCCTGGAGCAAATTTGGCAACAAGGGGTCGCACTCGATATTCAAGAAGTTAAAAGCAATGGCCAAACTCAGGCCCAGGCAATAGTAAACATCTGGGGAAGTAAAAATAGAAACTTATCAATATGCAGATCTCAAGACTGTCGAATCAATTTGTTTTTTAAAAGAGATTGCATTTGTGGCAATCTTGATGGCACCCGGCAGTGAGTTCCACAGCCGTACAGAACTGGGATAAAAAGAATGTAAGTGGCTGTCAATATTTGATGCAGGTATGGTATAACATTGACCGCCACTCCTGGTGCTACTTTTATTCAATACTAATTGTTCCATTGGAATATCAATTACTTTAGCTCTGCCTTTGAAGAAGATGTTAAGTTTGATAAAAGCTCTTCTCTCTTCTAAGGGTTTCCATTCTAATTTCCTCATGTTCTTCCTAGTATTCCCCTTTTCTCTGATGTGGTTCCCTGTTACGAACCGTGCTGCTCTCTTCTGAATCTTTTCGAGGTTATCAATATCCTTTAGATGGTAAGGATCCCAAACTGAGCAACCATATTCCAGTACTGGTCTAACCAGTGTTTTGTAGCAGTTGTCTTAATTTGGGGGCAGTCATTGATATTCCTGTATAAGAAAGCTAAGATGTTATTTGCTTTCTTACATACTAAATTGTAATGTTCTTTCCATTTGAGATGATTATCTATGATCACGCCTAAATATTTTGCAGCATTAGTTTCTTTAAGAATAGTATTATGGATGGAATAATCTGATCTAATTGGTGAGCGTTTGTTACATATACGCAACACTTGGCACTTTTGGGGATGAAATTCCATTTTCCAAGTTCTTTCCCACTCTTGTAAAGCGTTTAGATCTTCTTGTAGAATGCGTGTATCATTCTTGCTTCTAATTGTTCTATATACTAAACTGTCATCTGCAAAAAGCCTTATAGTAGTTCCAGGAGAGAGATTTCTACTTATATCATTTATATAAATTAAGAAAAACAAGGGCCCCAGAACAGTTCCCTGTGGTACACCTGACAAGACTGGTTTACAATGGGATGATGACCCTTCCACAACAACTTTCTGCGTTCTCCCAACGAGGAATGATCTAGCCCATTTTAGCAAAGAACCGCCAATGCCAATACAATGTGTTCTAATTTAAGCAGCAGGCCCTCATGGTCAACCTTATCAAAGGCTTTAGAAAAGTCTAATAAAATTGCATCTATTTGCTGTCTGTTGTTAAGACAGTTATTAAAATCATTGAGAGTTGTTATAAGTTGAGTCTCACAACTCCTTCGCTGTCTAAAACCATGCTGGGCGTTATTTAAAAAGTCAAATTTGTCAAGATGGTCCATTATGCTACTATATATTATGTGTTCAAGTAGTTTAGCTGATATGGATGTAAGAGATACAGGTCTATAGTTCTCTGCTTTTGTTTTGTCACCCTTTTTGAATAAGGGAACAATGCTCGCATCTCGCCACTCATCAGGTATTACTCCTTGGTCCAGTGAAGCTTGGTAAAGTAGTTGGTATACCTCACTCATTATGTTGGTAAGTGTCACAATATTTGTGAAGCAATGATTACGTCACAAGCATTTTTCAACCGTATATGGCAAACGAGAAAAAAAAAGAATTATCAACATGAATTAATTGAACTTATCTGGGGACCACGACCATTGGAGTCTTAACCAAACGACATATATAGATTAGATACCTGCAGGGGTGCTAATTTTCCGGAATGTTCCGGAAATCCGGTTTTACGATTGCTGAAAAAAATAATCTCCGGTTTTTGAGTTTGTTTGGAAAGTCATTTCCGGACTGGAAAAGCAGGGACAAAGAGATTTTAATAGCAGACGATAATAGGATCGTTGCAAGGGAGATTATTTGACCTCCGACAGTGACGTTCCTTGGTTGTATTGTAAAAACGAGGTTTTTCACTTCGGGTAGCAGCATGCAGCTCTTGGTGCAAATGACAACTTGTCACAAGCAACTTTGTCAGCTAGTTTGTGTGCCTTTGTGTCTTTCAAAAACAAGAGTACAAAACCAAACAACATGAAGGTGTTACCGCCGGGGGCAGATATTTCTACAGTTGAGAAAGGTGTGAAAAACAAGTGGAGGTGGGATTGGTTGCAAGATCGGAACAGCGATGGGGTATGTCATGGCGATTGGTGTGAAAAGGTCGAGTCGCCGGGAGTTTGTTTTTGCGTGCCATGCAACAAAACATTACTCTATGGCTCAAATCTGGAGGGTGCTGTGCCCATGACAAGTGCAACTTGCAGTGAATCTGATCGGTCCCAGGATCTGACAAAGACTTATGCAAGCTACTCAGAACACTTCAACTTGGAAGTTCTCACTCCCAGTGCCATCAGATGCATATTTGAGGCTGAAGTTTGTAAGGCCACTGTTCCAGGTCCTACATGGGTATTTGGCAGATGCATGCTGTTGCATCCATTTTGAAGACAAGGGTGCAGTCATTGTACCCAGAGTTTGGAGGTCAATCTGTGCGAAGAGACTTGCACAAAACGTTGCAACCCAGGGAACAAGACCAGTGTGCTTCTAGTCCAAAACAGGTATCTTTACCAGCCATTCTCTGGACTCGAGTCAATGGAAAGGATCTTCCAGAAGCCACATGGAGGCCCAATCACTTTGTTGTCTGTCTTCCAAGAGGCACAGAAGATGCTGAAAGGCTGACTGCAGCACAGCCTACATCAGAGAAGGCAACGGGGAAGAAGCGAAAAGGCCAAAGTGTGGACATCAGGCCATTCTTTGCAAAAAGGTCCAAAGATCAGTAAACTTTCCTCTGACTAGATAATATTCCTGGACTTGTAGAAAGTGAAATGAAGACAGCATTGTGAATTCTCTACGTGAGTGACAAATATATTTGTGATGTCTCTTTGTGCCACAATACATTTTGAAATGAGAACAGTGTTGTGAATTCGTTTTAAGAATTGCTGGGAAACTTCACAGACAGTGTTTGTTTTTATACTTGGATAGGACGTTTTAAGGGCAGTATGCACTTTGGAACAAGACAAACTATTTTAGCCAAGAACTTCATTATTCAACACTTCATGTGCCTTAACTACAATCTGATACCAGATTCAGCAACGTAAGTATTCATAGTGTTTGTGAAAGGTGTTAGTAATGAATCGATGAATGTTGTTAATTTTCAGGTTTACAAGAATTTGAAACTTATTTTATAGATTGGTTTCAGGTTTTGGGTTCAGGAATTTTTTTGGTTCAGGTTTCGGAACTCTTTGGTACTATCACCCTGTACCTGAGACTCCTGCAAGAAGTTCAGTCATTGATTAAACATTTTGAACCACCTCAACTAACTAACAAATCAACCCATGATGGCATACACTTTTGATAAAAAACGTGTCCAAGATATTTTGAAATATTTACCTTGAAGAACTTGTCGGCTCATTTTGATGACAAAGTTTACCGCATATACAGCGTCGAGAATACAGACTACAGCCAGTCGTTGCCAATGCCAACCGACTCAAGGTAGCTAGTCCGCAGTGACTGCAAGATTAAATGAATCATTGGTGTAAATTGCATTTACCACACCAGAACTTCTCTATTTGTATTGGTTAAAATAGCTATAATTCAAACTGTATGCGTTCTAAGCGTTTTTTAAAATTTAACTTTGAAAGTGTTGTATTTTACACAAATCAAACAAGTGGTGATCTTTTGGTCAATCAATGACATGGCAACCAGATTCTGCCAAAATACTTCCGGTGCTGGAGGAACCATGGCTATTTTATTGGTGCTCGTTTTCTTCTCCACGTTGCTTTCAACGTCTGCTTTATATTTTCACATTGGAGAAACAGAACAAAAATGCTTCATTGAGGAGATACCTGATGAAACCATGGTAGTTGGTGAGTGATGATGGATAAGCTATTCTAGGAATGTGTGGCATTGGCAATTTGTGTCGGTGTTGGTGACTTGACTGGCGGCGTAACTCGCACTCTGGGTGAGTGTTACATCGTCACATTGTTTGTCACTAAATTGATTGGAGACTGATTGTGACAAATGATACATAGTGACATTTAGGACATTTAGCAACTAAATTGATTGAAGATTGTGACACAAAAATTCCCTTAGTGCGACATAATCATCGACTTACAGAGCAACTAAATTGATTGAAGATTGTGACACAAAAATTCCCTTAGTGCAACATAATCATCGACATAACGATGTTGGCCGCCAAATGGAAGAAGAAGCAGAAGAAGAAGACATTTGTCCCACAGTGACAGAAAGAAAGCTGCTCGGGTGCTTCATACTATCATCAGGATCAGGATTTGGGGCGTTGTATCAAAACAACTTAGCCAATTTAAGCTTTTTACGCCCCTTCTGTATATATATATATATATATATATATATATATATATATATATATATATCAGGGGTTCCATTTATTGCAAAATTTTGCGTAATTATTGCGTTTTTCTGCCTTCCTACGCATTTTTTTAGCGGCCGTGCGTTTAGCGACGCAATTTTCCCAGGACCCGTTCTCAACCGCAAGCCTATGTCAGAGGAGCAAAACACGGCACAGACCTACAGCAGACTGCTTGACACCGCCAATTAGTGATAGTGCGTGCACATTTTACTCTGTGGCACTCGCTGACTTTTTGCTAGATCAAGAATGTTCCAAAACGCCTCATCCTTTCTCCCCTCGAAATAAAATGGAATCTTTCCCGCGTCTGCGATGGTGCCATCTTCCAATCGGAATACGTTGACTTCCCACGCACACACGATCATCCCACGTGATTCTGGATGCCAGAGTGCGCCCATTGATGGGAACTTTACCGTGGTCACAGCGTGAGCAGTGTGCCATGCGAACGTGGCTTCAGCCTCCAAAACCGGGTCAAGACATGTCAGCGGTCGCGGCTGAGTGACAGTAACATGGACAATACCATGCTGCTTGCCATGGAAGGCCAGGACTCGTGTGGCACAGAAAACGCTTTCCTGCAGCGAGCTGCTCTGCACTTCAGCGGTGTTAAGGCGCGTGATTCAGAGCTGTTTTGACGGGAGTGAGTACAGTTTACTTTGTTACGCATTTTTTTCAGCGCTGACGCATTTTTTGCGGAGGCGTGCGTTTCTTGACGCAAAAACTAAAAAGTCAGTGGAACCCCTGTTATATATATATATATATATATATATATATAGATAGATAGATAGATAGATAGATATAGATGAGTATAGCTGACAAGCCTAAAAAGATTTCAAAAGCGCTCAACCCCTTGGGGAGCAACATTTTTTAATTTAACTTTGAAAGTGTTCCAAGGGTGACCCAAGTATCATCCAAGAGTGAAGTACATGCGGGCTCATCCACAAACACACACTCATGTACATGCGCATGTGCGCATGCACACACACACACACTCACACTCACACACACACTAACACATTTATACACACATTGTGCAGCTGTTATTGTGCCTTGAAATCATATCCTGATAAGTGATATCTCTTGTGTGATGGGACTTGGAGATACAGCCACATTTCCTCTATCTTTACTCCTTGGTTCTGGAGTTGGCTACCTGCCTTTCGAAGGTATGTTTCTCCAGTTAAAGATACTATACTACTGCCCCCAGGCCAGATAAATTTAGATAGTTGAAAAGTGTCTCTCTCTTTTCAAACTACAAAGCGCAAGGGTACGGGCTGAGAAAACTGAGCGTGGATCTTGCCTCTTAGGTTACTGAAGTGGGGGGACTTGCTATGTAAAGAATACCATTAACCGCTATCTGTCCTAGGCAGCAAATGAACCCTGACACAATCTGCTATAAGTATAACATCTCAGAATTTCTTTTTGGTGTGTATGTATTTGTTTTTGTTTGTTTTTCTTTTTAACTCACTCCACTCTGACATCTGCTGTAGCGGACGTCCTGCACACAACACTTTCTCTCTGACATCCACTATAGCGGATTGCGCATTTACAAGCATATTTTTAGAGCCAACAATATGCTGAGTGTTGAAAACCGAAGTGTGCCATGTGATAGTCTCAATATCATACAGTAACCTTTCAATGCTGTGTGTGCGACATTGTGATGTGTTCGCTGACCACTGACCTATTTTTACACCAACCCAGTCCTCTGTTTGGAGTTGGATCACAATGGCGTCTCAGCCTTTAGACTAGTGGTGTGAGAAGCAGACAGGGAACACGTGTTTACAGCTTACATGAAGCTGTTGAACTTGTTCAAACTGAAGGATCAGAGCTTAAAGATATTGAACATGATGGTGATAGCAAATATAGCCCATCTGCAGAGCGTGAAAATGCGTTGGTAAGTGAACATGGCGACATTCAGAGAGAGTGAGGAGGGGTGGGGTGAGTGACAGTGTAGTGAGGGTGGCGAGGCTTGAGGCAATGCACATGCAAATGAACCACTGACAAATCAGACTGGGGAAGGTTTTCTCCAGTTCATGAGGAGAAACTGGCATGGAGATTTTTCTTTTTTCCCATCAATGCCTCCATACACAGGCCAGCAAACACACGGACTGAAGTTGCAAGGCATGACTGACCACGCCTCCTTGGATTTTTTCAACATGATCAGGTCCATGCTTTAGGCCAAGGTATTTAATCATAAATTTACTCTGTCAGTGTGTGTGTGTGTGTGTGTGTGTGTGGGGGGGGGGGGGGGGGGGGGGGGTGGCGGTGTGTGTTTGTGTGTGGTGTGATTGTGTGTGTGTGTGTGTGTGTGTGTGTGTGTGTGTGTGTGTGTGGTGTGTGTGTACTGTGTGTGTGTGGTGTGTGTGTGTGTGTGTGTGTGTGTGTGTGTGTGTGTGTGTGTGTGTGTGTGTCTTTTTCAACTCTGTACATGTATTATGGACAAATATGTTGAACTTGATAAATTTACTTCTTTTTTTTTATTGACAAGAAGACTGTGTAAAGTTGAAATTTTGATTATGATGCTTTTGTTTATTGAGGCTGAGATTATGACCTGTTGTTTGTCTATTTAATGTGCTGTGGGTGTCCTGAAGTGGATGGACAAGAAAGCTGTCTGTTTGATCACCACCAAAATGGATTCAGCTGAAATGGGGATGGTCACTACAAGGACAGGCAGGAAGTTGAAGCCCAAGCTATCCAAGACTACATAGTCAACATGGCAGGAGTGGACTGCAGTGATAAGCTCACGGCCAACAGTGTATGATTGGTGTTTGTTCATTTATCATACTGTAGAAACTCTCAAGTAGTTATTGTGTTCATAAGATCAGATAATGTTGCTTTATAGCCCAGCCGACCGCAAAGGGCCACATCAGGGCTGTCACCACGTTAAAATCAACTCACCAATTGTGTTCATACTGCCAGCATTCTAAATGAGATTTGTATAGAAAAAGCTCTTTTTTCACTTTTTTTTCAAGTAAAGTGTAGGTTCACACCTGTTTATATTTCCAAATAACCCCATAAAAGATGCCCCATCTTCTTATTGTTTATGACGGAGTACTGAATATAAGCAAGAGCTTTGAAATTATGGACTTTGTTTATACAGGTACACAGTTATTATGTGTCAAAATTTCAAGAGTGTGTTGGTAGCCATTATTTTATTATGATTTTTTTCCAATACTAAACAATTTACCCAGTCTCATGAAGAATGCTGAACGATAAACTACAAAGTACTCTGTCATATTCTATTGATTTTAGTTCTTTTGCTTAGTAAAGAAACTAGCAATTAGCTATTTTTTACACTCTACTGGGTTTCTCAGAGTGATTTATGATGAAAATGGGTCTTTTTTCAACAACAGAGAAAATTTCACTTATAAAATATGCCTGTGTAAAGTCTACCTTGAGTTTCACAAAATATGAAAAATAACCCCATCTTCATCTGGCTGCAGGAAGAGTATGGAATATGCTACAGCCTTGAAACTTTGCACTGACCTGTTGAATCACACAATAATCATGTGTCCAAATTTCAAGTATTTTTTTTGTGGTATATTTTTTTTAATGTTTTTAGAAAAATGTGTACAAACGCCTAGTATACAGAGGAACGCTGAATTTCATATCAGTTGGCCAGTAAGGAGTGGGTTAAGGTGCTTTGTTTCATAGTCTTGACAATAAAGAGATGGACCTGTTGAGTGTGAAGTTACACACATCTGGCTGATCATCCATTGTTGATTATTCTCTGCTCATTAATGATCTGATATGTTTTGCCTTCAAAGCTAATAAATGAACATGCTTTGGGGTTTCAGGGAACTATAAAGTGCAAGCCTACGATCACAATGTCAAGGATTACATGCCAGTGTCACCAGGTATTGGCATGCATGTGGAAGTCAGGGACCCCTCTGATAAGGTCATCTTGTCTAGGGTGAGTTGCTTTATTGTGTGGTACAGTTCAATGTCTGTCATGCTCTGTCAGAACATTAATTTTCATAGTTGGTTTCAAAGTAAGGTTACTTCTTCTTCTTCTTCTTTCTTTAAGTGTCTGCCTTCATCAAGTTGAAGATTCTGACACTGTAGTAGTACTGCAAGCAGAAATTGAAACAAACTTTATAAAGAGAAATTACTGTTCCGCCAAATGGATTTTGCGCCCAGTTTGAGGAGATAAGTGAGTGTTCGTTCTTCTTTTTCATTGTCTTGAATGTTGTTTGTCTTGCCTGATTTGTCTCTTCAGAAGAACCACCATGGCTGTTCAATGACTGTTCCCATGAATTTTCCAATATCCTTCTGACACAAACTTTCTACTGGGATTGATGTGGACGGGAACTCAAATCTGAGGTCATTATGAGAGCAGCCATGAAAACAGGAGTTCACATTTTTCAGTGCTACTTAAGATGATGTGATGCAGTGACAGTATCATAAGATGTTTTTCAGTGCTACTTAAGATGATATGATGCAGTGACAGTGTCATAAGATGCTATGGTAATTGGCATATATTGCATCAATACAGGGCTGTGGTCTGTGTTTCCTTTCATGACGTATGTCCCACTCCTAGTGGCTCAAGAGAGACAGACACCTGAGGTGTTGATCAGGAAATTTGAGCAACACTCTTAGAGGCGCCTCCATTAAGTAGACTATCACTTGTGTAGCCATAGACTTCATATTTGACCACTGTGGATAAGAGCCTACCACTATGGAAATTACATCACACAAATATGCTTCTGATGAGATTTAAACTCATCACAAGCTTGCCTTCACACACCATGCAAGCTAACATCTCGCACTCCAAGCACATGGGCGCACACTTATAAATGTAAAAAGAGGTTGACAAGATACTAAGAAACAATTACCTAAGTAGGCCCTATTACTCACAAGTTAAGTGGAGTGTAGACACAATAAAAAAAAGTTTTGTGATTGTCGCAGAGAGTACTCACCAGTATTAGACTTCTCAATTACACATGATTTACTAGAAAAGACACGAACTATTTTATTGTGTTATAGATTCAACGCCTATCTTGTGCTGAATGATTGAAGATAAGTGATTGCTCGTTCATTTTCGTTGTAATAATTGTTTTGTATCTTGCCTGAAGAAGACCTAAGAGGTTGAAACGCGTCGTGTTTTGTCTTGTGATTCATTTGTCCACAGTTTTTGGGTGGTTTGCTAACATTTATTTAAGATTTATTTTATTGAGTTTTAAGGACCCGTCTTTTGTATCACAACAGTGGCATTACCATTCCAGCTTCTTGTGCACAGGCACACCCAGGCTTGCCCCTTCATAGCCTTGGTATTGGCAGTCCACAAGGAGCAGTCAGTGTCAAGTTGTCATGTGGCAAGCCACCAGAGCAGAAATTTCCATGCTGCTCTGTCACTTAGGTAATGTTCTGTGATGACTGTTCTAACACACACAGGATGTCACATACTAAGCCACGTACTTTCTGATGGAAATAATTGTATTGTTGTGAGGCCAGAGGGTGCCACTGTGCCCATCCATTGATAGTCCTCATGAACCTGCTGATGTGGGCAACCATGACACAAACTCACCAAGGGCATGGTGGAGAGGAAATCAAAACTGAGGTAACCATGAGAGCAGATTATGAAGGGTCACAGAATTTGAACTGTTTTAAGCTTGTCTAGGACTATGAAACATGACAGATATGCTGATCATAAAGTTGTTCATGTCAGTAACATAACTTACAAATAATTTAGATAATTTTATTTTGTTTCATGTAACAGACCTATGCTGCAGAGGGCCGTTTTACATTCACCTCACACTCAGCAGGTGAACACATCATTTGTCTCCACTCCAATTCAAGTGCCTGGCTGTATGCTGGACAACTGGTAAGATAGCCTGCTAAGTATAAACACTGAATGAGTGTTACGTATTGATGTTTATGGATAGACATAGATGTTTGTGTGCGCGTGCGCACATGTGTGTGTGTGTGTGTGTGTGTGTGTGTGTGTGTGTGTGCGTGTGTGTGTGTGTGTGTGTGTGTGCATGTGTGTGTGTGTGTGTGTGTGTGTGTGTGTGGTGTAATTTACTGTAAAGCACAAATAAACAATTTTGTCTGAATATTTCTTGTTGGTTCTTTTGTCTTCTAGCCAAGGTTCAAACTGTTTTTTTATTTTTAATTTTTTTTTTTTTACTTTAATTGATTTTAAGTGTCTTCAATAAGACAGATTCCTTTTTGGTATTAGTGTCTTCTTACCAGGTTCAAATTGTTTCTTTTTAATACTTTTTAAAGATTTTAGTATAATTTTTAAATGCCTTGAATGCATCAGTCTGAACCCATACTATCTTGTACATTGTGTTTGTGTTAAACTGTTGATTGTTGAGGTGTTAACAAGAGATCATTCCCAATGTTTGAGGCATAGTGTAGCCCTGTCTTGGATGTTTGGTCAGATTACCTTTTTGTCAAACCTCTATGCTGCAGACAGGCTGTATGCTTAATCACATTTTCACAATTTTCTAAAGTCTAGAAGTTCTAGTCAGAGTAGACAAGGGCCATAACAATGTTGAATTTGCCTGTTACCATTTTGATAATACAGTATAAGTTTATCTCTTGTTTCCATAAGATTACAAATGTTGCTTAGTTTTGTTTTGATTTTTGTTCATGTGACAGAGACGAAGAGTTTGAAATTATGTATTAGAGTGGACATTTTGTCTTTTTATCTGTCAGTGTGTGTGTGTGTGTGTGTGTGTGTGTGTGTGTGTGTGTGTGTGAGTGAGAGAGAGAGAGAGGAGACTGTGTGTGTGTAATGTTCTGGATGGCTCGTAATAAAATTGAAAGGAAACTGAATAAAAGCACCTGTAGAAACTTAACAATAACAGTGACAAACATTCAGACATTACAGTGACAGTGCTGGGAGTCAGGAACCGTTTTAACATTTTGACCCAGGAGTCTCAGAACCCTTTAGAAAAATACAGTGTCAGCAGTTCTGAGACCCCATTAAATGCAAGTCTTGAGAATGCCTGCCTTGTGTTTGAATCAATCCCTCTCTCTCTCTCTCTCTCTCTCTCTCTCTCTCTCTCTCTCTCTCTCTCTCTCTCTCTCTCTCTCTCTCTCTCTCTCTAATGCTTTTCTTCTGTGTAGTTCTATGTATATTTTTTGTGCATCAATGGACAGGGGCAGGGAAAGGATAGCAGTAGCACACAACTTCACAGTTTGTAGCAGCTAAACCTGCCATTAAAATCTTCTTCTGTGAAGATGACAGTGAACCAGAAATCTGGCTCTAAGGACAATTGGCACATTCATGTGCTACAATATCACCAAGTAAAAGAAATACTAAGTAACTACTTATAAAACCAGTACATGAAGTCAAGCCAGGAGAGAGAGAAGGACAGAGGGAGAGAGACAGAGAGAGAATACAGACATGGGCAGGGACTGGGCCCACATAGCCCTTACATCACAAGGCAGGCCAGCCAGCAAGTCACTTCATGCTACTGTAACATGATCAGACCCAGAGGTAATGCCCACACTGTTATGATCACCCTTTACAAAATCACACTTTCTAAGTAATAATTCAGTTTCTCGCATGCTATCAACTAATGACAATGATCATCAGGCAGTGCTCCCTTTTCCTTATCAATAAACAAAGGGAAATAGAATATTTCATATTCTAGCATGTTGCGCCTTTGGTTTTAAGCAGGTGTAATATTTACAAAATACTATTATCTTTAATCTGTACACATGGAAACTTCTGTACAGAGATCTATCATGATCTTAACTCTTAACTGATCAATCATTCAATTTATATAATTATGTGCATTCATTGCAGTTTATAATAAATATTTCTTCCATCAGCCAATCTAGAACAGCACGCCCGACATTTGTGCTTGCTAACAAGAATTACTGTCAAATACAAACTGTAGCTTATTCCAATCCATAATGCAGTTCAAAGTTATACTTAACAAACACTACAAAAGTTAGCCTACTGAATACTGGAGGCAGGGAGGGAAGAGTAGGAGAGTTAGAAGTAATATGGCATGCAGCGAGTGCCAATGCACAAGGCTGCCTTAGCACTTTGCCCTACCCTAGCAGACAACAAACACTGCCCACTAATACACACACTGCTTGTGTGATGTCATTTTCTGAAAAATGCATGGTATCAGAGATCTTTTAGTGATGTGCAGTCTGAGTTTCAAAATTTTTATCATTTTCATTTTGCTCTTTTTTGCTGAAACAGACTTATTGATTTTATGACTGCACCTGATAGAGAAGATTACTAAGACAGATCATGCCCCAGTGAGGAAAATGTTAGGCTGGATCAGGGAATATTCTGGTAAAGTAAATATCACTTTCTAAACATGCATTCCCTCAGTCTACTTGAACATGTGTTATCAACAAAAGGACTGAAAATCTAATCAGCTTCAGTATTTACGGCATATCAGAGGAAGACCATTCTTCATTCAGTCTGTGTCCTTGCAGCAACAGCTGTGCATTCAAGCTCTCTCAGACGGAAAAGGTGGAATTTTGAAAATGCTACAAAACATAAACCCACAATGAAACAAAGAAGTCTTGTTCATTGGTTAAGTTTGAATATTCAATCAATACTATCGGCAAGTTCTGTTGATCAAAACTATGTGGAATGTGAAATGTTGTGTGACAACACTCGGGGTAGGTAGTAGTAGTAAGATACTTCAAGTTGAAAAGACACTAGATACACCACACGGGCACACTGTGAGTAGATTTATCCTCTCACATGATTGTTAATATGTCCATGTAAAATATGTGTGCAGCGTGTACACTTGGAGATCTCAGTAGGAGAACATGCAGTAGACTATAAACAAGTGCAGGCCAAGGACAAGCTGAGTGAACTTCAACTTCGTGTGAGACAGCTTCTGGATCAAGTGGAACAGATCACCAAAGAACAAAATTACCAAAGGGTGGGTCATCATTTTGAGTTTGTTCCTTTCTAGAGCTGTGTTTTATTTCATAATGATTGTGGGCAATGAGTGTAGCTGTCAAGGAATTAAGCAAGCAAAAACTGGAATAACCTCTGTCTGCTTAGGCTAGGGGATGCTTTCAATTTTTTCTGTAAACATTATAATACAAAGTGTTGCTTGTCATGATGCTATTAGCGTATCATTTTTAACCCCTTCACTGCCACAGTATACTAGCACATTTGAATAACTTTGTGCCAAGGTAAAATTTTGCTTTTTTGGGTAGGTTCAGTAAAATGGTTACTGCTCACTTATTTCTTGACAAATCTTTCAGATTTTTGGCATGTTTTGTTGTTATGCATTGATCTATAATGTCCTGTCAAAATGACTTGATTATGTTGATAATTAGTGTAGCAGAAATTGACATAATTATAAAACTTTTACCAAAAATAACAACGCCTTCTTCCTTGCGCTGAACCCTAAGCGATCTGAAGCGATCAAAGCTAAGTGAATTTTCGTTGTTTTATTCGTTTATTTATCACCCGACGAAGACCTAAGAGGTCGAAACGCGTTGTGTTTTGTCTTGTGACTCGTTTGTCCACGTTCTCTGGGCGGTTCGCTAACATTTATTTAAGATTTGCAAAAATAACAGTTCTTGACTATACACAAACACATTGTGCCAAATGAAATGAGTCAAAACACTGAAAAAGTGGTCTTACTATTTATTCAACATCAGCACTAACACATGACAGTCATATTAATCCCAAGGAATGTTGTTCTTGATGATAATCTGCTCATAATTGGGGGTACTTTTTTTTTTTAGGTAAAAAGGGGCATAATCATGCTTTTCACGGTATGTTCACTAACATGTACATTACTCATCCATTTATTGACTTATTTGTTAGATATTTTGTGAATTACTTCCTTATACCCTTGTTTACAATTTCACATCATTCTAATTTGATTTTTTTGGTAATGATGATGGTTCACACCAGTAACATGTGATTAAACAGTTTTGTTTTTTTTCAGTTTGATAGTTTTAGAAGAATTCAGTTTGATAGTTTTAGAAGAATTATTCAACATCAGCACTAACACATGACAGCCATATAAATCCAAGGAATGTTGTTTTTGGTGATAATCTGCTCATAATTGGGGGTACTATTTTGTAGGTAAAAAGGGGCATAATCATGCTTTTCACGGTATGTTCACTAACATGTACATTACTCATCCATTTATCGACTTATTTGTTAGATGTTTTGCAAAATACTTCCATATACCCTTGTTTACAATTTTACATCATTCTAATTTGATTTTTGGTAATGATGATGGTTCACACTAGTAACATGTGATAAAACTGTTTTTGTTTTGTTTTCAGTTTGATAGTTTTAGAAGAATTCAGCACATAAAAGCACACTAAACACAGCAAAAATACCTTTTGGTGTTTGCTCAACAATATTACAAACACCTGGGATTCATATTGTTGTCAATAAATGTCCCTCTGTGCAACAATCGTATGTTACTGGGGGTACCCCAATTCTACAAGAAAGGGGCATAATTTTACTATTTGGGGTATGTTCAATACCTCAATCACTGCTTATTTATTTGTTGACCTATGACTTAGATTTTATGGCTTTTCTTTCCTTTTACCCCAAGCTATGATACTATATAATATAATCTAGTTTTGTTGACAATTAGGGGATGGACAGGGATGTAACAAATGGTGGTTTTACAAGAAAAGAACAGTTTCTGAACACATACACATGTTACAACACATAAAACGTGTAAAACACTGACAAAAACTTCTGTTAGTGTTTACTCAGCATCACTGTAAGTATACAGTGTGGTCCAAATTCTTATAGTATAATACTTATTGGTAAATGTTCAAAATGACAGCCATGGAAAAAAAGTCTGAAGAAAAAAATAAACAATTGTCTGTTGAAAAGAAAAAAGAAACACACACACACACATTGCATGTATATGTTATCACACAAAACACTGTAGGAACTGTGTTAGAGTTTCTGAACAAATACTTACATTACTGCCACGCTGTTCTATATAGGAATCCATCACTTGCCGTACGAAGTCTTGGACATAATCCTCAGGTTGTCTTCATTCCCTGCTTCATAATTTTAGGGGACAGTGCTCTTTTTTCTATGTCTGTCCAAATCGTGGTTCAAAGAAACACACATTGAGATTCATTCTATACTCCACTTGGTCTTCTTTCACTGATGGCACTCGGTCTGGTCACAGCATTGACAAAATCATGAACACACGCACAGGTGAGAAAAAAACAACTGTAGAATGGAAAAATAAACTTCCCGGAACTTTTCATGCAGATGATCCAGAATGGGTCGAATCTTGTAGAGCCGGTCGTACCCTGGATCACCTTCGACTGGCATGGCTGCATTGTCATTGAAATGCAGAAACTGAAGAAGAACCTGAAATACAGAATAAAAGTTTCAAGATAAGTAAGCAGACCCACAATTGGGCGCACACACACAAACACACACACACACACACACACACACACACACACACACACACACACACACACACACACACACACCACACAGTAAGCAGACCCACAATTGGGCACACACACACACACACACACACACACACACACACACACACACACACACACACACACACACATACACACAAACAGCTTACACACACACACACACACACACACACACACACACACACACACACACACACACACACACAATTCACACACACACACATGTACACATATGCACAAACACACACTAACAGTATCACACACACATGAATGTAAAAACGCCATAATGGTACAAAACAAAAAAAACTGCTGTGGATGAGTGCTTCTGTGTTTTACAAAATGAACAAACTTATATGGAAAACTTGCATACAGAAATAAATAATGCTTAGGTGCACATGTGCACACACACATGCACACAAACACACACACACACACACACACACACACACACACACACACACACACACACACACACACACACACACACACTCACACACACACAGAGTCCCACCTATCCCTGCAGTCATTATTTGCCATAATTATATGGTTTCAGTAGGAAATAGGGCAAAGAAGAGAAATACAGAAAATGAATAGTCGAGGAATGAAAAATCATGTAGTAAAAAAAAAAAATTTTTAACTATAAAAGAAAAATAGAGCTACTTGCCTGAAACCGGTTTTGGCCCTGAAGGAACTGCAGACTGGAACTTTGTACAGCCGAAAATTGGCACAGTTGACTTTCAGACCAGAATTCCCAGTCAAAACAACAGCAAGATTGAAGGGCTGTGCACCTCTTTCTCGCCATTTTTTGATCAGCTGTTGCTGACCACGCCCCATGCCACACCCCCGGTCGCTTCCACAGGACCCTCACCATCATCCTGAACCCCTACCACGTCCACGACCCCGTCCCTCAAGACAGAGGGGGTGCAGTGCTCGTTGATGGCACGGGTTCGGCTATTTCCACTTCGTCACCCACACTAACGGCGCTTTCTTTACTGCTGTCTTGTGTAAAGAACAATGAAGCCACGTCATCACCAGCATGTATCTCTGATAAAAGTGGATGGTGCTGATTCCCATCTACCTCCTTCTTATTGCTAGTATCAGGATCCGATCCTCAGAGGTCTTCTTCATCACTATCTTGATACTTTAGAACGTCATCTAAAACATCAAGGGCAGTGTATAGCACTCAAGGTTTACATCATCCAGTACTGTGCTGGGGTGGTGTCAGCACTCAGGGCTTGTGTCATCCACTAATAATCATTTATGCAGAATTTGTGTTCAGGTTTTAGTTTGAATTTGTTGTTGTTGTTGTGTTTTAGTATAATGTACAGAAAAATTATCCATCCATGCTGCCAAAATATTCCTAGGTTAAAGATATTAACCAACCACAAAACAAACAAACCTGGTGATAATTGTGAGTCAGTGTTGACAATGTTTACAATGACAAAAATATTTTGAGAGAGGGAAAACAAAAGGGATTTGTTTTTTTCCACCTCAATACATTTAAGAATGAGATGCTGTTTGTTTCAGTATCGTGAGGAACGTTTCCGGCAAACAAGTGAGAACACCAACCAGCGTGTGCTATGGTGGGCCATTGCCCAGACCCTTATCCTTCTCCTCACTGGTTTCTGGCAGATGCAGCACCTCAAAAGCTTTTTTCAGGCCAAGAAACTTGTCTGATGTTTTCCCTGCATCCATCATTTTATTCCATATATTAAAATCAGATTTTACTCACAATCTCTTAAAATTGGAACATGTCTGTTTTTTTTCTTTTTCTGTCTGAATAAGTTAAATACCTAATCATCCAAACAAAATGAAAGTGAGTTTCTTTGCCATTTAGCAGAATACAGTGGAGTCCCCTTAAAAATGAATGTCAATTATGAAATAGTTGAATGTTAATTATGAAATTTTTGGCCATCTCATCTTTTGAGCTTCTCCAGTGGCATGACCTGCACACTGCTCCAGCTGCCTGTCCACAATCACACCTAGGCTTGTCCTGTCATGGTCTTAGCTCTGGCAAGCACAGGGAGAATCAGTATCAAGTTGTCACACAACAGTCCACCAGAAGGGGCACTGCATTGCAGCGCAGTCACTCCAGTAGTGTTCAGAGGCGCTTTTTCTGAACCAGCATTTGCAGGACACCTACTGCTACACCATATATCTACAACAATTATCGCTTACTTGTGGAGCACATGAGTGAAGATCCCCCTCTGGACAGTATCATCTTGTTCATCCAAATCAATACTGGCAATTTTGACATGAGCTCACCAAGGGCATTGAAGTGGAGAATAAATCAAAACTGAGGTCACTACAAGAACAGGACATGAAGGGACATAGAATTGAAGACTTCTTTTTATGCTTATTGATGGGGATGAGGTTGATGTAGAGTTCAGTTCTGATCTGAGGTTGTGTAACAGGGCTGCACTGTATGCTTACTTTCGTAATATATCCGGGCATCAATCAAGCCTGAGAGATACACCTGCATTGTTGGGCAGGAAAGTTTAGCAACACTTTCAAAGATGCATCCATTAAGTGGATGAAACTCAAATGTTTGGTTCAGTCTTCTCAATTGAGCCCAAACCAAACTCTACTGTGGGTAGAAGCCGGTCATGGGCAGAAAAATCCCACAAATATAAATGACTTTGACGGCAATTGAACCCACAGCCTCCCTGCCAGGAATCTGCAACACAAACCACTTCCCCACTTTCTTTATGCAAAGTTTTCACAAACCAGAAAGTGTGTGTGTGCGCGTGTGTGTGTGTGTGTGTGTGTGTGTGTGTGTGTGTGTGTGTGTGTGTGCACAACAAATGAATTTTTAGTCGCAGGCAATGAAGATTGTTCATTGTTATGAAAAACAATCCTTTTTTAACAGTTTGCATGAAATACTTTTTTTTTTTTTTTTTTAAGGAGAACAGTTAGCAGGCTTCATGATGGGTTTTTTTAATATTTGATTGGTTTGTAAGGGCTGCTGTCTTGCTTTCTGTGGTTGTTGGCTTCAAGCATTGTACTGATGATGTTTCCAAGACACAATTGTGAACAGCAGGCTTATTGTCTCTTGGAGTCATTAAGCAAATGCAGATGGTAATCTCAGTTTTTACTACATGTTAGGAAAAGAAAATTGTTGCTGATCTTGAAAATAATGCTGATTTTATACAGGCTTTGTTTTCCTACAATGGTAAAACTTTACAACTGCTTGTTCAAACATTGACTAGTAATGGATATGTATAGTTTATTTGATGCTGTTGGTTTATCAGTTGCTTAAGGTTTTGTTATAAATAAAAATGGGGATTAGGTTTTAAACTTCTTATGGACTGCTTTATTTATGAACTTTTAAGAAAACTGGCTTTCTTTTCATGTGGACACAGCCTTTTGAAAATAAAGAAGTCAGTGCTTTTTCGACTTTATTGCATTCATATATCATTCATTCCATCTCTGACACATTTCTCGGGACTTTTTTCTTTGGAACAAGTATTCGTTAACACATGCAGAATTTTCTTTTCCTCAGAAATGTTTATTAAGTGGATTGCACAGTACATTGATATGTCTTTGTGTTGGTTTATTTTTCAGAATCAGCCACTATCATTCTTGTATATGTAACTTGCATTATTTATTATTCCAAGTATGTTACCTGAAAATTTATTCACCACATTAATATTAGATTCATTCAGTTTCTCAGTCCATTACCCTCCCCCCTGCTCCCTTTCTTTTTATTTTTTTCCTTTTTTGTTTCATTGTTTATTTTGCACTATTTTTGTCCCAAACATTTTCCTTTCCGGTTCTTTGTTATGAACTGCTCATTTTTTAAGTCATAGCGTGATTGACATGTAGTTTCCAAATTTTCGTGATTGTCTTTAAATTTTGCCATAAACAGAAATTAATATGAAATTTTAATCTTACATGGGCTTCTTTGTAGACTAGCATTGTATCATTATGGAAACAGCTGTTGGCAAAAATATGACATGAGTACATACTGGGAGTGTGGTATCAATTTGCTTTCTTGCATTCACACATCATTTGTTCCAAAGCTGGCACACTTCTTGAAATTTTGATTTGCATGATTATTGGTTACAACGCTCACACATTAGCAGCTTTTTAGGTTTGGGGCTTGAGCCAGTTTGCTCAAGATCAGTCAGATTTGTATGCAACATAGAGTGCAGGGCATCAACAGAAGACAACTGTGATCTGTTTGTGTTGTCTTTCCCTGTCATAACTTGCAATTGTCCAATCAGAATTGCTTTCCAGGATCATGAGCAGATATCTTGTGCAACAATTTGGGGTATGTGGCCAACTTTCCATTCAAATATCAACACTTATGGGAGTATTCATGTCAGCATTAAAGCATCAATATCTGCCTGCTTACGTCTGATGCCCGCCAAAGTTTTTTTTTTTTTTTTTGGTAATACCTTGGCAATAATTCCCCTCTCCCCCATTCCACTTAACACTAAGCATCACCCACTCTCCTACCTTCCTCTCACTTTGCCAAAATCGATGATTTAGTGCTACTGTTTTTGATATGCTTCATACATTCTGTATTATGGCTGGAAAAACTTCAAAAGCCTCAAAAGAATGACTGATGCCTTCTGAAGAAGAAGAAAAAAGGTCTCAGAAATCGGTTACTCTAAGGGCAGTGGTGTATGTGTGTGTATATCCCTTCTTTCTTCCCCCCTCCCCCACTGGTCTCCCTTTCCAAAAAGAAAAGAAGAAAAAAGCAACAAAAACTGTTGACACCTCCAGTCGGAATGTGCTGTCTAAGCTTACGAAGAACTGCATGAAATGATGTACCCTCCACTTCCAGTTCAACCACGATCCACGCTCACCTATTCATACAGATTTTTGTCATCTCTTTTACTGTCGCAGTGCATTGCACATCATCAGAGCATGACATTATTTTGCTTTCAAACAGGCAAAGTAGCTGACTTCACAAAGATTCCACATGACCTCTTACTGTGAGTGTCATCTGCTACCAATACGAAAAACATGAGCTGTGCTTCACTAATTCCACTGCATCGGTTTTCTTCCCATGATTTTCTGGAGCTTTTTTTTTCCTCAATGGTTTCTCAATTTTACATTTCTCTGAAATCCACGAATTTGTGGCAGAAAAGTGGAAGCCCTGAATTCAAAGAGGGAGCAAGGCACTAAGTTATAGTTCAAAGAAAGCGATAAGCTACCAGATTATAACTCGATGAAAGAGGTACAATATAACTTTTAATCAAAGAAAAAGGTGCTTGATTGTAATTGAAAAAGAATGGGTGCTAGTTTTTAAGCTAATCAGAAAAACGAGGTGCTGGCTTATAAATAATGATGTGCTACATGATTAACTGGTAAATCGAAAATAGAATGACTTGTGCTAAATCATGGTTTAAGGAAAAAATTGCAGAATTATCATTTGAAAGCGTATGAAGTATGGGATGGTACAAAGATATGTAAAGTTTTGTCTTAATTACACATACCTTGGCTTACTAATGCAATAAGCGACAGCGGTTTGCTATCCCTGCCCCGTACACAATAAAGTCTGTATGGACAAGAACCCTGAAAGGACCTGGTATCTTGCACATGCCCAGATCATTCCTCTTTTTCTCGGCAGCCATTTCCCATTAGCCTCATACTCTCCGAGCTGCTAACTATTTTTACTTTTTCTCGCAATCGACTGATTGTTGCTGCTGATTTAGGTGTTCTTGCTTATGTTTTCACTTAAGGGAGAAACGTGCATGAAGCGTTTGGGTGGCAAAGCCAGGGTTTGGAAGATTTCGTCCATCGATCTCTCCAACTCGCAAGTTGGTGCTTTTATGGCATGCCAGAGCCCTCTCTTGCTTCACCACCGCTTACTCTCCCTTCTTTCTCTCCTCATTCTTTCCGGATGTCGCCTCAACTCAGCCAGCCCTTGCTGTGATTTCTCAGCTGCGGTTCTGTTGATTCCATCCCTGCATCCCAAGTACAGCTCAGCCGAGGTTCTGCTGTACTCATCTCGGTTGCCATGGCCAAATCACGGATGCAGGTACCCCCTTCTTCAGGGGATAAAGGGTCGGATGATGCAAAATTCTCATGGTGATCGACTCGGCTGCGATTCTGTCGATCCCATCTCTACATCCCACGTAAAGCTCAGCAGAGGTTCTGCTGCACACATCTCGGTCGCCATGGTCCAATCACGGATGCAGGTACCCCCTTCTTCGAGGGATAAAGGGTCGAGTGATGCGAATTGTGAAGGCTTAGCCCCTTCTTTATCCCCTCTTCCACTTTCAGCCCCGTTCATACCAGCGCGGCCATCGGGTGAGCCAAGGGAGACAACTGCTCCTTTACGGGTGTCTGCCGCTCAGTCAGCCCCGGTTGTCTCCCTTTCTCCGCCCTTGTCTGGCTTCGCGCCCCCCCCCCCCCCCCCCCTCTTACATACGTTTCCCGTTCGAGACAGAATGCGTGTTTCCTTGGCAATTGCCAGGCAACCCACAGCGGGCTAGCCTCTCAGGGTCCCCCTATGCCTGCTTATGCCAGCAGGCACACCTTCAGCCCCCCTCTTCAGTGGGGCAGACCCTACAGCCTTGGGCGTCATGGGCCCCTCTCATGGCTCAGTGGCAGCATTTCTCGGCCATGGGACTTACTCAGTCCACTGCCCAGGGGTTTCCATGGTGGCCCAGCTTTTTAGGTAGCACTCCAGCAGCGCAGGCCTCTCCTTCACCTGCCCCTCCGGCCCACCTGGTGACAAATCCCTCCCCAAGGGTTCCCTCGGGATCAGTAAACCAAGGTCCATTGGGCTTACCCCTGCACGCGTCCACACCGAGGTTGGTCACCTCTTCTGCCTGCAGTGCAGAGCTGGCAGACTCAGAGTCAGAGGAAGAGGGCCCGATACCCTCTTCCTTCTCCTTTCTTGACTCAGTGGCCCTCCTGACCTCATACGTGCCTGCAGCCGTGTCCATCTCTCAAGAGGCCAGGGCTCCCTGGCCTTCAGCAGCAGAGCTCGCCTTGGGTGTGCTTCCTCTCTCTGCCCCTCCTACTTCTCTCTTAAAAGAACCAGGCGTAGTAGCCGGCTCCATGGGGAGGACACAAAGCAAGGTTAGAGACAGGGAGGCACAGGACATTTCACCTGGTTTTGTGCCTGGTTTTCTCGGAGCATTAGTGTGTGGGAAGTTTCTCAAGCTGGAAAAGCTCCCCTTTGCTTGGAAGGCCTTTATGGTCCACGAGTCTGTCCTAGATTCCCATCTCTCCCTTTCCCAAGAGGACCTCCTCCTTTTGCAGGAGAGGTCTCGTTCTCAACCATGCAGGTCGCTCTTCCGGAGTGATGCCTCGCAGATTGGGAGGAGACTGCTAGGAGGGGGCTGGAGGCGGTTTCACTGATGGACGTCTTCTAAGGAGGTCTGGTATCTTCCCTTAAGGATCCAGACTCAGAGTCCTTCCTTCTCCGCCAGTCCACAGACCCATCCACTATCATGCCCTTTATCTAATCCGGGTCCCTCCTGCCCTGTGGTGAAGCGCCCTGCTCCGGCAACTTATACCCGGGTCCTCCACCAGCCAAGGCCAGTTGATCCTTTGGACACAAAGGGTCTAGGGCTAGGCAGCCTGCCAAAGGCCGATCGGTTACCCGATCTCCGGGCCAAAAGCCTGCCTCTTCTCAGTTTGCTCACCCGTATTGAGTAACCCCTGACCTGGGGCCATCACCCCCCACAGGCGATCCAGTCTGTCCAGGCACCTCAGCGCCTGGGAACAGCTTCCAGCAAGCCAAAAGGCCCTGCGCATGATCATTTCGGGGTGTCGCCTTCCATGGGGTACAGGAAAGGCCCCTCTTGTGCCCTTTCCTCCTCCTTTCGCTCCTCGGGATCCCCTGGCCTCTCAGGCCTTAGTGCAGGTGGTCCTTTCGCCTATAGCCAAGAGGGCCACAGAGGAGGTCATTTCCTGTTTCTGTCCAGCCTTTTATGGCCAAATCTTTGTGGTCCCCTAAGCTCCTGGGATTTGGAGGCCCATCCTGGACCTCTCGCCTCTGAACAGGATCCTCCATGACCACCATTTTCAAATGGAAGCCCCTATGACAATCCGTGATGCCATGCACCCGGGTGACTTGGCAGTAACCATTGACCTGAAAGATGCATACTTCCACCTGCTGATTCACAGGAGGGGTGGGAAGTATCTTCGGTTCGTTTGGAGGGACTGGGCCTTCCAGGCCAGGGCCCTTCCCTTTGGTCTGGCCCCTGCCACATGGGTGTTCACGAAGGTGGCCTTGGCATGCACACTCGGGAGAGGGAATCCACCTCAAAGCCTATTGGCTTCTCCCAGCCTCCGCCAGCACTCTGTGCTCCTAACAAGCTCTCCAAGTTCTAGACCTTGGTCAAGACTTGGGGGTTTGATCGCAACAAGAAGTCAGACCTCTCCCCAACACAGCAATTCCAGTTCCTAGGCATGTCCTTCGACACAACCAAATGGTAGGTATCTCCACCCCCCCCCCCCCCCCCCCCCCCCAGCATCTAGTACACCTCGGGGTCCTCTTAGCCCACCTCCTATCTCTGGATCAGGCACCGGCCAGGAAGCTGGCCTCCCTTCTGGGAGTAATGGAGTCGTTGGCCATCCTAGTATCTCTTGGTCGACTCCACAAAAGCCAGTTTCAACGCCTATTTTGGAGGCGTTGGTCACAGACGTCACAGTCTTTTGGGACCTTCTGGTTCCTGTGGGCCATTGGTTCCAAACCACAATGACCCAATGGCACTCCCAGTCCTGGCTATCCCAGGGAGTCCACATCACGCCTCCCCTCCTTGGGAGGCCGTGTTCACGGATGCATCCAACTCTGGGTGGGGGGCCCATGTGGGCTCTCTGATGGCGGCTGGACGATGGCCAGAGAAGATCATGTCCTGGCACATCAGCCTGCTGGATATGGAGGCGGTTTTTTCAAGCCCTCAGGGAGTTCGTTCCCTTTCTGAGGGAAAAACACATTCTCCTCAATATGGACAACACAACCGTGGCTTGTTACGTCAACAAGGGGGGGGGGGGGGGGGGGGGGGGGGCGGGGCTCCCTGTCCTTGTCCCTAAGGGCGGAACAGCTTCTGCTCTGGTACGAGGAGCAGTCCAGCCGGATCTCGGCCAAGCACGTTCCAAGGAAGATCAACATTCTCGCGGACTGCCTCAGCAGGTCGCACATGATCCTTCGCTCAAAATGGATTTTGGTCCATTCAGTTCTGGAACCAGTCTGGGCTGCGTGGTTCAAACCACAAGTATACCTGTTTGCCACCAGGTTCAATCACCGCCTCCAGCTACATGTATCTCCAGTTCCATATCTGGAGGCTTTGGCTGTGGACGCTCTGTCCATCCCTTGGTGGGATCTGATAGGCTATGCCTTCCCTCCATTCCCTATCCTGGGAAAAGTTCTACGGAAAGCACCGGAAGACTTGGCCACGCTGATCCTCGTGGCCCCACTCCCCCTAGCCGGCCCAAGCGTGGTTTCTGGACCTGCTGCACCTGTCCCATGTGCCTCTGATAAAGTCTGCCCCAACAAGAAGGTCCCTGCTCCAGCATTCCGCACAGCAATCGAGACATGCTAACCCTTCACGCCTGGCTACTGTGCAGGACACGCTGTGTACACAAAGCGCTTCCTCTGTGGTAATTGGCCACAGGACGGACACACAGGGGATGTACAGTGTCCACTGGATTGGCTGGCTCTCTTGGTGCTCCACCCATGCGGTGTTGCCTCGCTCCCACTCTCGCTTTCAGTTAGCGAACTACCTTGCCTTTCTCTAGTCTGAGGGCAAGCTCTTTAGCACCTCTGTGAGGGGTCACAGAGTGGCTGTCTGCACCACCATCCGCCAGTTAGGTGGCCCTCCCTTTGCCGACGACCCCCTCCTGTGGGATCTGGTCAGGGGAGCCGCTCTACAAGAGGCTGGCTCCCTCCTTTTGAGCCCATCAGGGAGTGTTCTCTCAACTTCCTCTCCTTCAAGACAGCTTTTCCCGTTTCTCTGGCTTTGGGGAGGCGCTGCAGTGAGTCCATGTTCTAAGTGGGCTTCCTGAGGACATCTTCGAACCTGATAGCTCGATGTCTCTTCGGCTCCTCCCCGAATTCTTAGCCAAAAACTGATCACCAGGTTCTCCTCCTACTATCTCCATTCATCCTCTGACTTCTCTCCTCGTCCACACGATGAAGACCGCACTCTCTGTCTGGAGCACGCCCTGTGAGTGTATAGAAAGTGAACGAAGTCCTCTCGCTCTGAGCAGTGCCTCCTGTTTGTCTCTTACAATGACAGTTGTAAGGAGGACATCGGATGCTCATCAATCTCTCTATGGCTGAGAGAAGTAATTAAAGCTGGGTATGCGAGGCCTGACGCGGATTTGGCTGTCTTCTCACCAAGGCCCTTTGAAATTAGAGCATGAGCCTTGTCGCTGGCAGCTGCTCACAATGCCAACATTCAAAGTGTCCTGGACGCCTCATATTGGCGTTCCCCAGGCACCTGTTTGCTTACAGTCATCTCTGTCAACTTCACAGTTCTTGAGCCAGCCAGAGATGGCCGAAAGAATGCTTTGGTGATCACTGACACCAGATACACCATTGCAGTGGCAACGCATGATCAAACCACAGCCACTGAAGCCAGGGCCATAATCCAGAACTCGCTTATGTACTATAGTGTCCCTTTGTGCGTTCACTCAGATCAGGGGGTTATTTTGAAGCTGACAACATCGCCAGATTCATAGAACTCTCTCACCACGCCGTATTACCCTGCTGGAAATGGTCGGTGTGATTCAACAGAACCATGCACAATTTGCTGAAGCACTTCCAGATGAGCACAAGAGGAGAATTCCTACCAGAGCTTGTCCGTGCACACAATTTTACTCCTTCCCCTCCCCCATGCCACTACTGAACTTTTCTCCTTTTATCTAACGTTTGTTCGAAAGCCCTGTCATCTCCTTGACATGTTGTTTGGGAGAGGCATACTCAGTAGCACTCTGAGCACATGGGCAGACTGAAGGTGGCTCACAACAAAGCATTGGAACACCTTCAGTTGTCTGTGACCATGAAAAAGCAGCCGCGTGACCAAGGAGACATTTTGCTAGATCTGAGTCGTTGCGATTTTGTAGTGTGTCACCAGCAGTATTAGGGATGACACAAATCCAGGATATTAGAACAAAAGGGTATTCGATATGACTTCAGTGCCAAGTCTACAAGGAGTTTCGTGTGTCATCGAGCCTTTGGATTGTTTGAGCTCCTAGAAGAGGGAGACTTGCTCAAAGATCCCGCTGTACTTCCTTCCCCTGGATACAAAGCCACTTGGAATTTCTGATGCACCTTCTGAGGGAGAAGCAGATAGTGAGCCGGAAGGAGAAGGGACCTCGCACAGCCAATGACATGTTATTATGCCCACTGTACCCAAACCCCTCAGGAAAAATTGATGTCTTTGAGGATAATGTGGCAGTACAGCCTGTTTCTCTTTTTTTCTCAGCCACCTGGTGACATCCACATAGGCGTAGGCCCTATGGCTCTCCAACGTTCAGTACAGTTCCAGCAGAAGAGGGAAATCAAACTTGGTGTCACATTTTCAAATCCCCAGTTTCTGCTGCATATGTTGTCCGAATATTTTTGTTTTGTGCCATTAATGGAATTCATGTTTGCTTACTGACTACAAAGGAGTCGGTGAGTATCTCTAAGTTTAAAATTGTATGGTTGGTTGTCGCAAGAATTCACTGTATTTGGAATGAACGTTGTCTTATACCAGTGGAAAACCTTTCTCTGTGTTCGTTGAGGTTTTCGTTCGCAACATTTGGGTCAAATTCTCTTATATATCATTTGGTTGACCAGTCCTGTAAGTTTCGTGAGGAGAATGGTACGCTGTTCTGTTATATGTAGTTTTAAAAATCACATGTTGTTACGGGTGGTGTGGAAGTGCGTGTATTTCTGTCTGACTCGCTTTCAAAGTTTGGATGCGTGTAACGACTGTTTTCCTACACACACCCACACCACGCGAACATGGACAGCCAGGCAACACACAAGTTTTTTTTCGTTTTTTTTTTATGCTGCCTGAACCGTCAAAACACTACAAACACATATTACCATAATAGAAATAGCCAGGCACAACAATCAATACACGCCACCACCATTAAGGGCGTGCAACAATACAAGGAGCTTTAACCGTCGCTGTCTAAACTGACATATTAGATATGTATATTCTTTTTCTTCGGCGATGACTTCGCTGGCACCTTCAGCAGTGTCCAAATAAATAAATAACACACTTGGCTACGTCCAGCCCGAGTCACCGTCTTGGCTACGTCCAGCCCGAGTCACAGTCTTGGCTACGTCCAGCCCGAGTCACAGTCTTGGCTACGTCCAGCCCGAGTCACAGTCTTGGCTACGTCCAGCCCGAGTCACAGTCTTGGCTACGTCCAGCCCGAGTCACAGTCTTGGCTACGTCCAGCCCGAGTCACAGTCTTCACACAGAAGGCAAGCCGCTCACGGATGCAGTTCGTGGAGTCCTCCCCGGAACGCTCGCACAGCAGAAAAAAAAAACCCGTTGAACCACCGACCTGGCGGTCAGCTCCTCCTCGTCTTCGTGACGGAGGATCATGAGGCCCTTTATCACACGAGTCCTCTGCTGACCCGGCGGTCAGCCTCTCCACGTCGTCTTGACGGAGACAGCGGCTGGGGCACGGGCTGCACCCCCACACCTGGTGGCAATCAGCTCTAGGCCGGACTCGGGGGCCTCACCGACACCTGGGGAACTGACAACTACCTTGATTACCTAGCCTATTTCCTACATATTTATCGTCCTTGTTTGTCTCTAGCAGTCACTCTTTACATAATACGTTTCACTGGAATTTGGGGAGAAATACCCGTAATATAATCTACTAAGTTTCGATACAATGGGTGCATTACAATAGAAAAATTCCTCGATAAACACCATCAGTGATTGCATTGAAGAAAACGACTTCCGCATGTAGCCTAACCCATTTCAAAGTACGAAGAATACAATTATGACATATAAAGGAACGATTTCCATTGTCCCTTTTATCAAATAGAGAATGTTTTTACTTTTCCACCTCATCATCATTAGACATGTCCAGTTACATATAAAGGAACGATTACCATTTGTCCTTTTACCAAGAAAAGAATGTTTTTTTTTCTTTTGTTGCTTTTTTTAACTTTCCACATTATCATCACTAGATGTGTCCATAACAGGGATCAGAATATATTTTCCAATAATCTATGCACAATCATTTTTATTGTTCACTTTCAGAGCTCACCAACACTCGCATCATAATAATACTTGAGGGAAAAGATAAACGTTTGTTGTTGTTTTTTTATTTTAAAATGATATATTGACGTAACTTGATCACGTTTCCCGGTCACATATAAATTAATATACATATTCTCTATTCCATCCTGTCACTCACTCTTCTCATCCACCTCTTGACTTGCACATTCACTAACCACAACTTCCTACTGTCGCCCTGTGTCTCGTCAAGTCTTGTTAATCACAAGATCAATCAATGGAACAATTAAATATTTTAGGCCTTTACCAAGAACTGGAAAATTCACGACCACCAGTAGGAAAAACCAACTTCCATTTCACTAATCACCAAAATTCGCCTTCAGACACTCTTAAGTATACTGTTCAAAAAAAGTTAAGGACCAACATTTCGCTGACTTATAAGAAAGAAAATTGGGAAGTGATCAATCTTCAAGTGTAACATTAATTTATTGAATATGTGAAAAGTGTGTAAAGACAATGACAAGTCCGAGGAATCAACAAACTGGAATCGAGCGCAGTACAAACACCCCCACCCCCAAATTTGAAAGTCACAGGAGGAGTGTTTGTTCAATGTCATGGTTAATAACGTGTGTGTCCCCCGTTATTGGCAAGGCATTCAAGGCAGCGTTGTCGCATGGAGTTCACCAGTGTGCGCAGAAAGGCCTGGGGGACAGCAGCCCACTCCTGCTGGAGTGACTCAAACAGCTGACCCAGGTTAGCAGGAGGAGGACGACGCTGCTGCAGTCTCCGGCCCAGCTCATCCCAAAGATGTTCGATGGGGTTCAGGTCTGGGCTGTTTGCGGGCCACTGCATTCTGTTGACACCAGCAGCTTGGAGAAACGTGTTTACTGCTCTGGTGCGATGGGGCCGTGCATTGTCGTCTTGAAAGACTGCCTGAGGTCCAAGCTGTTGAAGGGCTGGCAGAACCAGGGGTTGCAAAATATCTGTTTGGTAGCAAACACCATTCAAGTTCCCTGCCACATTGTAGAGAACCGTTCTGTAGCGTGTGCTTATGCCGCCCCAAATCATAACGGATCCCCCACCATAGCGGTTCCTTTCCAGGACAGCTTCTTCTGCAAAACGCTCCCCACGGTGTCTCCAGACCCTGTTCCGTCTATCGGTGGGATCCAGGCAGAACCGCGACTCGTCTGTAAACATCACGTTAGCCCACTGTTCATGTGTACATCTCACGTGCTGCGTGCACCATATTCGGCGTGCTGCTCCGTGGGCATCAGTCAAACGAGGTCTTACGGCTGGTCGTCGAGCACGGAGGTTAGCGGCGTGTAGGCGGTTTCGTATGGTCTGATCACTGACAACAGTGTTGGTGGCATCTCTTAAGGCGACGTCTGATGTTGTTTGCACTTGCTGTTCTTTCTTGTGTGGCCTGCCTTTCAATGCATCGGTCCTCTCGTGGTGTTGTTATTCTGGGTCGACCAGAGCGTGGTCGTTCTTGCACTCTTCCTGTGTCTTGAAAGCGTTGTCTGAGTCTGATAACAACAGAGTGTGATACCCCAAGTCTCCGTGCCACTTCCCGGACTGCAACTCCTTCTTGGAGCCATCCTGTTGCTCTTCCTCGATCCAGTTCGTTCAGTCTTCGACGTGGAGGCATGCTATTGCATTGCATTTTTCGCCAGTACAGTGGCTTTTAAAGACATTTGGTTGAGCATACTTTATACTTACTTTACTTTACAGCTACAGCTGTGTTCAGGCAATCTGCCTATCAGCCGGTTGATCCTCATCTTCGTTCTCCTTTTCATCCTCTTGTGCTTGCACACTCAAACTTGCATTAAATGTGGTGCGCATGCGTGGTGGGTTGGCGAACCAGGACGAGTCCTGAGAGTACATGTGCTGTGACCACACTGCATCCAATCTGTTCTTGAAACTGTTGAGGCTTGGTGCTAACACCACCGCCTCAGGCAGAGCATTCCAAGCATTGACCACTCTTACTGCAAAGAAGTTTCTCCTCACTGACAGCCTCGCAAATGTTTTCTTCAGCTTGAAGCTGTGACCTCTGGTAGTGGAGTCCGTGTCGCGGGGAAGCAGATCACTTGAGACATCGTAGGTGCCCCTCAAGTACTTGTAGCACTCTATCATATCCCCGCGAGCACGCCTGTAGTAGAGGCTCGGCAGTTTGAGTCTCCTCAGCCTGTCCTCATAGTCCATGCTGGCCAGCTCAGGAATCAGCTTGGTAGCTCGACGCTGCACCTTCTCCAACTGTTCTTCATCACCTTTCAAGCGAGGGTGCCACACAACGTTCCCGTACTCAAGGTGCGGGCGAATCACTGATTTGTACAGTAGTGGTAATGAGAGAAAATCGAGCACGGTGAAGCCTCTCCGAAGCAGTGCCAACAGCCTATTCGCCTTATCAACTTGAATGCTCACATGACCACTGACCTACAGGCTGATTTAGCTCGTGCTTCACATGATTTTGAGTCAGCACATGCTCCTCGGATCCCAAACACATCAGAAATTCACCCCAATTTGTTCCAAAAATGACAAGTCGCGACACGTGTTTTTCAAGGCACGTGAGAAATGTGTGCCACAAAATTGCAGTTGCCGCATTCACTATCAATTTGTGCGTGTGGTTCAATTTGTTTGGACCACAAAGGCAGTACAATTGAATTTTTGTGAATTTTTAAAAGTTTTTGTGCATTCTCAATGTTGGTCCTTAACTTTTTTTGAATAGTATACTATGGAGGTGTTTTCTGTGCTGTAGCTCTGTAGAGACTGAAGGGAAATCCTCCCTGACTGACACAAAACGCGGGTGAGCAGCTGTCAGGTAAATTGTTGCCACCTCAGAATTGCCCCCACAATTTATGACCGGACGGAAATCGTCCGTCACACCTATACCATCTTCCCTTTGGCTTGTGGAAACTAGGATCAGCTGAGGATTTTAAACTGATTTAGTGTCGTTTGGGGTGATCAAAGATTAACTGTAGAATATACAGAGAACCTATTTTCCGTGATAGCTAGACAGTGAAAAAAAAACACTCGGGTTATCCACCGCCGTTTGTGTGGATAATGCAAGAGTAACAAAAAAAATGATGGTTCTCTTCCTATTGATGCCCTGAGTTGCCACGATCTAAGAGATTTAAAGAAAAGGTGTATGGCTGGTAATTCATTTTTGAATTGGTTTGCTCCCTTCAATGTGACATGAAGTTGAGGCTAAAGTCGTGTGTGTGTACTCGCGCGCGCGTGTGTGTGCGTGCATGTGTGTGTGTGTGTAAGCGTGACCAGAAAGTGTTCACTACTACGATGCGAGTATTTGTGCCTCTGTGTGTGTGTGTGTGTGTGTGTGTGTGTGTGTGTGTGTGCTGCAGCTGAGGTGTGCTGCAGCTGAGGTTATTTTGACAATTGTGCAGCTCCCAGATTTAATAGTTTTGAGATATCTTTTACACTACAAATTTTCCTGTCCTTGCTTGAGGGATAACTTTGATATGTTCTTGATATGACTTAATTTTTGCTGCTTGTTCTCCATACATGGTATGCGTTAATGGGGACCATGAATGTTAAGCATCGGAGTATGTCAATGGAGGAATCCACTCCTGTGATTGTAAGTCGATTGACTGTGTGGCATACTTTGCGTTTTTTTCGACACGAATGGGAAGCCAAAGGGTTACTGCTACAGAAAACATTGAGTGCCCTGACACAGTTCAATCGAGAGCATGGGTCAATAATATTGCTCAGCCGTTTAACAATATTGCTCAGTCCACTGATTCTCCTAGTTTGATTGATGTTTTGAGGGATTATAAGGCATAGATTTCAACATTTTCCTTTTTTATTCTCAGGGCATCGAAGTTGTCATCGGTTGTTATTACGAAAGGTGACATGCTTTTGATGCGCTGTGAGTACTGTAATTTATTGGTTTGATTTTTTGTCTTTTTTTCTCCCCGCCCCCAAAATGCAAGAACCAGGAGATACGCTATCCACAGATGCTTACTGGAAACCAGTAGTTCTTGAAGTGTGTGTGCTCGTCTGAAAAACAGAGAGAGAGGAAGGAAAGAAAAAGATACATCCGAAACTTCATTCCTGATCTGTGATATTTGTAGTTATTATTCCTTTTTTTCGTTCTCTCTTTCTTTCTTTCATTCTTCTTTCTTTCTTTCTTTCTTCTTCTCTCTCTCTCTCGCTCTCTCTCTCTCTCTCTCTCTCTCTCTCTCTCTCTCTCTCTCTCTGTTATATATAATGAAATCTTGGATTGGGACCTCATAATGATCACATCAGGTCAGATCAATTTTTCTTTCTGTTCTTTGTGTGTCCAGAAACCTTGCTGAATGTGGTGTTCTCAACATGATTTAAAACCCAACGATCTGTTAATGTGTCCTAGCTCGGAATTTTGGTTCGGGGGCCGGAACAGCTCAGTTGGCAGAGCACCGGACTCATAATCATGGTTATCCTGGGGTCGCAGACTCGAATCTCCGCCTGGTCATTTCAATATGGGGGATTTTTTTCTCAGAGTTAACATTGGTTTTGACTTTTTCCCAAAATGTCCCCTAGAAGAGACTTTAAACCGAGGTCCCATGCATGAACGCACGCATAAAAAAAATCTGGCATGCACGTTAAATCTCAATACACTTTGGAAGGGTAGGCTATTGTGTGCTGATGGAAATGGGTGACACGAATATGAATACATGCACAACGGTGCAGCAAAATCTTCAAAGTTGGCTGTCCTAGCAAGTAGAAGATAGACGAGCTAGAACAATTTAAGTCATTTCGTGTGAGAAACCTTTTTTTTTTTATAGAAAGAACGAGATGTGTGAACAGACATAGGTTAATGCATTCATGATAAATGAGACACGGGCCTGCCCCTGGCAGTGACGGACTGATGATAGATTTCGTTTTCTTTTTTTTTTCATAAGATATGTAAAACACTTACTCGGTCACGTATAGAGGCTTTCTATGTTGGTAAACTGTCTTATTCTTGAAGATATAGTCTAATTACTACATAAGGGAAAGAATTAAGACAGAGACAAATTAAACAACTGGAGGCGAGAGTAAACAGCCACGAGAGTAAACAGAATTAGTTTGGGGAATTTATCTTGATACTAACAAGACGGCGAAGGAAATGGATGAAACTTGGAAAGAAAGAATTGATAAAATGAATAATCGGGGAAAAGAGATATCCCTTAATTCAAGGTAAAGTGGTGGTTATAAAAACTTCTGATTAGTCAGTTTGCTTATGTGATGCAGTCTATTGGTCTTCCAGATACAACACTGCATAAAATTAGTACAGTGTTATATTGATAGGAAAGCATTTGAAAAAATGTAGAGGAGAGTAATGGAATATAATGCGGACGAAGGTGGTGTGAACCTGATCAACGTGCATCGGTTCCAGAAGCTTCTAAATTTGCAGTGGGCTTTGAATAAACAGGCAAATGGGGATAATATTTGTTAATGTCAAGACTAGGACAAAAGATATACAGGGCATTGATAGAATTAAACATGGTTTCTGGAAAGACATTTGCATGTTATCTAGGTAACAAAATTATATGTGGACAAAGTGAATAACCAGTGGGAATTTATAAACGTGCGTGTGCATTTGATTACATACACATAATTTTGTAAGCTCGCAGATCTGTAAAGATTAGATATTTCAATCTGCATTCTTTAAATTGCATGCTTCTGGGTGTACATTTGAGCATATGTGCACACACAGACGCGCAAGCACGCGTATTCACACACACACACACACACACACACACACACACACACACACACACACACACACACACGCACACACACACACACATTTGTCTCACTTCTAGGCTTTGCTCGCGTCTTGTAGATATATTTTCTTTGCTTTTTTTTTAATTGTTATTTTCTTTTCACCACACGGATGGCGTCACTGGGGATGTACCAGGTCGTGAGACAACTTGTAATCCTCTTATACAATACTTCACATTCTTTCGTGCCTTGTTCGTTGCTTGGGGTTTTTTTCCGTTTCAAAGTAGGCTTTTATGGAACGTTCGGACCCACAGAGGAGAATGGGAGGGTTTAGAGGAAACTTCAATTTGCAAAGGTATTCAACCTGGACACATCTAGGCTTACAGCTTGTTAGGCTTCATATTTGCTACACAATTGTACATTCATTTCTTTATTTCGATAGCTTTTACTAATTGTGAATTTTTCTTTCTGTCTGTCTGTCTGCTTCTATATCTGTCTTTCTTTCGTTCTTTTTCCCATTCTCTGTTGTAACAATCAAAACGAATATATCAGCACACAATTGTATATTCATTTCTTTATTTCGATAGCTTTTACTAAGTATGAATTTTTCTTTCTTTCTTTCTTTCTTTCTTTCTTTCTTTCTTTCTTTCTTTCTGTCTGTCTGCTTCTATATCTTTCTTTCGTTCTTTTTTCCCATTCTCTGTTTCTCTGTTGTAACAATCAAAACGAATGTATCAGCAGGCCAAACACTAGCACAGTAAGAAACCCAGACGCTCTGTATGAAACATAAAATCGCTTTGTATGAAACATAGAATATTAAAGTGTATCTCACTGTATCTCTGCCTATACTTTCGTATAACTAGATATATTTGCAGGGGGAATTTATAAACGTGCGTGTGCATTTGATTACATACGCATAATTTTGTAAGCTCGAAGATAGTTTTGTAAAGATTAGATATTTAATCTGCATTCTTTGAGTGATTTGTACCGTGAATTAGGGTTGATAAACAAGAAAGTGGAAAAAAATTAGGATGGAGGCCCTACGAAAGAGTGAGAGGGGGGGGGGGGACAGAAAGGCTGGGAGAAAATATGGATAAAAAGTAGGTTCAAGGGCAAAAAAGCAAACAAACAAACAAACAAACAAACAAAGAGAAACAAAAATTGTATAGTTGCAGCATATAATTACACCATCTGAGTTCAACGACTTCAGAAATAATGTTAAGATATCAAATGCTGTAAATAACTGCACTGTTTTCTGGACTGGCAAATCAAAATGTCTTAATGTAGAAAAAAACATTCATTAGTGTGGCTGGACAGATGACCTACAAAATGCTGAAATCTGCTAGCACTTACACCTCCACACGCACAACTTTTCATGACATTAGAACAGTTTAGAAAGAGCATTTTCAGTCACAGGAGTCAGTCATTTGCAAAAGAGCCCAGATTTATTCAAGAAAGCAAAAGGAAAATGAGTCAGTCACAGATGAATTTTGTCACATAATTAAAAAGACTGGTCTCGTGCGTATGAGTTCGGGAAATTTCTAAACGAATTCCACAGAGATGTGTTTGTGAAAGGACTGAGAGACTCGGACACTCGGTGAAAACTTTGAAGTGGAAGAACACTATTTTTCCTCTCATCGCCTGTGCCACTCCAGTGGCATTGTCCCCACGCTGCTCACTCCGGCTCGTCTCCACAGTTACCATCCGGCTTGTCCCGCCGCAGATGCAGAGATTCGATGTCAAGTTGAGATGAGACATCTCACCGGGAGAGTCACTGCACTGCTGGCGAGTCACTTTGAAGGTATCCAGTAGTACCTGCTCAGAGCCAGCATACACAGGACATCACCTACTAAGCCCTCTATTGATGACAACAGTGAATTAGTCGTGAAGCCAGCGTGAGTGAGAGTCTCCCTCCGGAGGGAGCCACATGTCCATCCAAGGACAGTCTCCATGAACTCGCTGATAGCGACCACCTGGACATGAACTCACCAAGGGCACAAATGTGGGGAGGAAATCGACAGTGAAGTCACCGTTAGAGCAGGGCAGGAAGGGCCACAGATTTTAAGACTTTTTTCAGCTGATCGTTGAGGACAAGGATTGTGAATATGATCCATTCTGGTCTGAGACTGCATGGCATGGCCGTACTCTATGCTTGCTTCCTTAATATATCCCGACATAAACCAGGCCCGAGAGATATAGACATCTACAGTGTTGGTCAGGAAATGTGAGCAACACTGTCTTAGAGACGTATCCATTACGGAGATGAAGCGTGACTCTTGTGATTCCAGTCGTCCTAATTGAGCCCATAGCAAACTCAACTCTGTGTAGAAGCCGGTCATAAGCTGAAAAATGTCACAGATATAAATGACTCAGATGGGAATTGGACCCATGATCTCCTAGGCAGAAATCTGCGACGCTGATCACTGTTTCACAGCTGCTGGTTGGAATGTTGTCTTTCACTGAAGCAGTTGAAATCGTCCAAGCATGCGAAGCCATTTCTTGAGACTTTGTCAGTAGTGGTATGCATTGATGTAAGCTTTGGCAAAAGTGCGTTAAACCAGCCGTCAAAACGGCCAACTGGAGGCGTGACTGGACAGCGGAAAGCACTTCAAAGAGTCAACAGCAGACAGAATGCAAATTGCACAACCACAGATGCTAGAAATTATGAAAAGTATGGACAGCAACTTGATGCTTCGACATGCGATTTCAAAACAAGAGTGTTATGCTTGCAATCAGGAGAGTCATTTGTGCAGTATTGACGAAGTTCATATAAAATACAATTTATTGGACATCATGGTGAAGAGATGCATGATACTGACAATGGGGAAGATGAAGAAAAAGATGATTTTTAGGTAGGAATTTTTCACAATTGCCAGAAAGGGAAGAAACCATAGACAACCACCATTAAGATAGGCAACAAGACTGACACAGGATCGCCAAAAGCATTATAGGGAAAGACACCTTCAAAGAGAAGTTCAGCACGAGGCAACTTATATAAACATCTATAAAACTGATCATATACTCAGGTGCAAAATTATCTCTGCAGAGTGCCATAGATCTCGGAGTAGAGCACACTTAATAGAAAGCAAACATGGAACGTCTTGTGGCAGACATCAATGGCCAACCATCTGCACTGGTCATGTTTGGCTATCAGCAATACGACCAGATTGACATCTGTCAAGCCAAAAGGTTGTCCTTGACGTTAGATGCAGTCATGAACAGGCATGCAGAAGCCTTCAGAGAGGAGTTAGGCGCAAGAAGATAAAGGTTGCACTCCAACTGATAAGACTGGCAGAAACAAACCCAGATTATGCAGACCTAGACCTCTTCTTTATGCACTTCGCTCTAGAGTGGGAGAGGAACTGAACAGACCAGAGATATTTAAAAAAAAAGTATCAGACCGAAAGTGATAAATAGCGCATGGGCATTTCCAATAGTTGTAGTCCCGAAGAACAACGGCATAGTCAGAATTTGTGGAGGCCAGGTAACCTTAAACCCCATGCTGGATGTTGATCAGTATTCACTTTCCAAGCTCACTGGTGTGGTTCCCATTTTGTCTTGAAGAAAATTCTTTTCCAAGCTAAGGACTGTCAAGGACTCACCAAATGACGGCATAAGAACAGCCAGAGCCACTCACAAAGGGTAATGCCTGATGGACTCTCCCCCACCTCCTTGTCTCAGAAACCCTCAATGAGGCAGAAAATAACAATGGCCAGATTGAAAGAGAAGCATAAGCACTCGTTTTTGACAGGAATAAATTTCATGAATATCTGTTTGGAAGACAGTCAATTTTGGTGACTGACCACAACCCACTACTTGCTATACTGGGATCAAGAAAGAAAGTTCGAACCTTGGCAGCTGCATCATGCAACGTTGGGCACTGATACTGCTGCATATAATTATGAATAGATTCAGATCATCGGGTGAACACGCCAACGCAAACATGCTTTCCGCGCTTCCTTAGGAATCCTGTGACCAGACTGTTACAGAAGATGTACTTTTTCACATCACTGCACATAACAAGCTTCTACCGACAGCTCAGTAGGTCGCCAAACTTACCTGCATGGATCCAGTCATGTCAAAGACACTGTGGCTGACACTGAATCGATGGTTGAGTCATGTAATGGATCCAAATATGAAGCCATTCTTCAGCTGACGTCATGAATTGAGAACAAGGAATGCTTTTGTATAGTTTACGAATTGTTATTCCTATCACTTCCAAGATGGGATATTGGTCGAACTCTATCAGCAACATCCTGGGATCCACAGTATGAAGGCCCTGGCAGGCAGTCATGTCTGTGCCTGGAACTAACCAGGATATTGATGATATGGTGAAGAGCTGCCATTATCATACTCTGTCAGAAAACACCACCACAGCTTCCCTTCACGTGTGGTCGTGGCCAGCCAGACCTGGTAGAGAATCCACATCGACTCTGCAACATTGGAAGGAGACAATTACCTTGTCCTCATTAATATTCAATCTAAACGGCCAGAAGTATTTAGAATGAAGACAAAAACAGGAAGGACCATCAACATCCTGAGATAACCGTTCGCTTCACTTGCGCTGCCAGAGGAGATGGTGAATAATAATGGACGTCAGTTCACTTCCACCATGTTCACTGATTAATCGCAACGCAATGGAATCAGAAACACCAGATCAGCTACTACCTGCACCATTGTGCCACCAACGGGCCGGCAGAACGACTTGTACAAGTATTGAAAACAAGTTTGAAGAATACCAGCCAGAGTTCGACAAAGCTACACTAGCTGGCAAACTTCTTAATGGTCTACAGGTCTACGTCTCACATAACCATAAACGCGAGCCATACCCAAGTTGTTTTTAAAGTAAAACTAAACACGCGGTTGACTATCTTTGAATCAAACCTTGAGTCAAACATGAGAAGTAAACAGCAGCAGATGCAGCAACAGCAGGATGGAGGCACCAAGCCATCCTGAAGACAGTGTTGCCAGAGGGCAGTTCCGAGGTCCTGAAAAGGGAACATAATGACACCAGAGTACAACACCTTGGTCCTGTGGCGTAAATTGTGCAGCTGGCGACTCATCCGTGCACCAGAGGATAGTTTGTTGGACAACATTGCTGTGGTCAACACGCAGGTGGTAAATGCCTATCCTAACCACCCTAGTACGCCTCATAGCTAACATATAGAGGTGCGGAATCCAGCCATATTGATTTTATCGATCAGTCATCTGATCAACTATTAAAGGTATACGTTTCTTCACACATTGCCAAATACATGTTGGTTAAAAAGAAACTGAAGAGTCACTGGGTATTTGTTGCATTCAACGTGTAACATTCATTTGATACAGAGTCCCTTTCACCTCACCATTCCCTGTTTGAACAGGCTTATATGGATTGCTAGTTCAATATCATCCCAAAAGTACAAGCATATTAGTTGTATCATATCAAATATGTTAAACTGACAATCAAGACATGCCTTTTTAACTATTACATATGGATAGCCACAAAATCAAATTCACATACGTCAGCTGTGCACGAAACAATAGTGCAAATGATGGATGCTTTCACAAGAAATGAATATATGGTCCAGTCCATTTACGTTTTATCAACATTTCACTTCAAACTACCAACTTCAGTACACAGAACATCAATATGTGGTCCAGTCCATTTACGTTGTATCAACATTTCACTTCAAACTACCAACTTCAGTACACAGAACATCAATATGTGGTCCAGTCCATTTACGTTGTATCAACATTTCACTTCAAACTACCAACTTCAGTACACTGAACATCAATATGTGGTTCAGTCCATTTACGTTGTATCAGCATTTCACTTCAAACTACCAACTTCAGTACACTGAACTTCACTTCATTGATATTTATTAATGTAGGTGGAAGAAGGAACAGTTCCATGTCAAGACATTACAAAGAATGAAAACAATGTGCCTCGTACCAAAAGCCGCGGCGTCTTCTGACGTTCGAGTTAATTGATGGACACAACGTTTAAAGAGGCTCCGTCCACTCCTTTTTAAAGATGTTCACCACCACCTGCAGTGCCTCATTCTCACTGTCACGGCATTCAAGTCCAAGTGCCGTTTAGCTTCTTTGTCATATAATTTCTGTACTCTACGATTCACTTACCATTTATCAGTCGCTGATCCTTCGCGTGCGTGATGTTTTGCTTTTACTTTTATTTTCAGTGGTGTCTGCTCATTTGCTGTCCTGCTTTACGTCTTGTTTTCTATTACAGTTGATGTTACAGTTCTCTCTCTCTCTCTCTCTCTCTCTCTCTCTCTCTCTCTCTCTCTCTCTCTCTCTCTCTCTCTCTCACACACACACACACACACACACACACACACACACACACACACACACACACGCACGCACGCACGCACGCACGCACGCATGTACACACTCACGCACGCACGCACTCACACGCGTGCACGCACACACACACATACGCACGCACGCACACACAAACACACACACACACACACACACACACACACACACACGCACGCACGCACGCACGCACACGCACACAACACACACACACACACACACACACACACACACACACACACTCACTCACTTACTCCAAACCTAGGTTATAGCATGTGCGGCAGTTTGTACAGATTCGCCTCGTCTGTTTCGAACACTAATTTATGTCTCATCGGGTGGAGGACCACGGAAAGAATAGGTTCCTTATCCAGAACAACCCAGCTAACCAGGCAGTCCTACTGGCCCCTCTCAGTAAAACGGAGCTATTATTTGATCGGACACCATCACATACAGCTCCACAGTTCTATCTGTGACGTCGTGGTGCGCAATAACAGGAAGTTAAGAAATAAGGCGATGTGTCACAATAATGAACAAAAGGCGAGAGCTTGTTTAGAGAGGAGCTTGTTTCTAATCCAGCTATTCCCTGCATGTTCACAGTGGCCTTCTGTCATCCAGGCAGATCCACGTGGGTATTTCTTGGCCGTACAAATAGCGGGCCACTTTGATCAGGATGGAATAGGTTCTGGAGATGGTCATTCCTATCACTTGAATGATCATGGTGAAGCCGTACAATGCTCCGCTGATGATGCCGTACAGGTTGAGTCGTGAGATCGGAGAATCGATGCCTACATAGAAGTAGGACAGCACGGCCAGCCACAGCGCGTTGAGAGCCAACAAGCCCAGCAGAGAACGATCCCGCAGTCGTTCCAGACACATAGCCAGTTCCGCCCGCTCCAGCCCCACGTTAACGTCATTTCCCAGCAAGGTATGAATTAGATCTTTCCAGAATTTGTGTTCAGCCTGTTCAAGGTCATTTCCATCTGCCATCACTTGTGTCATGGAGCTGACTATCCGCTGGATGTCTCCATTCGGGTCGCCTAGAAGAAACAGAAAAAAACACGTTCTATAACTTTTCTTTAGCATGTTAGTCCTGACAAGCCTCATGATGAAATGAGTAAGCAATCTTTTGGCATAATGATATGACACTGTGTTCGGTCCATTCGTACGTCTATTTATTAATTTACAACTTTGCAAATTCCGTCATGGTACTGAGTATGAACAGCGACATCTGTCAGATGAAAAGCATCAGTGTATATTTATGGCAGCCCACCTGATCACATAGAGAAACTTCAGGCCTGTCACCACATAGGGACCCTTCAGGCCTGTCACAACAGAGGGATCCTTCAGGCCTGTCACCACATAGGGACCCTTCAGGCCTGTCACAACAGAGGGATCCTTCAGACCTGTCACCACATAGGGACCCTTCAGGCCTGTCACAACAGAGGTATCCTTCAGGCCTGTCACCACATAGGGATCCTTCAGGCCTGTCACAACAGAGGGATCCTTCAGACCTGTCACCACATAGGGATCCTTCAGGCCTGTCACAACAGAGGTATCCTTCAGGCCTGTCACCACATAGGGATCCTTCAGGCCTGCCACCACATAGGGATCCTTCAGGCCTGTCACCTCAAAGGGATCCTTCAGGCCTGCCATCACACGGGAATCTTTCAGGACTGCCATCACATAGGGATCCTTCAGGACTGCCACCACATAGGGATCCTTCAGGCCTGCCACCACATAGGGATCATTCAGGCCTGTCACCACATAGGGATCCTTCAGGACTGCCATCACATAGGGATCCTTCAGGACTGCCACCACATAGGGATCCTTCAGGCCTGTCACCACATAGGGATCCTTCAGGCCTGCCATCACGTGGGAATCCTTCAGGACTGCCATCACATAGGAAACCCTTAGGACTGCCATCACATAGGGATCCTGCAGGCCTGCCATCACATAGGGATCCTTCAGGACTGCCATCACATAGGGATCCTGCAGGCCTGCCATCACATAGGGATCTTTCAGGCCTTTAACCAAATAGGGATGATCCTTCAGGCCTGTCACCACATAGGGATCCTTCAGACCTGTCACCAAATAGGGATCCTTCAGGCCTGCCGTCACATGGGAATCCTTCAGGCCTGCTATCACATAGGGATCCTTCAGGCTTGTCATCACATAGGGATCCTTCAGCCCTGTCACCACATAGGGATTATCCTTCAGGCCTGCTATCACTTAGGAACCCTTTAGCCTGCTACCACATAGGGATTCTTCAGGCCTGCCATCACATAGGGATCCTTCAGGCCTGTCACCACATAGGGATCCTTAAGGCCTGCCACCACATAGGGACCTTTTAGATCTGTCGTCACATAAGAGATCTTTCAGACCTGTCACCATATGGGGACTCTTCCGTCGTGTCACCACAGAGGGATGATCCATCAGGCTTGCCATGACTTACGGATCCTTCAGGCCTGCCACCACATAGGGATCCTTAAGGATCCTTAAGGACTATCATTACATAGGGATCCTTCAGGCCTGCCATCACTTAGAGATCCTTCATATCTGCCATAATTTGGGATCCTTCAGGCCTGCAATCACACTGGGATCCTTCAGACCTGCCTTCCCATAGGGATCCCTCAGACCTGCCATCACATAGCGATCCTTCAGGCCGGTCACCACATAGGGATGATCCTTCAGGCCTGCCATCACTTAGGGACCATTCAGGCCTGCCATCATTTGGGGATTCTTCAGGCCTGCCATCACATAGGGATCCTTCAGGCCTGTCCCACATAGGGATCCTTCAGGCCTGCCATCACATAGTGATCCTTCAGACCTGCCGTCACTTAGGGATCCTTCAGACCTGCCATCACATAGGGATCCTTCAGACCTACCGTCACTTAGGGATCCTTCAGACCTGCCATCACATAGGGATCCTTCAGACCTGCCATCACATAGGGATCCTTCAGACCTGCCATCACATAGGGATCCTTCAGGCCTGCCATCACTAAGGGATCCTTCAGACCTGCCATCACATACGGATCCTTCAGGCCTGCCATCACTTAGGGATCCTTCAGGCCTGCCATCACATACGGATCCTTCAGGCCTGTCATCACTTACAGATCCTTCAGCCCTGCCATCACTTAGTGATCCTTTAGGGCTGCAATCACACTGGAATCCTTCAGACCCGCCATCCCATAGGGATCCTTCAGACCTGCCATCCCATAGGGATCCTTCAGACCTGCCATCCCATAGGGATCCTTCAGACCTACCATCCCATAGGGATCCTTCAGACCTGCCATTCCATAGGGATCCTTCAGACCTGCCATCCCATAGGGATCCTTCAGACCTACCATCACATAGGGATCCTTCAGACCTGCCATCACACAGGGATCCTTCGGGCCTGCCACCAACTAGGGATCCTTCAAGCCTGCCACCAACTCGGGATCCTTCAGGCCTGCCATCACATACGGATCCTTCAGGCCTACCATCACTTACAGATCCTTCAGCCCTGCCATCACTTAGTGATCCTTTAGGGCTGAATCACACTGGAATCCTTGAGACCCGCCATCCCATAGGGATCCTTCAGACCTGCCATCACATAGGGATCCTTCAGACCTGCCATCACATAGGGATCCTTCAGACCTGCCATCACATAGGGATCCTTCAGGCCTGTCCCACATAGGGATCCTTCAGGCCTGCCATCACTTAGGGTTCCTTCAGACCTGCCATCACATACGGATCCTTCAGGCCTGCCATCACTTAGGGATCCTTCAGGCCTGCCATCACATACGGATCCTTCAGGCCTGCCATCACTTACAGATCCTTCAGCCCTGCCATCACTTAGTGATCCTTTAGGGCTGCAATCACACTGGAATCCTTCAGACCCGCCATCCCATAGGGATCCTTCAGACCTGCCATCCCATAGGGATCCTTCAGACCTAACATCCCATAGGGATCCTTCAGACCTGCCATCCCATAGGGATCCTTCAGACCTGCCATCCCATAGGGATCCTTCAGACCTACCATCCCATAGGGATCCTTCAGACCTGCCATTCCATAGGGATCCTTCAGACCTGCCATCCCATAGGGATCCTTCAGACCTACCATCACATAGGGATCCTACAGACCTGCCAACACACAGGGATCCTTCGGGCCTGCCACCAACTAGGGATCCTTCAAGCCTGCCACCAACTCGGGATCCTTCAGGCCTGCCATCACATACGGATCCTTCAGGCCTGCCATCACTTACAGATCCTTCAGCCCTGCCATCACTTAGTGATCCTTTAGGGCTGAATCACACTGGAATCCTTGAGACCCGCCATCCCATAGGGATCCTTCAGACCTGCCATCACATAGGGATCCTTCAGACCTGCCATCACATAGGGATCCTTCAGACCTGCCATCACATAGGGATCCTTCAGACCTGCCATCACATAGGGATCCTTCAGGCCTGTCCCACATAGGGATCCTTCAGGCCTGCCATCACTTAGGGATCCGTCAGACCTGCCATCACATGCGGATCCTTCAGGCCTGCCATCACTTAGGGATCCTTCAGGCCTGCCATCACATACGGATCCTTCAGGCCTGCCATCACTTACAGATCCTTCAGCCCTGCCATCACTTAGTGATCCTTTAGGGCTGCAATCACACTGGAATCCTTCAGACCCGCCATCCCATAGGGATCCTTCAGACCTGCCATCCCATAGGGATCCTTCAGACCTACCATCCCATAGGGATCCTTCAGACCTGCCATCCCATAGGGATCCTTCAGACCTGCCATCCCATAGGGATCCTTCAGGCCTGCCATCCCATAGGGATCCTTCAGACCTGCCATCCCATAGGGATCCTTCAGACCTGCCATCCCATAGGGATCCTTCAGGCCTGCCATCCCATAGGGATCCTTCAGACCTGCCATTCCATAGGGATCCTTCAGACCTGCCATCCCATAGGGATCCTTCAGGCCTGCCATCCCATAGGGATCCTTCAGACCTGCCATCCCATAGGGATCCTTCAGACCTGCCATCACACAGGGATCCTTCGGGCCTGCCACCAACTAGGGATCCTTCAAGCCTGCCACCAACTCGGGATCCTTCAGGCCTGTCATCACATACGGATTCTTCAGGCCTGTCATCACATAGGAATCCTTCAGGCCTGCCGTCACATAGGGATCCATCAGGCCTGCCGTCACATAGGGATCCTTCAGGCCTGTTACCACTTAGGGATCCTTCAGCCCTGTCATCACATAGGGATCCTTCAGGCCTGCCATCACATAGGGATCCTTCAGGTCTGCCATCACATAGGGATCCTTCAGGCCTGTCACCACTTAGGGATGATCCTTTCGGCCTGCCATCACTTAGGGACCCTTCAGGCCTGCCATCACTTAGGGACCCTTCAGGCCTGCCATCACATGGGGATCCTTTAGACCTGTCACCACATAGGGATCCTTCAAGCCTGCCATCACATAGGAGCCCTTTAGTCTACACACACACACACACACACACACACACACACACACACACACACACACACACACACACACAAAAACGTGTGCGTGGGTGGCCGGGTGAGTGTGGGTGGGTGTGTATGTGTGTATCCCCGTCGGCAGCTGGCACAAGTCTATTGAATTGGCGTCACTTGTTTCCAGTGTGAAGGCTTTATGAAAAAGAAAAAGAGTTAGGCAAGGAGTCAAGTGCCTTCATTCCTTTCCTGCCTCTCCCCCCTCCCCCCCCCCCTCCTCCCCCCATCACCTAACCCTCATTCTTTTGTTTTCTTCATGAGAAGAGGAAGACAGAATAAAGGAGACTCTTCAATGGGCTTTTGAGCCTTTGTTCATATTCCTCTCTCTCTCTCTCTCTCTCTCTCTCTCTCTCCTCTCTCTCTCTCTCTCTCTCTCTCTCTGCCTAAACCACACACACACACTACCTACTACACACACACACACACACACACACACACACACACACACACACACACACACACACACACGCGCGCGCGCGCACGCACGCGCACACACACACCATGACAAGGAAAACAGTGTCCTGACAGACATTGAGAATCTTATTCCTGATTTCATTTTTCTGGTACCTATACACAAGTGACGAACAAATCAGGGGAGACTACTGTCTCAGCATGGCCAAAGTCAGTATTGCTGATTGTGTTGTGTACTGAGGTGTGCCTGATGGTATTATGGATTTTAAGTATTACTCGGATGGTTCAGCTTGTGATGTCATTACAAAGACAATGTCGTTTCATCAATTTACTTTACAGTAAATGCCATGTCTTTTTCAGTTAAGCATCATTTCTAACAGTGTCAGTAAGACCTTTTGGGATCATGATAAGTAGCTTTTGACATGAAGAGTCGGCACAGACGTCACATTGTTTCCCAGAAAACTGCCTTTTCCTTACACTCTGACGCCCTTATGTGGGCTTGTGTTTGCACTGCACTCACGTGTGAGGGTCTCACTGTAGTAATCCCAAACTGCTTTGAGGAAATAAACCTGACCTTCTGCTGTACCTCGTTCCAGCTCCTCCATTATGTTTCCAAGGAATGCTGATTCCACATTCCCATTCCATGCTAATCCATTTCTTCACGTTTTCTTTTAAAGACAGCAGATCATCTTAGATATTTCTTTTCCGTTACAAATATATCGTTGATCTATTACAATCTACGCATCATGATTGAATCATCTTTGCAAAGTTCCACTTTAGTTCTTCACTCAGGCTTTGAATGGATTTTAACAGAGTGTGGACAGTATGGATCTAAAAGCAATAGAAGGAAAATAACTCTTCAAAGTACTCAAATATACAGATGATCTTATCAGGTGCTGGAATACATTAAATCTGACCACACATATTATTCATTTTAACAGACTTCAAGTATTGTTGTAAAGTTATCTTATGAAAATTGATGGCATAAATACAAATGATACATAGTCTCAAGATGTTGAAACTAGGTCCTGGTACAATTTGTAACATTAGGCACAGGATCTCAAAGTAGGAGAGATAAACATTCACTGGCATACACCAGTATTGAGTTTTAAACACTGAAGTTGAAAGTGTTCAATCTTATGGCCTATGCCAGTTCCGTGAATTTTGGGGGCTTGACCTCTCTTTTTAGAGAGAGGAGCTAACCATCATATTACTGATGTCTGGCTGATTGACAGGTTGTCAGATGAACATCAGAGCCAATGGAATTCATAATGGAAATGGGGGATTAGTCGCCTGAAGGGAGGAAAACACTTCTCAACACCTGCAGTGTGACATGATGCATTGTGCACCAAACATGACAGTCTCTC
>CM031597.1:55995154-56010154 GCA_018398815.1 Conus ventricosus | reverse complement strand
CGGGGGAGAAAGGCTCGGGTGTTGCGAATTCTGGAGGCTTAGCCCCTTCTTCATCCCCTCTCCCAATTTCAGCCCCACTCGTGCCAGCACGGCCATCGGGTAGCCAAGGGAGACAACTCCACACTGAGGTCGGTCACCTCCTCTGCCTGCGGTGCAGAACTGGCAGACTCAGAGTCAGAGGATGAGGACCCGATACCCTCTTCCTTCTTTCATGACTCGGTGGCCCTCCTGACCTCGTACATGCCCGAAGCCGTGTCCACTTTTTAAGAGGCCAGGGCTCTCTGGCCTTCAGCAGTGGAGCTCACCTTGGGTGTGCTACCTCTCTATGCCCCTCCCACCCCTCTCTTAAAAGAGCCAGGCATAGTAGCCGGCTCTATGAGGAGGGCACAAAGCATGGTTAGAGGTAGGGAGGCACAGGACATTTCACCTGGTTTTGTGCCTGATTTTCCCGAAGCATTAGTGTGTGGGAAGTTTCTCAAGCTGGAAAAGCTCCCCTTTGCATGGAAGGCCTTTATGGTCCATGAGTCTGTCCCAGATTCCCATCTCTCTCTTTCCCCAAGAGGACCTCCTCCTTTTGCAGGGGAGGTCTCCTTCTTAACCATGGCTTGTCTCTCTTCCGGAGCGATGCCTCGCAGATTGGGAGGAGACTACTAGAGGGGGCTGGAGGCGGTTTCACTGATGGACGTCTTCTAAGGAGGTCTGGTATCCGCCCTTAAGGACCCAGACTCAGAGTCCTTCCTTCTCTGCCAGTCTGCAGACCCATCTGCCATCGTGCCCTTTATCCTATCCGGGTCCCTCCCGCCCCGTGGCAAAGCATCCTGCTCCGGCGACCTCTTCCCAGGGTCCTTCACCGACCAAAGCCCGTAAATCCTTCGGACACAAAGGGGCTAGGGCTAGGCAACCCACCAAATGCTGATCGGGTACCCAATCTCCGGGCCTAAAGCCAGCCTCTACTCAGCTGGGCCACTCCCAATGACTAACCCCCGACCTGGGGGCATCACTGCCTACAGGCGATCCTGTGGCCAGTCTGTTCCGGTGCCTCAGTGCCTCGGAATGGCTTCCCGCAAGCCAGTAGGGCCTGCAAGTGATTAGGTTGGGATGTCGCCTTCATGGCTTACAGGAAAGGCCCCTCTCACGTCCTTTCCTCCTTCTTTCGCTCCTCCTCGGGATCCCCAGGCCTCTCAGGCCTTAGTCCAGGAGGTCCTTTCACTTTTAGCGAAGGGGTCACAGAGGCTTTTATGGCCGAATTTTTGTGGTCCTCAAAGCTTCTGGGGGTTGGAGGCCCTTCCTGGACCCCTCCCCCCCCCCCCCCCCCCCCCCCCCCGCCCCCAGCGTCTAGTACACCTCAGAGTCCTCTTAGCCCACCTCCTGTCTCTGGATCAGGCACCGGCCAGGAAGCTGGCCTCCCTTCTGGTCGACTCCATAAACGCCAGTTCCAGCGCCTATTTCGAAGGCGTTGGTCTCAGACGTCACAGTCTTGGGACTTTCTGGTTCCTGTGTGCCACTGGTTCCAAACCTTAGTGACCCAGTGGCACTCCCAGTCCTGGCTATCCCAGGGAGTCCACATAACGCCTCTTCCTCCTCAGGAGGCCTTGTTCACTGACGCGTCCAATTCCGGGTGAGGGGCCCATATGGGCTCTCTGACGGCGTCTGGGCGATGGCAAGAGGAGATGAGGACGTGGCACATCAACCTGCTGGAGCTGGAGGCGGCTTTTCCAAGCCCTCAGAGAGTATTTTTTACCTTCCTGAGGGGGAAACACGTTCTCCTCAGCACAGACAACAACCGTGGCTTGTTACGTCAACAAGCAGAGGGGAGCGCGCTCCCTCTCCTTGTCCCTGAGGGCAGAACAACTTCTGCTCTGGTGTGAGGATCAGTCCATCCGGATCTTTGCCAAGCACGTTCCAGGAAGATCAACATTCTCGCGGATTCCCTCAGCAGGTCGCACATGATCCTTCTCTCGGAACAGGCGTTGGTCCATTCGGTCCTGGAACCAGTCTTGGCTGCGTGGTTCAAACCACAAGTACACCTGTTTGCTACCAGGTTAAACCACCGCCTCCAGCTATATGTATCTCCAGTTCCGGATCTGGAGGCTTTGGCTGTGGACGCTCTGTCCATCCCGTGGTCGGGCCTGATAGGCTGTGCCTTCCTTCCATCCCCCATCCTGGGAAAAGTTCTATGGAAAGCGAGGGAAGACTTAGCCACGCTGATCCTCGCAGCCCCACGCTGGCCGGCCCAAGCGTGGTTTCCGGACCTGCTGCACCTGTCCCACGTGCCTTTGATAAAGGTCGCCCTGACAACAAGGTCCCTGCTCCAGCCACGGTCAGGCATTCCACATGGCAATCCAGACGTGTTAAACCTTCACACCTGGCTACTGTGCGGGACACGCTGTCTACACAAGGTGCTTCCCCCGCGGTAATTGGCTTTGTGGAGCAAGCTCACAGGCCGGGCACACAGGGTGTCTACAGTGTCCACTGGAACGGCTGGCTTTCTTGGTGCTCCTCCCATGTGGTATCGCCCCACTCCCCCTCTCACTTTCAGTTAGCGAACTACCTTGCCTTTCTCTCGGCTGAGGAAAAGCTCTCAGCCTCCTCTGTGATGGGTCACAGGGCTGCTACCTGCACCACCATCCGCCAGTTAGGCAGCCCTGCCTTTGTGGACGACGCCCTCCTGCGGGATCTCATCAGGGGAGCCGCTCTACAAGAGGCTCGAACCCCCCGCCGTACCCCGGCGTGGGATCTCTTTCTAGTCCTCTCCTCCCTGAGGCTCCTTCCCTATGAGCATATCAGGAGCGTTCTCTGAAGTTCCTCTCCTTCAAGACAGCCTTTTCCGTTTCTCTGGCTTCGGGAAGGTGCTGCAGTGAACTCCATGCTCTCGGTGGGCTTCCCGGGGACATAGCCTTTGAACCTGATGGCTTGATGTCTCTTCGGCTCCTCCCCAAATTCTTAGCCGAAAATCAGTCGCCAGGTTCTCCTTCTCCTACTATCTCCATTCATCCTCTGACTTCTATCCTCGCCCCAGATGATGAAGACCGCACTATAAGTTCTGTCCAGTGCGCGCCCTGTGAGTGTATAGAAAGCAGATGAAGTCTTCTCACTCTAAGCAGGTCCTCTTGTTTCTCTCTTACAATGAAAGCTATAAAGAGAACATCAAACGCTCATCAATCTCTCGATGGCTGAGAGAAGTAGTCAAAGCTGCGTATGCGAGGCCTGACGCGGATTTGGCTGTCAAGGCCCCACAAAATTAGAGCATGGGCCTCGTCGCTGGCTGTCTCTCACAATGTCAGCATTCAAAGTGTCCTGGACGCTTCGTATTGGCGTTCTCCAGGCACCTTCGTTCAGTTCTACTTGCGCGACGTCTCCCGTCTGCGCCATGATGGGTCCAAGGGCATCGATTCCACTGCTGTGGTTCAGCATTCCATCTCCGCCACACGCTCTGGCTCTTCTCGCTCCTCCAGACGTTAACCAGGTGACCCCTACTTCCTAGTAGTTTTACTCTGCTTTAGTGAGCCACAGTGCAGTATGTGTAATCAAAACGAATTTTTTCTTCTAAAATTACGTTTAATCTAACCTACTTACCATGGCTCACGCAGAGTCCTTCCCTTCCTCCCCGCCTTCCTGGTTTCCTTAGGATTTCACAGTCAAGGTATTAGTCACCTCGAAAAAAAAATTATATGGGCATGTGCAAGACACCAGGCCCTTTCAGGGTTCTTGTCCACATGGACTTTATTGTGTATGGGATAGGGATAGCAAACCGCTGTCGCATTTGCATTAGTGAGCAACGGTAAGTATGTTGGATTAAACGTAATTTTAGAACAAAAATTTCCTTCTTCCCAGCAGAGTTGGATTCAAAAGCGTTTCAGAATGACAGTTTTTTGTGTGTGTGTTTTTTAAAGAGTTTTTCAGAGTGTGCAAAACTGGCCTGCAGATAAACGAAATCCATTAAGCTTTAGAGATGACTGCGAGTGAGGATGCAATTTCGTTGTGTGTGGAATATCGCAAATGATGACCTGGCAACATAATCAAAAACAGGGTTTCGATTACAAGCGAAGTTATAAGAGTTCTGTCTAAATCAACCTCTGTTATGTAATGGACTGCGGAATACGGGGGTGGGGAGGGGTGGAGGTGGGGGGGGGGGGGGGGGGGTCGTGGTTAGAGCTTCATCACAAGCATTTTATTGTTGGCATTTTCTACCCCGGCCAGCTGCTAGTCAGAGTTGGGTGTACGGTGACGCTTAAACGGGAAGACCGGAGCCACACAACTAGTTTCATCCATTTCATGGGTGTGTTTCTGAGGCTGTTGCTCAAATGTATACACTGCACAGATTGCCAAGGCATGCTATGAAATGAAATGTAGAGTACACGTGGACATGAAAGAGAAAATACTGTTCGAACTGGGAAATAATCATGAACAAAGATAACAATGATAGCAATAATAATGATAATAATAGTGATAATGACGACGACGACGACGACGACGACGACGATGATGATGATGATGATGATGATGATGATGATGATGATGATGATAACAATAGTGATAATGATAATGATGATAATAAGATCAGTTCTATTTTGAAAGCGGAGCTTAGTTAACGGCAACAGCAGAACAATACAAATAACTTGGTGTGATTTTCCTTGACAATGGCAACTTTCAAACCCAAGACAATCTCTCCAGACAAAGTAGCAATCTTCATGCCTTTCATGCTTTCAGAAGAGTGCTTCATGCAAGCGCATAAAACTTAATATTAACCTTGAGTAATCTGATGACATGACAACACCGGTTTCATCATTTCATTATTTGGAGCACGAGTTCGGGTGACTTCCATTCAGCTTGAATAGATAAGATCAATGTGGTGCTGATCACGAGTTGAAACTATGTTGGTCGAATAATCACAGAAAACGCTACAGTGTAATTTTCATAAAACAGTTTGGTAAAACAAAGTGTTTTCCGTACCCACCCTAACATGATCTAGCATATTCGTTTGTCGAAAACAGCTAATAATCTAAATAAAAAGTAGACGGATTAATGTAACCAAGTTAAACGAAAACAACTCAAGTGCCTTATCAATAGATAACTGCTCATTTCAGAACTGATAACGATGATCGTTGGATAAGTACTTAAGACATGACAATCGAAAGATTTTAGAAGTAAATCTCAGAGGACATTATATGGAAAGCGACTAAGTCATGGATTAAAAGGAGCTTGTCACCGTTTCGGCATTGTCACAAACAATATGTTTCTATGTACGCGTGATCTGTAATCTCCACTCGGTGTCCATGAAGCGCCCTCACCGAGTCCCTGGTGCCCCAGCTCTGGTCCACAATGTTGGCGATGCTGTAAATGGGCAGGAGAAGGTGCATGGCGGGAAAGATGAAGAGGTAGGCCAGTCCATACATCATCTGATGCACCTCCGGGGGTGGATCACGGCGGCGTACAGCAAGCTCAGTGTTAGCATCAATATGACGTAGTGCTGTTGAAACTGGAAGTCCCCTCGCTTGATTTCTGGGAAACCATGTGTCACACATGAAGCCGCTGAGAAAAAGTTACTTACATTCTTTTCTCTGCGCTTCTTCTGTACACACCATATACACAAAGAACAAAAATGGTTAGGGTGAAACGCGCGCGAGCGAGCGCGCGCACGCGCACACACACACACACACACACACACACACACACATGATAAAAATAACAACAACAACAATAATCATTACACAGTAATAATGATAACAACAACAACGATGATAATAATGATAACAAAGTGTCGACCATCCATAGTGTATTGTGTTTAAAAATAAACCGATGTTCGTATTCTCCATACGTTATGGCATTATGACACATGATGATTAGCGTAATATGCCTTTGTCTTATCTTTTGAACTCCTGCAATGAATTTCTGATTTTATTTACCTTCGTCTCTCAGGTAAAAAAACAGAAACAACGTCATGATTCCTAGCCAATTTTGAATATAAAACAACAACAACATCACACACACACACACGCACGCACGCACGTACACACGCACGCAAGAGCGCATACACGCACGCACGCACGCACACACACACACACACGCACGCACGCACACGCCCCACTCCATAAGCCATGCTCTGAAATTAAAAAGAATGTTTTCCGTCCTCAGCACGTCATCCGCACACAGGGCATGTCCATCCTGTGAACGTTTCGGGGTGGAACCATTTTTTATTAGAATGTAAACCGGATGTTTTGTCGAAATCTTGCATGAAGAAGTCCGTGCCATTTATCTGTAATGATACTAATACATTTTTCAGGATGGAACACACTTTAAAATGAGAGGAACCGGCTGTAGGGCTCACTTTTTTGTTTACTTTCTCTATCAGAATCCAGTTAAGTAACAAATGAGTCAATCTTTACATCCCTTCATAAAGCGGTTGGTCATGTACCACACCATGACACATCCACATGATTCCAAAACCATGTTCCGATTGTACTCTCTTTATCTTACAAGCCCCGTTTTCTTTGTGAAATCCCTGTTGTATAACTATCCTAACATAAGCTTGTTTATGATCAAGACTGGTGGAACTTCTAAAACTCCAGCCAAAAAGATCTAGTATACATAGGGTATCTACCCATTTCCCTTTATTAAACATTGTTAGATGAGTGTATAGGTATTTGTAGAAAACATCTAATCGCAAATGTATTAACTTTTTCCTTTTACGAATTTACTACATCTATTCGCAAAATTTCTGCTCCGTATGTAAGCAAGGGTTCCAGTTGTGCATCAGACATTTTCCAAAACACGCAGCAATCAACCGTGTTAAGCCTTTTAATGAGTACAAAATCTCGATAACGCCTTTTTCTTTTTCCTTTTCTACACAAACTCCGATGTGTAATTCATACTTAACTGTGTTGAGAATATCATCTCCAGGTATTTATAATAACTATCTTAACCTCTACGTTTCCATAGAATCATATTTCCGCATGTGATGAGAGACGCCCATCCATTCTAAAAGCATGATATTTGTAGAATCTAAGTTAAGCCAAAACGATCTGCTTTTTTCTGTCAAAACATTCTATTGCAAAAGTGTAACATCGTCAACAAACAATAATAAAAATATTTCAACAGCTCCAGGAATTCATCAAATATTGTGTCGTTCTTTTTGACAGTTCTACAGCCAGACTGTTTCTTGAAAACATTGAGGTCCCTAGAGGCTTCCCCGCTTTACTCCTGTAGGACATTCAAATAAATCTGTGCACTCACCTTTACACGCACACTGCTAGCACCGAGTTCTAAATACCTCTGATTTGCCACGTACAGTTTACCATTCACGCCACTTCTATGGAGCAAGTTCCATAAGGCGCTACGATTCACGGTGTCGAAGATGATCTTCAAATCCATGAATAATAAGTTGTGTATTACAGGACAAATACTTTTGGACAAGTGAATAGAGTGTGCGTATATGGTTTTTGGTGCCATAATTAGCTCTGAAGCCAGCTTGCTCTTCAATAATCGTATCTCTATTGTCACCCCTTTTGGTTAACCTTCTGCTTAAAACACGAGTATAAACTTGATTCAAGTTGACGGTAAGTTCAGCGCCACGATAGCTGTCAGGGTTGCTTACATCACCTTTCTATGAATTGGAATAATTATAGATTTTGCACAGTCTAAGGGTAAAGTGTAATTTTTTAAAGCTGGTTGAGTAATTAGACAAGAAAATCAGTTATAAAGGAATATGCGTGCTTAAGCATTCTCCTGAACTCTTGTACGGTCCTGGGCTCTTTCCTGATTTGGAATGATTTTGTTTTTTAATACGACCTGAGAGTTGACTTCAACGCGGTGACAGCCCTGATATGGCCCTTTGCGGAGGGTTGGTCTGTAAGCAACAATCTCCCTCCCTCTCCCTCTCTCTCTCTCTCTCTCTCTCTCTCTCTCTCTTGTACCGTTGTTGCTAGGTATTACTCATGATACCCTCTTGCCAACAGGGCGTTTTGGTAATGGCAATAAAATTGTGTCAGTGTCAGTCTCTCTCTCTCTCTCTCTCTCTCTCTCTCTCGGGGTTGAGTGGCTTGCTGTGTAAAGGTGAAGACGTGTTGTGTGACCTCTGGACTCTGTGTTTTCTAGTGGATTAAGTTTACACTGTGCTCTAATGATTGCCACAGACACTGCTTAATCACCATGCCATCGACTGCGTTGCAAATCAGGTCGGTTTGTGACTGTTTCTCACAGATTTACATCGTTTTCACGTTGAATGAAGATATGATTATCCTCGAGGGTCGCCATCTTTACGCTGTGTCGTTGGGGAGACGGTGTTACCTTTGGCTTGCTGCTCTCCTATCTGTTTTGGGGCAGCCTTTTACTTCGATGTGGTGAACTCTACTGAAAACAAGGGGAGACAGTTGCGGCCTCGTAGTTCAGTTTCCCCGTCGGACTCGGAGCCGACCAACAGTGACATTATGGCGACCTTGAAGACCTTGAAGACTGGGAGTGAACAAATGAACGCCAAACTAGAAGAAGTGAAGCAGGAAGTCTACTAGCAGATTATGCGTCCCTGCAAGGTGAGCTAAAGAGCCTAAAGGAGGAGGTCACCGATCTTCGAGCTAAAAATCTAGACTTTCAGAAGACTAACAGTGACTTGACGTCGAAGATGGCTGATAATGAAAACAGACTTGATGACCTAGAAGGACGTTCTAAACGTAATAACTTACTTTTCTATGGTCTGCCCAAAAGAGAAAGTGAGACGAGTGCTAACTGTGAGGGTGTGCTCCGCGATCTGCTGACGGACTGATTGGGACTGACGGATGACTTTGAATTTGACATATAGAGTCCATCGTCTTAATGCAGAGCGGACTCTCCTGTCATCGCTCGTTGTGTTTTTTATAAACAGAAACTGAAGATCCTACATTTAACACGGAAATTACAAGGTACGAACATTTTCATTGGTGAGGACTTCTTGAGACGTGTAAGGAACATTCGAAAAAGACTGACTCCACACATGAAAAAGGCGAGACAGGATGGCAAGAGAGCTTCCCTGGTGTTTAACTATTTGTTGATCGATGGGAACAAATATTCCATCGATAGAGACGACAATCTTATAGAGTTAAAATAGGGAAACGGCCAGCCCAAATACCATCCTTACTGTGACGTTTATTTTCACGGAGCACTAGTGTTGCTGTCCAGTGAAACTCCTGTGAACACTGCACGTGAATTTGAAGACGTGATTCCCAAAGTTGTCGTTGAGAACAGTTCGTGTTGTGATGTGCTTCATGTTGTAAACGCACAAGGTAAACTGGAACGTGACATGGGTGTGTCGGAAGATGTAATGTGCGACAGGCACTCGATGTTTAGTAATAAGGATGATAATGATGTAAATAGTACCGTTAATAAAAGACTAAAGCATTTTTTTTACAATGGAATATAAATGGATTGATTTCTAAATTAACAGACAATGATTTCATTTTGTTTGTGAAATCGTTTGATTTTATTTGTTTTGTTGAAACTTTTGTTGAAGAATTTATTTCATCTATATTTTTCGAATATACAAATAAATGTATTCCAGCAGTAAAATTTACTAAACTGGCAAGGCACTCAGGTGGTTTCATATGTTTGATTAAAAATGAATTAGTACCTTACGTTAAACAAGTAGACATTAAGTCTCGCAATTTTGGTGGGTTTGTTATAAACAAGGCAATTTTCAACACTGACAAAGATGTGCTGTTTGTATGTTGTTACGTTCATCCTGAAGGTTCGATCTCCATATTATGCGCATTTTGATTGTGAAAACGGCATTGCATTATTAGAAGAATACTTAATCGATTGCTTGTTGATCTATGGTGATATTCATTTATTTGTATGTGGTGACCTTAACAGCAGATGGATTTCGAATGCGCCTCATCACTGTGAGGGATTAACAGCAATGGATTCGTGGATTTTCCGTACACCAGTCATTCTTTAAACGTAGGCAGACCTATCAGTTAATTGTTATGGTAAATTGTTAATTAATCTGTGCACTACAATATGTGTTCTCAACCTCAACGGAATGTGTCATGGTGACCGCCAAGGTCACTACACGTTCGTGTCAGACAGCGGGTGTAGTGTGGTTGACTACTTTATGATGTCTTGTAATCTATTTTCTTTATTATGTGACTGCTGTGAGCTAAACGTATGCGAGCGAATCGAATCTGATCACATGCCTGTGTCTTTTCATATAAACTGTTCCACTGTGTCTTTTCATATAAACTGTTCCAATGACGTGGAAGACAATGTGAGAAACGTTAATGACATGGCTGTAGAGAAGTATGTGCGGAAAGAAGATGTTGCTGATGTTTAATATAACAATACGATAAGTCAGAATTTGAGAGGAAAATGATTTACGCAATTAGCCTAATTGAAACTGACATTAATGCTGCTTTAGCTTTAGAGATTTTTAATGAATGTATTAAGGAAGCTGCAGAATATATGAAGATATGTGTACACAATGAGAAACAATATAAAGATAAAGACTGGTTCGATATGGAATGCAAAGTTCATAAAAGGAAAGTGCGAAATTTAACAAGCAAATTTAAACGTACGCTAAAGGATGATGATCGTAACTGTTATCGCTGTGCAAGGCGTGAATACAAGCATTTACTACAGAGGAAGGAAAACGAATTTAACGATGCCTTGTTAAATGAAATACTAGCATCTATGAAAAGTCAAAAACAGTTCTGGGACAAAGTGCATAAATATCCGTAAAACGAAAACAACCTCTAAATACCATTAGTATTGATAGTTGGTACGACCACTTCAAAGTACTCTTAACAAGAGGTGTTTATACCGACGACGCTCTTCAATGCGAAGATGATGTACAGGAAGCAAGTAATTCAAACTGTCCAATCTCGTTTGCCATTAGGAAAATTAAAAATCGTAAGGCTGCTGGACCAGACGGCATTATTGGTGAGTTTTTAAAAGTTAGTCGTAAATCGGAAATCGCCTTGGATTTTCTTGTTGGAATTATGAATTCACTTTTTGACAGTGGCACTTACCCTGAGCAGTGGACTGAATTAATTGTTCTTCCCATCTCTAAAAAAGGGTAACGTAAACAATCCTGATAACTATCGAGGTATTCCTATTTGTGGTGTAACTAGTAAGATATACAGTACTATTATAAACCGTCGACTGCAGGAATGCGTGGAAGAAAACAATGTTACATGTGAATATCTGGCTGGTTTTAAACGTAATTATTCCACAGTATATCACAGGTTTACTTTAATGGCCTTTAGATCGTAAATTATATGTTGCTTTCATTGATTTTGAGAAAGCCTTTGATTCTATACACAGAAGTATTTTATGGCCTATTCTACTATAAAAAAAAACGGGATCCAAGGGAAACTGTTTAGATGCACAATGAGCATGTATTATAGTGTGAAGGCCAAAGTCAGATGTGGAGGGAAAATTACAGATTATATCCAATGTACTAGCGGAATGAAACAAGGAGATGTGTGCAACCCAATACTATTTTCTCTGTTTATCAATGAATTAACGTCTGAAATTGGTAATAATGGGAGGCATGGTGCACAGTTTACTACAGAAATTCTACACTTTTGTTTATCCTTCTTTTGGCAGATGATGTAGCTCTAATCTCTGAAACAGTGATTGGCCTTCAAACGCAATTAAATAGTCTAAATCGATCTGCTACTTTGCTTCAGTTACGGGTTAACATGTTGAAAAGTAATATAATCGTGTTCAGAAAGGGTGGATATTTAGGTGTTCGAGAACAGTGGATTTACAATGGAATGCGGATGCCAGTAGTTATCCATAAATACCTCAGAATTTATTTTTTAACACGGCTAAGTTTTTCTGCCGCTTGTAAAGATCTTTCGAGCAGAGCTAAACATGCTTTTTGTGTATTATGCAAAGATTATCTAGGTTACGAAATAATTAAATCTTTTCATGTATTCATTAAACTGTTTGATTCTCAAATCCAACCTATTGCACAGTATGGTGCTGAAATGTGGGGCTTAGAAAATGCTGTGAAAAACACTGTGAAAAAGTCCATTTATTTGCCCTGAAAAAATTCTAGGTGTGTCTGTGCAAACACCAAACAATTTGATTCATGGCGAAACATGTAGGCCCTAGATATCCAACTTATTTAAATTCTGTTATAAGATGTTGAGGTTCTTGGTTAACGTTACTTGAAATGGAAGATGCAAGATTACCCCAAGCCTATAAGATGCTATTTGATTTAGACATGAGGGACAAGGTGAACTAGGTGACAAAAGTCAAGATGAGATTATATGAATTAGGGCTGTGCGTGCGTGGTTAACCAGTGCGTCGGAAACAAGACTGTATTTTTAAAAATGCTTCGTTCCAGGCTTATCAATTGCAGATGGCAAGACTGGAATGCTCACATTCAAGATAGTAGTATATTTGATGTATACAGACACTTCAATCCACTACATCGTATCCCAATCTACTTATCTATACAAATTGACTGCCATTTAAAGTACATAATGACAAGATTTAGATTTGGATTGTCTGATATTAACGTTCGTCAATATCGTTATCGTAAAGAGTGTACTGAGATTGAACTTGTCTGTCCTTTGTGTAAAGAGGCTCGTGAAAACGAGGTCGATTTTGTGTTTTGCTGTCCTGCCTTGGAAACACCTAGAAGCCAGTTTATCCTATCAAAATATCATAGACACCTTTCCCCATTTAGGCTTATCTTACTGGTCACTTCTGCTCGCAAAGATGTTATAAGACAATTTGACATCTATTTGTATCAGGCGTTCAAAATCCGCTCCATTCGTTGAGTGTGATTGATATCTTTCTCCTTTCCTTTGCGTTGAATATTCGATTTCTTGTATTCATTTGATTTTGTTCTCCTTTTAGTTGCATTACGTGTATGATACTTTTATTCATGCATTGCATGTATATACCACCCCCTTCAAGACGGGCTATGGCCTATTTGAATAAATTATCCGTATCCGTATCTCTCTCTCTCTCTCTCTCTCTCTCTCTCTCTCTCTCTCTCTCTCTCTCTATCTCTCTCTCTCTCTCTCTCTCTCTCTCTCTCTCTCTCTCTCTGAGAAACACACACACACACACACACACACACACCACACACACACACACACACACACACACACACACACACACACACACGCCTGTGAAGTGACACCTGATCTGTCTCTCTGACCTTTGACCCATCATGTAGTTACCACACAAAAAGCCGATAGCGGCCCTCCATGTTCTCAAATCAGCCATGTTTCCCTTCTGTCACCGTTACTGATTACTTACTTAGTCACAAGTACTGGTTTCATGTCTAGAACAAACTCCATTTCGGGCAAAATTATCCGAACCCGTCAACAACAGCTGCTTCCGGCGCCATTACCCGTCATGCCAGAGAGAGAGAGAGAGAGAGAGAGAGAGAGAGAGAGAGAGAGAGATATGACTGTGTGTGAAGTATTGTGACTGACCGCTGATCATGCCCACTACAATGAGGTAGGAGCCCCAGACAGCCACAGCGGTGAAGATGGCGCCCAGGAACAGGGTCAGCATGCTTGTAGCCAGAGTCTGTACGCGAGTACTGCAGCGCGTGCAGAGGTAGGCGTAGCCATACACGATGGTGGCCAGGGCAGGGGTGGTGTACACATAGGGCACGCCAAACACCAGTTCCATACCCGCTGTGATCATCACAATGGCAGTGCCTGAAACACACACACACACACACACACACACACACACACACACACACACACACACACACACACACACAAACACACACACAAGCGCACACACGCACGTACGCGCACACATAAGGACACACATACATTCGCACGCTCATACACACACACACACACACACACACACACACACACACACACACACACACACACACACACACACACACCACACATGCGTGTGGATGAAAAGAGAATCTTTGTCTCTCCACACATAAAAAGTTCCACATTCACAACATTATTAACCTGCAGAAGAGAAAGGTACCCCCTCTCCCCATTTTACAACAAAACAACAATAATTCACAAAAATCACCAGAAGGCTTCACAGTGGAAAAAACAAATCAATAATTATTGTCAGACAGAACCGTGACTGCTTTATACCCGATAGTGGAAACAGAACGAAGGATTTGTGTTGAGTGTCGACTTTACACACACACATACAGCCTGCTGAATAAGTGAGTAGGCCGTATTAAAGCGGCTACAGCTTGGTCAGAGACGGAAATTAGACACAGCGCATATCACCATCATCAGCCGTATCCCTATCCTCCTTCTCCTCCTTCACCTCGTCATAATCATCTTGTACACATATTTTGCATTTGAGGTTGCACGGGACAGAAGGGTAGCCCTGAGTGACATCAGAAGTATCTGTTGAAGCCGAAACCAGCTGAGGCCCTGAGGGAGGGGGGAGGGGGGGGGGCAGATTTTTTTTTTACTCTCTCTCTCTCTCAACAATCAACCACCAACCCATCGAGCCGCCCACCGACTACATAACACGTTAAGAACATTGATGGTAAAAATGGCCCCAACAGTTAACATTACAGGCGTCCACAGAAAACATATATAAACTGTATAATGGACGAATTTACGAAACGCAGTATGCCTATTCTCGGTCGACCTGTATGAACTGGCCTACATCCGGAGCGGTTGATTTCTTCGGCGTCATATGCCGAGGTGGCGCACGCTCCAGAAGTCGCGGGGTGAAGTGAGGAAGCCCTTTCGTACAACCGTGGTCTTCATATAACTTTAAAATTTGGCTCTAGTGCCATCCCCACAGTGGACTTCCTTGAAAAAAAGGATTCAAGACTCAATAAAGGCAGTCAATTTTGTAAAGAGAGTTATCATTCACTAATTGAGTGTAAATACACTTACCTTCACAAACTTATGTACGATTTACACCAGTTTGTCGATCCCCCCCCCCCCCCCCCCCCCCCGCCCGAATTTGAAGTTCTCTGTACAGATTTATGATAGACAAATACTCCAAAGTGGGTGAAAAAACAACTGAAAATTCTAAATTTTAGCATAATATCTA
>CM031597.1:55950154-55990154 GCA_018398815.1 Conus ventricosus | reverse complement strand
ATTTTGTGGTTACTCTGAACACTTGAAGTACAAACACGCTAACACACTAATGCTGCAAGCATAGGTAGACCATACAAATATCTGGAAAGTGCACATTGGCAAAAAGAATGGAGACTAAAAAAAAAGTCATATGAAGAAATGAACTGATTGAAAAAATCTACACTTGCTGCCGGGGCGCAGTGATTACCGTTGCTGATTCCCGCCTGTAAGGTCGTTGGTTCGATTCCCATCAGGCATTTGTATGTGAGAATGTTCGGCCCCAATTGGCTCCCTTCAGAGCTAAGTTTGCTATGGGCTCAGTTGGGAAGACAAGAACCACAAATTCGAGTTTCATCCACTTACTGGGGGGTCTTTGAGAGTGTTGCTTGCATTTCTCAACACCGCAGCTGTCTGTATTTCGGGCTGGTTGACACGTAAACTACAGCTCTGACATGCAGTCCTCACCAAAATGGAACTCCATGGCGTTTAAAGAATCATCCTTAACCCCATTTGTGAGCTTAAAAAAGATATCTCAAATTCTGTTGCCCTTCATGCCCTGCACTCATGGTGACCTCAGTTTCGATTTCCTCTCCGCGTCTATGCGCTTGGTGAGTTCTTGTGGGATCGCCGGTATTGGCAAGTTCAAGAGCACCGGCGCGGGACAGATGTGGAGGCGCGGAACAGATGTGGAGGCGCGGGACAGATGTGGAGGCGCAGGACAGACAGGCGCTCCACGGAGGGAGACGCTCATTCACGCTGGCTCTGCAACTGAACAATTATTGTCGTAAGTAGGTGACTCGGTACGTGTTGTTGGATCAGACGCCACTGAACTTCTCCGAAGAGACTCGACAGCAGTGCTGTGTCTCCTCTGTGTCTCCTTATTGTTTGTTCTGATAGTCACTGGTGTAATGACACATGCATAGACTGCATAGTCACTGGTGTAATGACACATGCATAGACTGCATAGTCACTGGTGTAATGACACATGCATAGACTGCCTTTCGATTTGTTGTCGTTGTTGTTATTGTTGATGTCAAAACAGTTTGTTCTGTCAAGGTTTAGTATCTTTATATCGATTAAATGAATACAGATACACATTTGCCGAAAGAAAAATCAAGTAATGAATGTGCCTAACTAATGTTTGTCAATGTAAAAGTCATCAGGTACAGATCCTATATTGTAAAGTACAAGAACGAAGGACAAGAGGCCATCAAGGTTAGGGTTGCCGGAGGAAGGTTATGAGTTAAAGTTCCATTGAAAACATTTCTTCGCGGGATTTCCCCGTGCCGGATGGCTACTAACCAGAGCTGGTGGTTGTGCTACAGGTTCCAATGGGAGGGCAATACACACACAGTCGGCTTTCACCCTCTGACAGCGTTGCCTTAATTTCTTGACAAACTCTGCCTGCGTATTTACTCCACTGCTTAATTAACTATATAGAATATGACAGACAGTATATTGTATATAGCAGCATGATCGCAAATAAGAATGAAAGAAAGCACACAGTGAATACCCATCAAGTAGTCTCAGAGCAGAACGAACTCTACAGCATTATCTCCACCTTCACCGATCATACCAAACCGCTGTCTGGCGGTGTGGTCATCTCAGAACTGTATTTCTGTCCATGTCCATGCCTTTGATTTGTTGCTGTCATGTTCTTCAAAGGTGATACATTCCTAAGGACTGATGTTGGATGGATGCCGTGATTCCTCCTGGAGGTTTCACCACGTATGACTGTCGTCCAGTAGGTGGTGTCCTGCGCATGCACAGCGGTGCATTGTCTGTTCCGTGACGTTACCTCAGGATGTTCTGATACTGACTGCTCGCTGCAGACTGCCAGCGACGTTACCTCAGGATGCTCTGATATTGACTGCTCGCTGCAGACTGCCAGCGACGTTACCTCAGGATGCTCTGATATTGACTGCTCGCTGCAGACTGCCAGCGCAAGGACTACAAAAGGACAAGTCTGGAAGTTGCTGTGTACTGGAAGCTTGAAATTAGCGGCGTGGGAGTAGTGACACTGAGAGGAAACGTAAGGTGGGATAGCAACAACAACAAAAAAGAAAAAAAAAGAACGGTTATGATCCCCAAGAAATGAGTGGCTATGTACGCAAAAGCTGATTATATATATATATATATAATATATATATATATATATATAATATATATATATAATATATATATATATATATATATAAATATATATATATATATATATCAGAACAGTTCAATATACTTGTTACACTCTTTGTATAGTTTCTTCTCTTCCTGTTCCACTTGACACCCGTGACCTCTTTTACCCATTTGGTTGAAAACATATATAGAAGAAAACTTAGAAATAAACGGTGAGCTTTAAAGCACTAAGAAGTCTTGTTCTCACATATTCATTCATAGACTAACTGTCCACGTTCCCCACCACCACCACCCCCCACCCCATCCCCGACCGACCTCCCCTTCAGCTCCATACCCCTCCCCCCACCCCTTGTCCCATTTCCCCCCCTATCCTCTCACCCTCTCTGTTGTTCCCTTCCCTTCTCCTTCCTCCTCTCCTTCTTCCCCGTCTCTCCTTCCCCGCCCTTTCCCCGTCACCCTTCCCCGCACTCCCCAGCCTCCTTCTCCCCCTTGCCTCTTCCTCTATATCTCTGTCTCTCAATTCTCCCCTTCCCCTTCCCTCTTTCCACGGCCTGTCCTCCTCCCTCCCCTCCCCCCCCCCCCCCCCCCCCCCCCCCACTGTCCTATATCCCCTCTCATAAAAACCCATCACCCTCCCTCCTTCACTCTCCCATTTCTCCTCTCATTCTACCCACTCTCCTATCCCGTAGATATGCTTCGAATCCCGACATTGCTTCGCTTCGCTAAATAGCCGCAGTTTTGTCACAATAAAAAAGCGAATAATGGAACTGCCCTACCACCAAAGTGATCCACTCTTCATGTGCCTAATAGGTTCATGAGTCAGCGCGCTAGATTTGGAGAAGATCAAACAAAAACTGTGGATTTATACGTCCCCTTTTCTGTGCCCCCCCCCCCCCTCCTCTCCTCCCGTCTCCTTCCCCTGCTCTCCCCCTTCCTCCGTCTCCATATCCCCCTTCCCCTACTCCTCCCCTTCCTCCGTCTCCATATCCCCCCTTCCCCTACCCTCCCCTTCCTCCGTCTCCATATCCCCCCTTCCCCTACTCCTCCCCTTCCCCCGTCTCCATATCCCCCTTCCCCTACTCCTCCCCTTCCCCCGTCTCCATATCCCCCTTCCCCTACTCCTCCCCTTCCTCCGTCTCCATATCCCCCTTCCCCTACTCCTCCCCTTCCCCCGTCTCCATATCCCCCTTCCCCTACTCCTCCCCTTCCCCCGTCTCCATATCCCCCTTCCCCTACTCCTCCCCTTCCTCCGTCTCCATATCCCCCTTCCCCTACTCCTCCCTCCCTTCCCCCGTCTCCATATCCCCCCTTCCCCTACTCCTCCCCTTCCCCCGTCTCCATATCCCCCTTCCCCTACTCCTCCCCTTCCCCCGTCTCCATATCCCCCCTTCCCCTACTCCTCCCCTTCCTCCGTCTCCATATCCCCCCTTCCCCTACTCCTCCCCTTCCCCCGTCTCCATATCCCCCTTCCCCTACTCCTCCCCTTCCCCCGTCTCCATATCCCCCTTCCCCTACTCCTCCCCTTCCCCCGTCTCCATATCCCCCTTCCCCTACTCCTCCCCTTCCCCCGTCTCCATATCCCCCTTCCCCTACTCCTCCCCTTCCCCCGTCTCCATATCCCCCTTCCCCTACTCCTCCCCTTCCCCCGTCTCCATATCCCCCTTCCCCTACTCCTCCCCTTCCCCCGTCTCCATATCCCCCTTCCCCTACTCCTCCCCTTCCCCCGTCTCCATATCCCCCTTCCCCTACTCCTCCCCTTCCCCCGTCTCCATACCCCCCTTCCCCTACTCCTCCCCTTCCTCCGTCTCCATATCCCCCCTTCCCCTACTCCTCCCCTTCCCCCGTCTCCATATCCCCCTTCCCCTACTCCTCCCCTTCCCCCGTCTCCATATCCCCCTTCCCCTACTCCTCCCCTTCCCCCGTCTCCATATCCCCCCTTCCCCTACTCCTCCCCTTCCCCTACTCACTCCTCCCCTTCCCCCGTCTCCATATCCCCCTTCCCCTACTCCTCCCCTTCCCCCGTCTCCATATCCCCCCTTCCCCTACTCCTCCCCTTCCCCTACTCCTCCCCTTCCCCCGTCTCCATATCCCCCTTCCCCTACTCCTCCCCTTCCCCCGTCTCCATATCCCCCTTCCCCTACTCCTCCCCTTCCCCCGTCTCCATATCCCCCCTTCCCCTACTCCTCCCCTTCCCCCGTCTCCATATCCCCCCTTCCCCTACTCCTCCCCTTCCTCCGTCTCCATATCCCCCTTCCCCTACTCCTCCCCTTCCTCCGTCTCCATATCCCCCTTCCCCTACTCCTCACCTTCCGCTGTCCCCCTTCCTCCGTCTCCATATCCCCCCTTCCCCTACTCCTCCCCTTCCGCTGTCCCCCTTCCCCCACCTACAGTCTGCCCATTTCCCTGCCCGCTTCCCCTCTGCCACCCTCTCCTCTCCTCCAACCCCCAATACTCCCCTTCCTTTACCCCCCCCCCCCCCCCCCTTCCTCTCCATCCTTCTCCTCTCCGTCCTCGCCTCTCCTTCCATAAAACTCGCTTCAAATTCCGACACCACTTCACTTTGCAATATAGTGGCAATTTTGTCGCAATATAGTGGCAATTTTGTCGCAATATAGAGGCAATTTTGTAGCAATATAGTGGCAATTTTGTCGCATCAAAATTGTAACTAATGCGACTGTCCAGCACCCAAAAAAATGTTCTTGATCTGCCCATCATGCTAATACAGTAATAGATCCAAATTTTCGGAAGATGAGAAGAAAACTAGAATTTGCATAAGAAGTAATAGTGATGCGACATAGGCAGACTCACTCTCTCTCTCTTTCTTTCTTTTCTTTTTTTCTTTTTTCTTTTTTCTTGTATGTCTCATAGAGACATTCTTAAATATAGCATACTATTTTCTTGTTGATTGTTTTTGCTGTTGTTGTACTTGATTTGCTTTTTCCCCCTTTGCTTAAATCGTTTTTGTCGTTGAACTTTAAATTGCCTTTTTCATTCGCTTCTTTCACTGATGATGTCAGTACTTACTTCTTGGTGTGGTTTTCATTGTTTGTTTGTTTGGCTTGATGTTGTTTGTTTGTTTGATCATGTTTTGAAGCATACGTCATTAAGTATTAGCTTCGTAGAATAGTAACGGCAAGTATGAAAAATGGCTAACTAAGCCAGTACTTTTACCGTTAAAAAATAAAGAATCATTGTCATTGTCATTCTCTCTCTCTCTCTCTCTCTCTCTCTGAAACACACACACACACACACACACACACACACACACGCGCGCGCGCGCGCGCGTGCGCGCGCGCGCGCGCGAACGCACGCACGCACGCACACACACACACATGCACACACACACACACACACACACACACACACACACACACACACAACACACACACACACACACACACACACTCACTCACTCACACACACGCACGCAGAGAGAGAGAGAGAGAGAGAGAGAGAGAGAGAGAGAGAGAGAGAGAGAGAGAGAGAGAGAGAGAGAGAGAGTGCATTTTATGTAAGTCAGATTGATATGTGTACATAATGTTTAAGATGCTGTTGTAATGTGTAAATGTAAGATTTTTCTGTTTAACTGGTTTTCATATAATAACATACATCCACTTACCCAAGACACAGCTAAGCTGTTGACATAGTGTTTGCTGGAAGTCAGATTCCATTTCAGAGCAGAGAACGGCGTCATTGTTAGGGTTAAAACACGTCTTCCTATCAACAGCCACGGAACCATTGCTAAGCCTTTTGGTCCCATTCACAACATCATGCATATCGCTGCACGAGTTTTCTGTATGTTCATGTTGAATCAAATGGTTTCTAAAGTTCATCACCACTGGATTACCGGCACAAGTATTCGGCTTGCACAGACTTGAGGAGAGAGCATCATTAACCGTAGAACATTCATTGTCAATGATGAAAACATCCTGACCACTTTTGTGCCGCAGTTTGATATTACTGTTGTCATTATCTCTTTCCCACAATGCTTTGCGAAAATCCATGATGTATTTGATGTACATACACTGACTCCATCGCTTTTTGGGCTTGATTTTGACTGGATCCTTGAAGTGGACAAACAAGGGCATCCCACCTGGCAGGACGTAAGACAGCTGCAGACCATAGGGCGTCAGCAGGCAGCGAGCTTCTTGGGGATCCAGACCAATACGGTTGACTAACAACCCCACAAGCTGCTCTGCAAACTCTCCCAAGCGGCAGTCATTGATGCCGTTGTCCATGAAGATGTGAGCCTCCAGATAAACATCAGTCAGCTTTTCACTTCCGGACAGTTTTTGAAGGCTCAGTAGAAGGCGTTCCATTTCATAGTCAGCTTCCCGGTACATTGTGGTACACACATACACACGACTCTTGGCCTCTGTGGATTGGCCACACACGTTTTCACGATTGATACCATCAGCACAGTAAGACAACAATCGTCTCTGGTCTGAAAATCCAGGACACCCGCCAAAGTCCAGTAACAGATCCTCATGTGGCATGAACAGAAAGTCTGGCTTCTTCAAAGCATCGTAGGCTCGAAGCACACATGAAATGGCCCAGCTACAGACCAAAGTTCCCGCACATAACAACAGTGGGACTTGATGTCCAAAATCTCTCAGCTCATCTGTATGGTACACGTAGGGCCCGATAATAGCTACGCACAGAACAGTGCTCGCGACTGTGGACAGAACGGAAGGTAGGAGCAACCCCATCATAGGCTGGCACAATGCCAAACTTAAGTAGGCCAGGGCATGGGAGAACAGTCCTGCTGTCACATTAATCAGAAAAGGAACCAACAACTTCTCATCCCAAATCCTATTAAATGCCAAACAAAAGCCCCAGAGAGTTTCTCGAACAGAAAGGCGCGGAGGGCTGGAAGCGACCAGGTCAACTAAAACAAAGCATGTCACTGACAACAGTTTGATAAGTATGTACACTAAAGTCAGTCTTCTACAGTTGTGGGTCACTTTGCCGCTGACGCTGATAGTTCTATGGCGGAGTGCAGGCGACCACAGGACAGAGAGCAAGAGCAGAGCAAGGGCCATGGCTGCAGCGCTGAGCCAGTGCAGAGAGCCGGACAGGAAGAGGACGAGGCGGCCAGCCCAGGGCTCACACACAGCACAGGAGGGACAGACATTGTTTACTCCTGCCACACTGCTTGCCCTGCCCTGGAGGAGATGACGTCCACTTCAGTTTGCCTTCTGGACCCTGTGCACACACACACACACACACACACACACACACACACACACACACACACACACACACACACACACACACACACACACACTCACTCACTCACACACACCACGCACGCAGAGAGAGAGAGAGAGAGAGAGAGAGAGAGAGAGAGAGAGAGAGAGAGAGAGAGAGAGAGAGAGGATGTGAGGTTAATCTGGAAAAGAAACAACTCAGCGCTACACATCACCATACAAATATTGACAACAGTCAAGCCAGTTTGGGATCCTGGGCCATTCATGTCCTGTGTATTAATGAAAGCTACAGTTGATAGTTGTCTCGAAACGATAAAAGCTGTCAGTCTCATTTTTAAATGGCCAGAAATGTCATATATGCTCTTCGTTGTTTTGTGTTCTTTTTTTCACCACACATTAATTTCGTAATGTCTGTAACAACAGCAATAACAAAGACTGGAAAAAAAGTTTGTTGATGCGCAATGTTCCAGAAACATACTGACACAAAGGTAATCTCTATACAGAAGACAAGAAACAGACGAGTAAAGAAATGAAAACAATTACTTTTTGTTTAAAGATCAGGAATAGAGTTTTAGAACTTACCGCCAATGACATTGACAAACAAAGCACAAGACAAGACACGATGCATTTCAACCACTTGGGTCTTCATCAGGCGAAAAAATAAATCACATTTAACATGTGGGACAGTACAAACTACGAAAAACAAAAAAAGGGAATGAAAAATGACTTATCCGTAATTCTCCATGAAGGCGGAAATGACATGAGGCCAGGGGGATTATGGGAGAGGAAACAGAGGGGGGGGGGGGGTTGCGTCAGGGGAGGTGTGTGTGTGTGATATGATAGGGTTGTGTGTCTAGTTTATTAGGATGGTATGATATCTTTGTGATGGTTGTGGTAATGGTGGATAGATAATGATGAAAAAAAAAAAAGAAAAAAAAAAAAGAAAGGTGGTGTGTGTGGGGGGGGGGGGGGGGGGATTTAAGGGGAAGGATCAAAACAAAATTAAGATTAGATAGATGGAGGGTTGCTGTAACTACTGTATGAAGTGAGTGAAGAGATGTGGTGGTGGTGTATGTAAGTGTGTGTGTATGTGTGTGTGTATGTGTGTGTGTTGGTAGGGGATATTGCCAACTGATGTGGAAGAGGTGGGTATGTGTGTTTGGTTATTGTTGGATATTGATGCCTTGGGGTGTAGTGTGCCCAGTTTTGGAAATGAGATGGGATTCTTGAGTTGTGCGTTCAAAGCTGTCACTCTGTGACTGCCAGAGTGCCATAACTTTGACATGGTCGATGTTGTGTTGGGTGTGGTTGAAGTGTAGGTGAAGTGTAGTGTGCGTGCGCGTCACGCACACTTGAAACACGCATCGCTGAACATCTGGCTGATATCCGCCACCACCGACCCAAACCCGTCGCCCTACACTTCAACCACACCCAACACAACATCGACCATGTCAAAGTTATGGCACTCTGCCAGTCACAGAGTGACAGCTTTGAACGCACAACTCAAGAATCCCATCTCATTTCCAAACTGGGCACACTACACCCCCAAGGCATCAATATCCAACAATAACCAAACACACATACCCACCTCTTCCACATCAGTTGGCAATATCCCCTACCAACACACACACATACACACACACATACACACACACTTACATACACCACCACCACATCCTCTTCACTCACTTCATACAGTAGTTACAGCAACCCTCCATCTATCTAATCTTAATTTTGTTTTGATCCTTCCCCTTAAATCCCCCCCCCCCCCCCCCCCACACACACACACACACACACACCTTTTCTTTTTTTTTTTTTTTTTTTTTTCTTTTTTCATCATTATCTATCCACCATTACTACAACCATCACAAAGATATCATACCATCCTAATAAACTAGACACACAACCCTATCATATCACACACACACACCTCCCCTGACCACCCCCCCCCCCCCCCCCCCCCCCCTCTGTTTCCTCTCCCATAATCCCCCTGGCCTCATGTCATTTCCGCCTTCATGGAGAATTACGGATAAGTCATTTTTCATTCCCTTTTTTTGTTTTTCGTAGTTTGTACTGTCCCACATGTTAAATGTGATTTATTTTTTCGCCTGATGAAGACCCAAGTGGTTGAAATGCATCGTGTCTTGTCTTGTGCTTTGTTTGTCAATGTCATTGGCGGTAAGTTCTAAAACTCTATTCCTGATCTTGCTTCGTTCGCCGCCTTCAGTCACTCCATTTTGAAATTTTTTGTTTAAAGATACTGAGATAAAAAAGGTACATGTTTCTACAATGTTAAAAGCCCTCCTTTCCTCCCCTTTCCTTCGCCATTACCAACCCAACACGAGCGCGCTATGAAATAGTAAGCTGTGCTGTTAATAACAGTAATAATGATCATTGTACCATGGCTGAAAGTCGTAGGGTTGCTGAGGTAAGACGATCACTTAGGCAGTCCAGAATCTCCAGTGGTTTGGGTCCCCTGCAGTGGGACAGAGGTGCCATAAACAGTACTGTTCTCCTCATTGTCCATCCCAGTTTTCACAGGTCTCCTTCTGACACTTTCTCTGTGTATTGTGGTTGGTCTTGTTCAGGTCACGGCCAGATACACGCCCCTACCAGACAGGATTGCAGACTCTGCTGACTGCATAGGGAAGCTTTGACATGCCACCTTACATGCTGACTTGCAGCCTACCATAGTCCCATGCAGGATATGTGCAGAAACCGGCTGTCGGAAGCTTTTATTCTCCATACAGACTTATCAATGGCACAAGTGACTTCTGGGGGGGAAGGGGTATATCTTCAATGGGTAGCGGCAGCCGGTAGATCTTATTTTCCAGACGGCGTCGAGTCTTCTTGAGGCTGAGACAGTGGGTCCATGCTCCATCCAAAACGAGATAACCCATGTAGAAGTACGCAATATAAAGCCATGCCAATGTTGTAAAAACAACATAAAATGGAAGCCCATATCAACATTGTCATGACACAAAATAAAATGCCACATCAATGTTGTCATAGCAACTCAAATATAACGCCATACATGGTGGGAGGGGCAAATTCCGAGAAAATAGAGTAGGGAGGGTCGTGGAAAGACTTGAGTTCGGGCTACTCTCTTCTTGAATGATCTAAGTCTTAAAAACACGATAGTTGCATCTGTAGGTCAATGAGAGCACACATTTTATCCTAGATGTAAAGGTCACAGTGGCTTAGTGTTGAAATTAAGCTGTTCTGAAATCAGTCAAGAAAACCGAGAGAAAAGTTACCGTTCGCAGGATGGGGATGTTGCCCTAACTAACATTGACTTTCAAACAGAGAGTAAAAGTGGATTTTCTACAATTTTTACGGTTTCAGACGACTTCAGCACTCTGATCTTAAAGTGTAGGCCTACGTCCAAACTCTACACAACGGAACAGTTCAGATATAACCGGCTCTTGTTTTCAGGTATTTTTAAAAGAAATTCTCGTTCTTCGTCTGATTTTTTCATCCACGTTGATTCCAGAAGATGGTATTTATTGCTGACTTACATCTGTATCTATGGTATATATGGCTAGCCTGCATCGGTATCTATTCCAGAAGATGGTATTTATTGCTGACTTACATCTGTATCTATGGTATATATGGCTAGCCTGCATCGGTATCTATTCCAGAAGATGGTATTTATTGCTGACTTACATCTGTATCTATGGTATATATGGCTAGCCTGCATCGGTATCTATTCCAGAAGATGGTTGTATGTAGCTAGCCTACATGTGTATCTATTCCAGAAACAGATATATATATATATATATATATATATATATATATATATATATATATATATATATATATATATATATATATATATATATATTATATATATAAGCTTGCTCTTATGTCTTAGCTTGAAGAAATAGAGGGAGATAAGCATACATATCTGCAGTGGTAGATAATTCTGCCTAACTAACTTGCTCTTATGTCTTAGATTGAAGAAATAGGGGGAGATAAGCACACACAAGCTCATACTGTTAGTTAGGCAGAATTATCTACCACTGCAGATATGAATGCTTATCTCCCCCTATTTCTCCAATCTAAGACATAAGAGCAAGCTTCGTTTATAATTGAATATTTCTTGCAATCATTGCAACACCAAGCTGCTTTGTAAGTTGCTGGAATGGTGCTTGGTTACTTTTCCTTGGAATTTATTAGTTTATCGTATATATATATATATATATATATATATATATATATATATATATATATATATATATATATATATATATATATAGTTGGCCTGCATCGGTATCTATTCCAGAAGATGATGTATATGGTTGGCCTACATCGGTATCTTTCCCAGAAGATGGTAAAAGGTGGTACATATTGTTGGTCTACATTGGTATCTATCCCAGAAAATGGTATATCTGGTTGGCCTACATCTGTATCTATTTTCAGAAGATGGTGTGTCTGGTTCATCAACATCGGTATCTATTCCAGAAAATGGCACTTATGGTTAGCCTATATCTGTATCTTTTCTTGGGGATGGTATATATAGCTGGTCTACATCTTTGTCTATTCCAAAGATAGTACGTATAACCCGTATCTATTCCAGAAGATATAATGTGGTTGGAAAACATCGGTATCTGTTCCAGAACATGGCTCAATGGTTGGCCTGCATCCGTATAGATTCCAGAAATTGGTACATATGGTTGGCCTATATATGTATGTATTCCAGAAGACGCTATATCTGTTTCTATTCCAGAACATAGTATGTGTTGTTGGCCTATATATGTATGTATTCCGATGTGAAAAGAGGAGGACAGCAGAAGAACTTTTTGTGTGTGAAATTTTGTTATCTTGTGATCGGCAGCCATGGAGAGAAATAAAAAAAAGAAAAGAAAAGAAATGAGTGTTTGGGAACATAAATGTACACACATCATATTGAGCTGTTTTATAATTACTTTCTAAAAATCTCGGTAGGTGAACATAGCGTGAATGCACAATGACGAGCCTGTCGCTAGAACTGTGTGTTATACGAGTACACTTCACTATAAATCATTCATATGTCAGTAATTTACTCTCGGTATTATCATTCAGGGTCTGATCCCTAAGAATAAGTCTCTTTGTGTTCCTGACCCTAAAATGGCGGTCTTCGTTGCTATTCCAAAGTGCATTAAACGAAAACTTTTCTGGTTATCACTGAAATCATTCATATATCAATGCCGTCAGTTTCTCCTCAGTGTCATTGATAAATAAATCATACACAACTAAATTGAATGAATGAATGTAGCCAAACGACGATTGCAAATGCGTAGCTGGTCTACATCTGCACAGCAGGCCACCATTCCCACCACCACCACCACCACCACCACCACCAACAACAACAACAACAACAATCACAACACTATAAATCTCTGATAACGGAAGCAAAGCAGGATCCCTGGTTATCGTTGTTCTTTGTCAACGTGCGTGGTGGGCTATGGAGAGCGGAGTGGACGGGGAGGGCGGAGGGGTGTCACTCACGTGCAGGGAAGCGAGGACAGGGCACAGGGTGGGCCCAGCCAGCACACAGCCGGCAGCCGGAAAGAACACCAACACAGAGGTAAACGGCACCACCAGACAGGCCATCCACACCACACAGGCCCCCTCCAGTATGCTGCTCATCACTCCCTGCTCACACACACACACACACACACACACACACACACACACACACACACACACACACACACACACACACACACACACACGTACGCACGCACGCACGCACGCACGCACGCACGCACGCACGCACGCACGCACGCACACACACACACACACACACACACACACGGTGTATTCATAACCCATACATTTACACAGAAGCCTACAGGCAGCAACAACACTGCAGCGAACCTGGTCCAAGTTAAAACAGCTTGTGAAGTGGGGTGTTCAGAATGAAAGGGTGCGTGTAGCGTGGTCTGTAAGCCATTAATATGTTGTCCTGCTGTTTGTTGCCCATCAATACACGGGACCACTACTTGTCCCTTGGTTTATTTATTTGGTTTCAAAGTGGAGTGACTGCGGGCGGAAACTGAAACATTTTAAGAGCAAAAGTAGAATGACTGGGCCGCCAAATAAAGAAACAATTTACAAGACAGACACGACGCGTTTCAACCTTTTGATCGTCTTCAGGCAGGACAAATAACATTTTTTTTAAACTGGGGGGAAAAGGACGAACAGTCACTTATCACTTTGATATCAATGGCAAATGTTGGTCTGGGTGGAAAACTAAAACTACAGACGTCATGGGACATGGAACACCGCCTACTGTTTCATTACACAGGTCCGACCCCAAAGCTCTACAAAAGATATATTGAAGACGGGCTGGGAGCCAAATCCATGCCAGAACAAGACCTCCTCACTTACCCCAACTTTGTTCAGATCCTTCATCCACCTGCCAAATTCACAGACACCATTTTCCCTTTAGTCAGATTCCTGTATGTCTCCATCTCCCACAAAGACGGACTATTTAAACCTCAATTTTCTACAAACCCACTGATTCTAATTCATATATGGACTAAACATCTATCCACAAAAAAACACATTCTATAGTCTGAATTCCACCGCATACATGCACAGGCTTTCCTCCGACGAAGAAAACTTTCGCACTTTAACCTGCCACAATGTTTGAGTTTTTCACCAACCATAGCACCATTATTAATGATGTTGTCAGCCACACCACAGCTGCGTCCAGAACAACTGCCTTGGAAGCCTATCCTCCAAAAGAAACGGGCAGACCAGCCGCCTGCCTCCTCTTCCGTCCCTACACACTTCCTAACTCCACGATCCTCAAGTCCCACTGGAACGAAGTAGAATACCATAACCTTGCCCTTGAAATCAAACCTATAACTACTTTCATGCACGACAAAATACCCCAGAGACCTGCTTGTGCGCTCCAAAGTGAACAAAATCACCAAAGTCGGCACATTCCCTATTCAAAACCCAACTGCAAAATTTGTCCTCTCACCAAGCCAGTCCCATCCTACGTGACTCCAAAGGCTCGTTCAAAATTAAACGTACATTCTCCTGTCACAACCACAACACTGTATAATATTATGCTACCCACTGTCATGCTTGCATTTCTGAATACCCTGCTGATTTCCACCATCGCCGAACCAAAATAGTCGAGCTGCTCTTCAGTCAGTCCCAACACAATATGGAAAAGTCCTGGCACTTTGGCAACCTCAGAGTGATCACTTTGAGCGCCCCATGCAGGAATCCTATCTTATTGCCAGACAGGGGACCCTCTCCTCACTACATCAACATCCAAAAATAGCATGCAGGCTGCCTATCCATACCCAAGGCACTGGTCCGCAGTACTCTCCACAGACACACCACAATATTACTCATTACCTCATGCACATGTTACAGCTATCCTCTCTTCTCTCCTTCCTTAACATCTTCGTTTTCTTTATCAAATTATTCATAATCTTTATGAACTTATTTGTCTAGTCACCCTCTTTTCTTACTCTAGTTGTCTTTCAAACCCATGTACTTCATCTTTTCTATACTTTTTTTTCGCTTTTTCTCTCTCCCCCCCCCCCCCCCAACTTCTTTGTTAGTTTGTTTGTTTGTTTATTTGGTGGGGGGGGGGGGGGGGGGGGGGGGCGTTTTCATGATACTCCCACTTTTTTTATTTATTAGTTTTGTTCCTTTCTACCTATTCGTTCTCCTCCTCCTCCTCCTCCTCATCATCATAGTTATCATCAATCTAAAGATTAACAGTGGTGGTTATGGTGTCGTGGTGGTAGTAATAGTAGCAGTAGCAGCAGTAGCAAGAGTGGTTCTAGTAGTAGCAGTGGTTTCACTATTCATACTTTACATGGAACTTTATTCGTTTTGCATTTTCTAAATTGTTCTGCATTTGTATGTTTCTTAGATATCATATTAGTCTTTCCCATCTTCATTATCTTTATTCTTCTTTTCATTCTAATTAACAACAACAATAATGATAATAATAATGATAATGATAAAATGATAAAAATATTAATGAAAATAATGATGATAATAATAATGCTAATGATAATGATAACAAATATATTAATAATAATGCCACTATCATAATCATTATTATTATAATCATTATCATTATAATACCATGAGTGGTAGTAGAAGTAGTATAGCTATTTATGTCTCTTTAATGTTATCTTACTACCCTGTCTCATTTTCTATATCGTTACTATTATCATTATTATTATTACTATCATTATTGTTATTATTACTATTATCATTACTATCACCGTCATCATTATCATTACTATACAATTGTTTGTTATCATTGTTGGCGCTGATGGTGTTACAGTAGTTGTTGTTGTTGTCGTCGTCGTTGTCGTTGTTGTCGTTGTAGTCATTCTTATCATTATTCTTCCCCTTCTTCTTCTTCTGCTTCCTCTATCATCATTTTCATAGTCATTACTTTCTACTACTACTACTACTACTACTACTACTACTACTACTACTACTACTACTACTACTACTATCATTATTATTATCATCATCATCATTATATTATCGTTAATTATTACTGCTATTATTATTATTATTGTTATGATAATGATGATGATGATGATGATGATGATGATGATGATGATGATGATGATGATGATGATGATATGATGAGGATGAGGATGAGGATGATGATGATGATGATGATGATGATGATGATGATGATGATGATGATGATGGCGACGACAACAACAACAACAATAGCATTATAATCATGTAATAACAATGATGATACTACTACTACTACTACTGCTACTACTACTACTACTACTACTACTACTACTACTACTACTACTACTGCTGCTGCTGCTGCTGCTGCTGCTGCTATCATCATCATCGACATCATCGTCATCATCATCAAAGAAGAAGAAGAAGAGAGTTACAATAATTGTTATACCACCACCACCATCACCACCACCATCACCACCACCACCACCATCACTACTACTACTACTATTACTACTACTACTACTACTACTACTACTACTACTACAGCAAGAAAAAAAGAAGAATAGTAATAATAATGATAATCATAATAATACTTCATTAAACTGAAAAGTACTACTACTACTTACTACTACTACTACTACTACTACTACTACTACTACTACTACTACTACTACAACTACTACTACAGCAATAATAATGATAAAAATGATAATAATTGCTATAATTATTATTATTGTTGTTGTTGTTATTCTGATGATGATAACGTTGATAATAACACCAATAAGAAGAAGAAGGAGAAGAAGAAGACGAGGAATAATAACAACAAGATGCAAAGCATATAAAAGTACTCCCAGTTTATCTTGAATACGCATGACATATTCCATAAAGAGGAAAACCCGTTTTAGGCCGTTATAGCCATTAGTAACAGCTATTCTGGTAAACATCGGCCATCATAATGACCCATAATGAAAATACCTAAAAATTTTCAGAAAGATCTGCCAAGTACTTTATGAGATTCCATAAAGAAGAAAAACCATTATGGCCCATTATAGCCGCTAGTAACGGCTATAATGGTAAAATAAACATCGGGCGTCATCCGTGACCCATAATGAACATACCTACAAATTTTCAGAAAGATCGGCCAAGTACTTTCTGAGATATTCCATAAAGAAGAAAATCATTATGGGCCGTCATAGCCGTTAGTAACGGATATAACGGTAAAATAAAACATCGGGCATCATCCGTGACCCACAATGAACATACCTACAAATTTTCAGAAAGATCGGCCCAGTAGTTTTGTCTGGAGTGAGTGGGACACATTTTGACCACGGACGGACAGACACACACAGACAGCATTTCTTCGTTCCCATTCTAAAGTACTCCCTGTTCTAATAGAACTGGGAGTACAACAACAACAATGATGATGATGATGATGATGATGATGATGATGATGATGATGATGATGATGATGACCCTACGACTATTACTACTACTACTACTGATAATAATGATAATAATGATAACAATAATTTTTTAAAAAATGATAATAATAATGATAATAATAATGATAATAATAATAATAATAATAATAATAATAATAATAATAATAATAATAGTGATGATGATGATAACTGGAAAATGGATAGGATGGTAAAATAAATTTTTAAAAAGCACACCAAAACAACAACACTCCTACTAATTTAGAAAATAGGAAAAATAGGAAAATAAAATCTGATAATTATACAAAGGCATGAAAGGAATAAAGTTCATCATAAAATATCAACAGTGAAATGATGATGATGATGATGATGATGATGATGATGATGATGATGATGATGATGATGACGATGACGATGATGATGATGATGATGATGATGATGACGTCGACGACGACGACGACGACGATGATGATGATGATGATGATGATGATGATATGATGATGATGATGATAAAATTAATTATGTATGAGGTTAACAGTGGTAATAATAATTAATATGTGGAAAGGAATTGAGCTAATCAATGAGAAAAAGCTGGAGGTATTATTAAAACAGAATGGAACAAAGAAAGAAAGAAAATAAAGAAAACAAAAAACAAATACGAGAGAGAGAGAGAGAGAGAGAGAGAGAGAGAGAGAGAGAGAGAGAGAGAGAGAGAGAGATGTAGATGTAGATGTAGATGTTTATTCGTAAAGGCCATAGCCCCTTAGAAGGGGGATACATATAAAGGACCTTTGCATAATCTATTTCTAATCAGGAGTACAAACTAAAGTAATACAAAATTTCTTCGTTTAAACCCTTTGTAAAAATACACAGCAAGCTGCTTCACTATCCTATCATTTGTCGATGACATTAACAGAATTAATCTGAATAGTGAAGGATGTCTATAGTATTTAGGTTGAATACACTGTTGTCTAAGATCACTTAGTTCAGGACATGAAAGAACAAAATGAACTTCAGTTTCTTGAGATTCCTGACATAATGGACAAATAGTAACACGATCGTTTAAATGTCTGTAACGCTGTGAATGTGCATAGATATCCGATATACCAAATCTGAACTTGGTTATGATACATTTCAAATGTCTGTCAATAACCATTGACAAATACTCGGAACACAATGCATAGGATTTAGCATTCTATAAATATCAAATCTATTGCTGTCTTCAACATGAGAGTTCCACCTCTGCCAACTACAATCAATCAATGTTTGCTGAAAAACACGAATAAAAGCATTTATATCGCCAACACCCTGATTTTCCCATACAAAACCAAATCCATATGCATACAACTTTAGCCTTACATTCGAGACCCAATTTTTCTTACCCCTTGCATCTAAATCCACGAGCATCGTATAGGCCTTATAAGGCAATCTGTGTGTTTCCATTTGCGTTATCCTTAACCAGTAACGAATACATTTAACCACTGATATCAAATAGATAGGATATCGATTAGTCTCTCCATATACCAAATCATTTGGTGTTCTCATCGAAACACCAAGAAATTTCTTCAGAGCGTACAAATGAATTTTCTCAATATGCATAGCAGCAGAATCAAAGCCCCATAGCTCAGCACCATATTGTAACATTGGCTGAATTTGAATATCAAATAATTTCAACAACAAAGATAAAGATTCGTTATCTAACTGTGCCAATTTCCTCAAAATACACAATAAAGCATATTTAGCTCTACTTGCAAGATCTTTACAAGCAAAGGTAAAGCTTAAGCGCGTAGAAAAATAAATACCAAGATATTTATAAGCATTCACTACGGGCATTTCGACTCCATTATATGTCCACCTTTCTCTGGCGGTAAGATAACCGCCCTTTCTAAACACAATTATATTACTTTTCGTCATGTTTATTTTTAGCTGCAATGCAGAAGAAGCTCTTTCTAAACTGTTCAGCTGGGTTTGTAAACCAATTACTGTTTCAGACATTAACACAACATCGTCTGCTAACAAAAGAATGAAAATTTCCAAAAAATCATTTATAAACTTTGCTCCATGTCGTCCAGAATTGGTAACTTCTAATGTCAGTTCATTAATAAATAAGGAAAACAATATAGGACTGCACACATCACCTTGCTTAACACCAGTCGTGCAGTTTATGCAATCAGACAAAGACCCACCGCTTCTCACTCTAGCTTTGACAGAGTCATACATACTCATGACACTTCGATATAATTTCCCTCTGATTCCATTTTTAAACAAAATATGCCACAAAATACTTCTATTAACAGAATCAAAGGCTTTTTCGAAATCAATAAAAGCAACATATAATTTGCGATTCAAACAAAATTGTTTTTGCACAAAAGCCATCAGAGTAAACATATGATCTATTGTAGAATAGTTCCGCTTAAATCCTGCTTGAAATTCACCAGTGAGGTTCTTTTCTTCTACCCAGTCCTGTAACCTTCTGTTGATAACAGCACTGTATAGTTTACTACAAATGTTACACAAAGAAATGCCTCTGTAATTGCTTGGATTATCAACATCACCTTTCTTGTATAAAGGGAGAACAATAGATTCAGTCCACAGTTCAGGAAACACATCTCTGTCAAACAGAGCATTAAAAAATTTTGTGACAAAATCTAACAACAAATCAGATTTACATGCATTTTTTAACATCTCACCAATGATTCCATCAGGGCCGCTAGCTTTACGATTCTTTCATTTCTTTAGAGCCAGCAGAATCTCATCTCTTGAAATTGGACGATTTAATGTATCATCACTGGTAATATTGTTATCATTGGTATCGTTGTTACCATTGTCATCACTAACACCTTCATCGACCATAATATTACAAATATCTACTTCTTTTTCAAGCAATTTCTGAAAGTGCTGAAACCAGTTTTCTAAACTAATATTATTAGAAGGTTGTTTACTTTTGTTGTGAATTCTCCGCATTGAATTCCAGAATTCCTTCTGGTTATTTACAGAGGATACCAGTTTTTCTAACATAGCTCGATTAAACTGTTTACGTTTTGTTTCCAGAAGCTGTTTATAGTCACGTCTGGCATTACTATAAGAAACATGATCTGGTGGCAATAAAGTACGACGGTATCTATTTAACAAATTACGGGCCTTTCTCTTACCAGACTTACACTCCACATCATACCAGTCATCATCATAACTATGTTTTACATTTACCTTGCTCTGTTTTTTCATGCACTCAGCTGCTTCTTTCAAGCAACTGTTAAATATACATAGAGCTTCATTTATATCCACATCAATTACACTGATCGCCATTTCAACTCTCTGTTGAATCACAGGGGAGCAAACTATATCACTAAATACATTAGTATACGTCTCATTCCAAACATACTTTTCAATGAAAAGGTTAGAAACATTTCTTTCTGTGTTATTCATGCAGTCATTTGGGACACTGAGGTTCATCAACAAAGGCATATGGTCTGACTCGATTCTCTCTAGCACTTGTAATGTACAATCATTCGAGAAACTCAAAAACATATCTCGTGACATTAAAAAATAATCAATTACACTATTACCTCTCTCAGAAATATATGTGTAGCGACCATTTAGTTCGCCCTGACACATACCATTCATGATACACAAATTCAAAGCGGTGCACATATTGATTAACATTTTACCATAGTTATTCAATACATTATCTTCAGAATTTCGATTTGTACATAAAGGAGTACTTACATACTGATCATCAATAGGTAAACCATCATCTTCTAAATCATGTGAAAAGTTTGAAGTTCTACTGTTCAAATCACCACTTAATAAAACATAAACATCATCAAGAGCAAGTATACAATCACTCACAAATTCTTCAAGCATACCTATTCCATTTTCTATATCAGAATGTGTATAATACGGTGAATCAATCGGTGGTACGTAAGCACATATGTAAAGGATATCTTTGTTTGCGCAAAACAGAGATTTATCAATGACAAAAGCAACACAGTTATCAGATTTAATATCTAATAGCTTAATGAACGAGCAGAGCTCGTGTTTAACCCATTTAAGCCTAGCGTCCCCATATGGGGACGGCAACAATTTTTAGCTTTAAATTACTTCCAAGGACAAACAGCTGTGAAATACTTGATTCACAGTTAAAGGGAACTTACTTGCACTGACAAAATTAACGCGAGAGTTATCTTTCCTTGCAACTTTAGCATGAGGGCTGCCATTTGCATTGAGGATTGAACTTCTTGAACAACAACATGGACCGGTTTAAAAGGTAAGACGCTCTTTTTTGTTTTATAAACCTTTTGATATAACATTATGAACAAATGTTGGTGCAAAGTGTCTAATTTAGAAATGTGTGTCAGCGTTTTTCCCAATTAAATGTTGTTTTTGATTTATTCATTGTTAAAGGTGCGTCCCCATATGGGGACGCTAGGACTGAATGGGTACAGGTTTTACACATAACTGTTTCAGCATGTTTCTTTGGATTTTTTTCCAGACAATTCACAGTAAACCAAGTCGTGGACATGCTGGATGATGACACTTCATTTCGAACAGCTGATATATTTATAGAGCCACCTCCTGTTGACCCCTTGACAGATGAGGACAGTGGAGAAGAGGATGGGGAGGGTGGTATTCATAACCTGAATGGCCGACAGCTAGCTGTGTCAGCATCAGCTACAATTGTTTACCCTGACGGTAGACAGAGAGTGGGAGATGAAGCAAGTCTAGAGGAAAGTACAGTAAGTTCATAATGTTTTGATAAAAAAAAAATGTAAGGGGGTGGAGGGGTGGGATGGGGGTGTGGGTGGGGGGTTGCCTAATGGAGAGGGGGTTATAGCCTCACATTTCCTGATTCAGTTTGTCTGTTCTATAGTATATTTGTTGTGTGTGTGTGTGTGTGTGTGTGTGTGTGTGTGTGTGTGTGTGTGTGTGTGTGTGTGTGTGACATTGTGCATATTTGTGTGTGTGTCTGTTGGTTGTGCATGTGTGTATACATGTGTGTGCACGTTTGCATGTGTGCGTGTTTCAATCTGATTGCATTCCTTTGTTTTTGAATTTACACAAAGATGTATATTATGTTTGTGTGTGTGTGTGTGTGTGTGTGTGTGTGTGTGTGTGTGTGTGTGTGTGTGTGCGTGGTGTGTGTGTGTGTGTGTGTGTGTGTGTGTGTGTGTGTGTGTGTGTGTGTGTGTGTGTGATTCCAGGTGGCTGATGAAGAGGGATCTTCCAGTGAGTGCTCATCAGATGGAGAACCTGTTCCCTCTACTTCCACTGCCCCTGAACGACCTAGCCGGTTGAGAAAGAGGTTACCACCCAAAGCCAGTGGTAAGACATCAGCGAAGCGCAAGCGACCAGCCAAGACACCACCAGGTAACAGAGACTGGCGGAAGGTTGACCTGAGTACGAGACAAAAAAAGCAAATTCCCTGGATTTCTCCACCTGCAAATACATCCAAGCTGCCCCAAGATCCTGTTGAAATGTTTGAACTGTTTTATGATGATGATGTCATTGAACTCATTCGGAATCAAAGTGAAGTCTACGCAGCATTCAAAGGAAACCATTCTTTTGCAGTGTCCAAGGATGAAATTCGTACATTTTTGGCAATTCTTTTGATTTCAGGATACTCAACTGTTCCTAGAAGGCGCATGTATTGGTCCAATGATCCTGATGTTCGAAACGCGGCAATTGCAGGGTCAATGACCAGAGATCGCTTTGATGAGATCATGAAGTACTGCCATGTTCGGGACAACACTAACTTGGATACAGATGACAAAATGAGTAAACTGAGGCCACTCCTTGCTATGATCAATGAAAGATGCCTGACCTATTTTCTGAAAGAACAAAACCTCAGCATAGATGAAAGTATGATTCCCTACTTTGGTCGCCATGGTGCGAAACAATTTATCAGAGGAAAACCCATCCGCTTCGGGTTCAAAATGTGGGTACTGACCACTTCGCTCGGGTACGTGGTCCAGTTTGAACCCTACCAGGGTGCAAAGGGACGACAGGCAACAGCTGAGTACCCTGGTCTTGGGATGGGCGGTTCCGTTGTGGTCGATTTGATTGCTGAGCTCACAAACGACCAGCAGGCAGAAGACCAGCATACGGAAACCGAACCAAAAGATGCTTTCCATCTCACATTTGACAATTTATTCACATCCCTCAAACTAGTGGACTGCTTGTCCAAAACGGGAATTGGCTGTACGGGTACAATAAGGTCCAACCGGATTGAGGATTGCCCAGTTGTCTCTGTTGCAGCAATGCAAAAAGAAAAGAGGGGCACATACGACTTCAGAACTGACAACAACAGTGGCGCCATTGTTGTTCGTTGGAACGACAACAATGTTGTCAATGTGGTTTCAAACAAAGTTGGTGTGTATCCAGTACAGATTGCCAGTAGGTGGTCCCGGTCTGAACACAAGCGAGTCCAGATTCCTCAACCAGCCGTCATTTCCCATTACAATAAGACGATGGGAGGGGTGGACAGGATGGACCAAAACGTTGACAAATACAGAGTGGCCATCCGATCAAAGAAATGGTGGTGGGCAATCTTTTGCTACTGCCTTGACATGAGTGTCCAGCAAGCCTGGCACTTGTACCGGGCAACTCCGGCTACAAAGGACTCTCCCTTGGACTTGCTTGGGTTCCGTCGTGCCATTGCAATGGCATACGTCATGAAATCCCAGAAGCCAAATCCAGGACGGCCTCTAGGTCGCACCCCTCGCTCTGACAAGAGAGTTCCAAATGCCGTACGATTTGATGGCAAAAACCATCTCATTCAAAGGCGCACAACTCAGCGTCGCTGCACGGCGTGTGGGAAAAAAGCACGGCAGATGTGCTCAAAATGCAATGTTGGGCTGCATGACAAGTGCTTCATGCACTATCACACGAAGTAAAAAAGAAGGAAATGGCCATACAGACTCTGTAATCCACTCCACTGGTCACTGTTAGAATGAAAATCGCTGGTACATGTGAAGCATGGTTTTCTGTAATGTGCTGAAGGTAATGCAACCTTCTTTCTCTGTTTTATTTTTTCCCATTATTCTTTTGACAGGATATATTCTTCAAATGTGTACTTTAACCTTACATGTCATGCAAAGATGCATAAACAAGTATTGAAGACAATAAAACTTATATTTGAGATGTTATTCATTCTTATGACATATTGTGTTGTTCATGTAAACCTGTACCCTTTCGATCCTAGCGTCCCCATATGGGGACGCATACATTTGAGCGACTAAAACACACCAAACACCAAAACTATGCTTATTAGTTATGTCAATGTGTTTATATTGATAATTGCAAGACAAAAAACCTAAAATAGGAGTAAAAAAAAATTAAGGCATATATGGGCAGACCACCAGAACGCCTTCCACGAGCTGTAAGTTTAATGGCAGGTTTGCAATACGATTTATAACCTACAAACACAGATGAATGAAAGTCTTCCAGGAATGTTTCATCAAAACATATGAAGTCAAAAGAACAAACAAAAGAGACAAATTCTTTATCATGCAATTTAGACAGTAAACCATTCACATTCCAATGGAGAAAAGAAAAAGATTTAGAATGTTTATTTACAAAGAAACAATCTGAACTGCCACTGTCAGCAAACCCGGGAGAAGCATTGCACGTGCCGTTATGACGCGCGTCATACACAGATACGGATTCAACCAACACACGCTCACTGTTTACACACACATGTTCATGTTTGGTGGTTGAATCGCTAGCACAGCAAACCAGGTCAACCGTTCCACGATCAGCACGTGCCAGCTCTGTGTCATACCCGTTACCGGGTGACAGCAAAACCGGTGCACCATGAAGGTTTGTTCCCTCTGTTGAAAAACCACACACAATGTCTTCGGGCCGGCCACTGTCCTATTTCATTTCCACCAGCCTGTCACTAGAATCGACAGAATATTTCTTACCGTCTATCAGGAGGTGGTTGAAAACCATTGTAGCTCGTTTTCCTTCATTGCGAGCTTTCTTTAAGTGTGGGATCAACCTTTTCCTGACTTCTCTTACACGGGTAGAAAAGTCTTCACCAATGAAAACCTGACTTCCCCTGAGCTTGCCCTTTGCCTTTAGCACCTCTACCTTCTGTTTATAGAATACACATCTGGCAATCACAGGGAGTCAGACTTAGAACTTATTCGGTGAACCCTGTCAAATTCCACATCATGTGACAGTCCAAGTTTGTCAGTGAAAAGATCGTTTACCCTACCTTCACACTCGGCCGGTGGAGAGAGAGAGAGAGAGAGAGAGAGAGAGAGAGAGAGAGAGAGAGAGAGAGAGAGAGAGAGAGACAGAGACAGAGACAGAGAGAGAGATAGAGAGAGAAGAAAGAAGGAATGGATATTCACAAAAAGTACATGTGTTCGTAAAGAAAGTCAGAGCAAGAAAAGGGGATGAATAGATAGATCTGTAAAGAACAGACTTAAAGAGAAAATATAGGTAGCAAAGAAAGAAGGAGAGAAAACAAAAATAGTTATTTCATATACAAGAGGTAAATAGTAAATAGTATAGTGGTGTGTCCATGGAGAGTGTTGACAAAGAACTCGCCAACTGACAAAGAACTCACCAACTGACAAAGAACTCACCAACAGGATGTTGTAGAATGGAGGTAGACGGACGTCCCGGCACCGGGTCAGAAAGGACACGTTCCACACAGTGTGCAACAACGCCACAATGTTGGAAGACAGCAGCAGCACCAGAATGGCTGCATACCTGCACACAGCCGGCTGCAATTCAGGTCAAGTCACACGTATACCCACTGTTCTCTAACCATAAGACAATACAATAATGCATATACTCGCTCGCTTATACATCGCGTGATTTTTAAAGCCGGTTCAGAAGGAACCTGGAACCTTATAAGCAAAATTCAAGCAGAATCATTGTTGTTAGCATGTATACTTTTCAAGAATTCTTGAAACCGTAAAAATCTGGCGGGTCTATTGCATTAAGGGAAAAGAAGTTCATTCGTCAGTCTAACGTCTGTCGTCCGTATGTAATATCATATCAGAGGAAAGAAAAGTGCTGAGATGTTTGTGCGAGCTTCGGAATGTGCATACACGTACGCGTTTGCATATACAGCGTGAGCGTGCACGCGTATGTGCGTGCGGATGTTGGTGTGTGAGAGAAAGAGGGGCGGGGGGAGCTCGTGCGAAGCAACAACAAAAGTGTGTGTAAAATAAAGTTTGTTTTTAATGAACATTGCCATAAAGAAAGTGGAAAAACAGTTGAGATAAAGGCCCAGCAGGCTCCTCATTAAACATGTTACTTTTCGAAAACGAGAACATTAGCAGACAATATTTTTTTAAAGTAGGATGCTCATATCCGTATCCCTAATTCAATTGGCAAATACACTTTTTCCCAAAATCAATGACATGAATTGACATGAGATGCCGACAAATACATTTGCCATCCTTGCTGAATTTTGCACTTGAAGCAATCACTTGGAGTATATACATTGGACTTGCAAGTATTTTTTATGTTACTGTGATCCTTCTGACAATTTCTTTCCAAATATGTCATTGTAAGACAGAATCTAGAAGAAGAAAAAATACACCACGATTAAAAAATGGGGTGAATTATGAATTTTTTTATTTAAATGCACCCTTTTGCTTTCCTTTAAGAAGATTTCATTGTTCGTATCACTAATTCTGAGTCTTCTTCAAATAGAACTTGAAATAACGTAGAGGTAGATTGAGTACATGGTGACCCTATTGGATGGAATTCTATTATTTTTAAAAACAATAACTTCAAATGGTAGCCCAGCACAACTGTCATCTCAAACATAACCATATGTAGAGACGGTTGCCGTAACTGACATGGCTAGTAGATCTAACATAGGCATCTCAAACACAGCCGTGTGTAGAGATAATTACCATAACTGGCGTGGTTGGTAGATCCAACTCAAACACAGCCGTGTTTAGAAATAATTGCCATAACTGACTTGGTTAGTAGATCTAACATAGGCATCTAAAACACAGCCGTTTGTTAGAGATAATTGCCATAACTGACGTGGACAAGAAATCTAAACAGGCCTATACAATAGTACCTTTATCTTTCTTACAGTCTGTATGATTCATGTCTTTGTTTTTTATTTTTAGAATAGAGGTCTCAACTCGGTAAGAAGTAAAGGGTCGCTTTAGTGGACTTTTTCCCATCAACTTCAGAGATCTGGAACAAATTCTGCCAAGGGCTTCCGAAGACGTACTGCATTATACTCTTGTTGGAAAGTGAATATGTGATTTTAAAGCAAGTTCGTTCACATCTGAATTTTAGATTGAACAACTCCTTGGTAGATATTTTGCAGGTGCTAGTTTCAGCTGCTCCTCAAATGGTATATTCTGAGTTAATGTATATTTCCGTGGGTGTTGCCTGAATTGGTTCTTCAATTAAAAAGATTACATTCTTCACCATCAGAACTGCAGTTAGCAGATTTTAAGAGAGAAGGGTGTGAGGAAACAGGAAATTTGGGTATAGGAAACACATTTCTAAACTTAGAATTATCATCTAAGATACATCGTTGGGTTTTCACCTTTAATTCTGTGTTGATCGTTGCATTGGTTCCCAAGCATAGACACATACTTCTATTATATCTCCCTACTAAGACGAGGAACAAAAATCACCCGAAGTACACTGACCTAACGGCCAGAGGGACGTCTGTGTGCTGGACTGCCCGCAGTGTCCAGATGAAGGAGACTTTCTCTGCTGTCAGAAGCAGGAGTCCAGCAGTGAACAGAGCAGACGTCAGTAAGACCTGCAAGCAAAAGGTATCCAATGTGGACCCAGCTCTGAGCAGCTGTTTGGAAAGACGCCACTATCTCTCTTAATTGTGTGTATTTATCTGATGTTTGTCCAACTACAACTCCACCTTCTCTCCCGACCCCACCCCACCCACCCCATCCCACACGCTCTCTCTCTCTCTCTCTCTCTCTCTCTCTGTCTCTGTCTCTCTCTCTCTGTCTCTGTCTCTCTCTCTCTCTCTCTCTCTCTCTCTCTCTCTCTCTCTCTCTCTCTCTCTCTCTGCTAAACAGCCTAATTCATCATACTTGAGCTGAACACACAGCCATGGACAAGAGGGGATCACCATTTCATTCCTGGCGCCTTAGTGGCGGCTCCACTCGTCAAGGAAGGCAAGAATGTCGTGGGCTGGGAATTGCATGTGATCAACGAAGAACAACAAATGTCTCAGTGTTCAATCACGTGAACACATGGCTGAAAGGCCAAAAACGTACTATGGATGACTTTGTGATCAGCAGGGTAACAACAGATGACTGTGATCAGCAGGGTAACAACAGATTACTGTGATCAGCAGGGTAACAACAGATGACTGTGATCGGCAGGGTAACAACAGATGACTCAGATCAATAGAGTACAACAGATGACAGTGTGATCAATACAGTACAACAGGTGACTGTGATCAATACAGTACAACAGATGACTGATCAGTAGAATACAACAGCTGACTCTGATCAATAGAATACAACTGATAACAGTGTGATCAATAGAGTACAACAGATGACTGTGATCAATACAGTACGACAGATGACAGTGTGGTCAAAAGAGTACAACAGATGACTTTGATCAATACTTTATAACATATGGCAGTATGATCAATAGAGTACAACAGATGACTGTGATCAATAGAGTACAACAGATGACTTTGATCAATACTTTATAACAGACGGCAGCATGATCAATAGAGTACAACAGATGACTTTGATCAATACTTTATAACAGACAGCAGCAGGATCAATAGAGTACAACAGATGACTTTGATCAATACTTTATAACAGACAGCAGCAGGATCAATAGAGTACAACAGATGACTTTGATCAATACTTTATAACAGACGGCAGCATGATCAATAGAGTACAACAGATGACTGTGATCAATACTTTATTACAGACGGCAGAATGATCAATAGAGTACAACAGATGACTTTGATCAATACTTTATAACAGACGGCAGTATGATCAATAGAGTACAACAGATGACTGTGATCAATACTTTATAACAGATGGCAGCATGATCAATAGAGTACAACAGATGACTGTGATCAATACTTTATAACAGACGGCAGCATGATCAATAGAGTACAACAGATGACTTGACTTGACTTGACTTGGTCCCTTAGACGTCGGTCCGTAGGGGCACCCCAGAAGCAGTGACAACCATCCTTCTCCATTCCTCTCTGTTCTCCGCCCTCCGCAATGTGTCTCTCAGCCGCAGGCCTGTCCATTCCGTGATGTTATCCTCCCATCTTTTCCTTTGTCGACCTCTTCGCCTTTGTCCTGGTACTGTGCCCTGCATGATTGTCTTGGCAAGGCCTGTTGATCGTGTGATGTGTCCATACCATTTCAGTTTGCGTCTTTTTACTGAGGTTAGGAGATCGACATATGGACCAATTTCATTCACGATGCGCTTTTTAACTTCCACATTGCTGATGTGATCTCTGTATGAGATGCCAAGGAGTCGTCTGAAGCACCTCATTTCCATTGTTTGGATCTTTTTCTCAAGGTCTGATTTCAACGTCCATGACTCACAAGCATATAAGAATATCGCCATGACTAAGGATCGCATCAGTCTAATCTTTGAGCTGATGGAGATGTTTTTATTTCTCCAAAGAGGCGTTAGCTTAGATAGCGTAGCTGTGGTCTGAGCGACTCTTGAGATGATTTCAGGTCTTGATCCTTCATCTGAGATTGTTGCCCCCAAGTACTTAAATGTGTTGACTGGTTCAAGCTTTTTGCTGTTGATGGTTATGTCTTGGGTAAAGCCGATTGGGTTGTTAGTCATGACCTTTGTCTTTTCCGCACTTATTTCCATGCCATAATCAGCAGAGGTGTTGTTGAGTCTGTTGATCAGGTGCACTAGCTCTTGTTCGTTTCCAGCTAGTCCATCTATGTCGTCGGCAAAACGGAGGTTGGTGATGATTCTCCCTCCAATGGTTACAGTTCCTTCATGGTCTTCTAGCGCATCGGTCATAATTCTCTCAAGGAAGACATTGAAAAGTGTGGGGGAGAGTAGACAGCCCTGTCGCACCCCAACGGTAGTTCGGAACCACTCGCCTATGTTGTTACCGAAGAAAACGGCGCTGGTGGCTTTATTGTAGAGGCAAATGAAGACATCAACATAGAATCCTTCACCGACTCCTTCAACAAAGCTGTCACAGAAACAGCAGCAGAAGTGCTTGGTAAACATCGGCCAAAGAAGAATCCATGGGTCACCGACGAAATTCTGGAACTTTGTGACAAACGTCGTGAATTGAAAAACAAAAAGAACAACCCAGAAGGAAAAAGAGAGTACAATGATGTTAACAAGAAGGTTAAAACTGAGATGAAGGCAACTATGGAAACTTGGATTGACAACCAATGCCAAGAGATTGATAATAATTTGAAAAACAACAACAGCAAAGCAGCCTATAAAATTGTCAAGGACCTAACGGGAAAGAAACAAGCCAAGATAACAACGATCCATGACAAAAACGGTAAATGTCTCAACGATGATGAAAAGATACTACAACGATGGACAGAATACTGTTCTGAGCTTTACTCGCACAACGCTGAGGGAAATTCATCAATCCTTGTCGCGCCGGAACCAACAAATAACAGCAAGGATAATATAACACGTGATGAAATCATTAGAGCCTTATCATCAATGAAAGCAGGAAAATCGCCCGGTGTTGACAACATACCGGCAGAATTGATTAAGGCAGGAGGTGATCCAATGGTGGACATGTTACTTGCAATATGCAACAGAATCTGGGAAACCGGGGAATGGCCTACTCCCTGGACGCAGTCACTTATCATCACGCTACCAAAGAAAGGCAACCTACAGCAATGCCAAAATTATCGCACGATTAGCCTCATCAGCCACCCAAGCAAAGTTATGCTGAAAGTAATCCTAAATAGACTGAACCCACAAGCAGAAAAGATCATCGCTGAAGAACAGGCGGGGTTCAGGCCAGGACGAAGTACCATAGAACAAATATTCAACCTAAGAATACTGTGCGAGAAGTACAACCAAAACCACAACATCTGTACCACGTATTCATAGACTTCAAGAAGGCCTTCGACCGAGTGTGGCATGAAGCATTATGGGCAACAATGAAACTCTCCAACATCAATGCCAATCTCATTGGAACTATTGAAAGCCTCTACAACAGATGACTGTGATCAAAAGAGTACCACACATGACTGTGATCAATAGAGCACAACAATAGAGACACATGACTGTGATCAATAGAGTACAACAGATGACTGTGATCAAAAGAGTACAACAGATGACTGTGATCAATAGAGTACAACAGATGACTGTGATCAATAGAGTACAACAGATGACTGTTATCAAAAGAGTACCACACATGACTGTGATCAATAGAGTACAACAATAGAGACACATGACTGTGATCAAAAGAGTACAACAGATGACTGTGATCAATAGAGTACAACAGATGACTGTGATCAATAGAGTACAACAGATGACTGTGATAAATAGAGTACCACACATGACTGTGATCAATAGAGTACCACACATGACTGTGATCAATAGAGTACAACAGACCACTGTGTGATCAACAGCGTACAACAGATGACTGTGATCAGTAGAGTACAACAGATGACTGTGATCAATAGAGTACAACAGATAACTGTGATCAATAGAGTACAACAGATAACTGTGATCAATAGAGTACAACAGATAACTGTGATCAAAAGGGCACAACAGATGACTGGGATCAATTTGGCGCAATATATGACTGTGTGGTCAATAGGGTACAACAAATGATTGTGTGACCAATAGAGTACAACAGATGACGGTGTGATCAACGGCGTACAACAGATGGCTGTGATCAATAGGGTACAACAGATGGCTGTGATCAATAGGGTACAACAGATGGCTGTGATCAATAGGGTACAGCAAATGACTGTGATCAATAGGGTACAGCAGATGACTGTGATCAATAGGGTACAGCAGATGACTGTGATCAATAGGGTGCAACAGATGACTATGATCAATAGGGTGCAACAGATGACTGTGATCAATAGAGTACAACAGATGACTGTGATCGATAGAGTACAACAGATGATTGTGATCGATAGAGTACAGCAGATGATTGTGATCGATAGAGTACGGCAGATGATTGTGATCGATAGAGTACAGCAGACGACTGTGATCGATAGAGTACAGCAGATGATTGTGATCGATAGAGTACAGCAGATGACTGTGATCAATAGAGTACAGCAGATGATGGTGATCGATAGAGTACAGCAGATGATTGTGATCGATAGAGTACAGCAGATGACTGTGATCAATAGGGTGCAACAGATGGCTGTGTGATCAACAGCGTGCAACAGATGATTGTGTGATCAATAGGGTACAACAGATGGCTGTGATCAATAGGGTACAACAGATGACTGTGATCAATAGGGCACAGCAGATGACTGTGATCAATAGGGTACAACAGATGACTGTGATCAATAGGGCACAGCAGATGACTGTGATCAATAGGGCACAGCAGATGACTGTGATCAATAGGGCACAACAGATGACTGTGATCAATAGGGCACAGCAGATGACTGTGATCAATAGGGTACAACAGATGACTGTGATCAATAGGGCACAGCAGATGACTGTGATCGATGGGGTACAGCAGATGACGGTGTGATCAGACTGCCATCAATAGGGCAAAAAAGATGTATGTGATCCATCGAGCAAAAAAGATGTCTATGATCGACAGGTCAAGAACGATGTCTATGACTCTGATCAATACGGCACAACAGATGACTGTGATCAACACAGTACAACAAATGTCTGTGATCAACAAACTACAACAGATGACTGTGATCAATGGAGTACAACAGATGACTGTGCTCAATAGAATGCAACATATGACTGTGATCAATAGAATACAACAGATGACTGTGCTCAATAGAATGCAATATATGACTGTGATCAATAGAGTACAACAGATTACTGTGTGGTCAACAGCGTAAAACAGATGACTGTGATCAATATGGTACAACAGATGATTGTGTGATCAATAGGGTGCAACGGGTGGCTGTGATCTAGAGAGTAAGATGACTGTTATCAATACAAAACAACAGATGACTGTGATCATAGATTACAAGCACAGACGACTGTGTGATCAACAGAGAACAACAACAGACGACTGTGTGATCAACAGAGAACAACAACAGACGACTGTGTGATCAACAGAGATCAACAGACGACTGTGTGATCAACAGAGAACAACAGACGACTGTTGTGATCAACAGAGAACAACAGTCGACTGTGTGATCAACAGAGAACAACAGACGACTGTGTGATCAACAGAGAACAACAGACGACTGTGTGATCAACAGAGAACAACAGACGACTGTGTGATCAACAGAGAACAACAGACGGCTGTGTAATCAACAGAGAACAATAGATGAATGTGATCAATAGAATAAGATGACTGTGATCAATAGAGTGCAACAGATTACTGTGATCAGTTGAGTACAAAAGATGAATGTGAACAATAGAGTACAACGGATGATTGTGATCAATAGGATACGACATATGACTCTGTGATCAATAGGATACGACAGATAATTGTTTGTGTATAAATCAAATACACCAATAAAGCTGAAAGGTAAGTTTGCAACAGAAGTGAGTGTTAGCACATAAAACTAAAGTTGAATTTTTATTTCAGGATGGGAAAGGTGAGTCACTTGTTAAAATTAAAAAGCAAGAGAATTTGATGTACTCCAGATTGGAATTTCAAAACAAGTGAATTAGAGTATTTCCAGAATGGAGGAAATCCGTTTAAAAGAAAAAACAAAAACAAACCAAAACAAAGATTTTCCAAGGACAAGGTACTCTAAAGGGAAATTTAGTACCCTTACGCTTGAAGAAGGAAATCAAACCTGTACCCCAGACAGCACAGAGAATTACATTTAGCCAAAGCTAGAATCAAATATTGCAGAACTAAGAAACAGTCATTTCATTGAGACGGTTTATGATCTTACCCTTGAGTCAGTCCCTACGTCACGTCTCCCAATAGAGACATTTCTCTATCCGTTAACACACGATAACAATAAGTTGTTGAACTACAATGCTACTCAATAACCATGAGTACGATCATTTGCACAGGCTAACCTACGGTATGAAACACATCAAAGAAGCTTCATTATGATCACTTGCATAGGCTGACGTATGGTATGAAACACAACATGAACGTTTAAATGCCTTCTCTTGCATAAGCTAGCGTACAGTATGACACAGGACACGAACGATTAAGTACGATCATTTGTACAGGTTAATGTACAGCATGAAACACGACATGAACGGTTAACTGCGATCACTTGAATAGGCTAACATACAGTATGAAAATTTCAATTTCAGTTTCAATAAGATGTCACAAGTCCATATACGCTACATCGTATATGCTTAGTGTAGAGACTACAATGCGCAGGGTTTACAGTTGATGAATCAATGACTAAGATGAAGCATTTTAAGACGATAGTCCCACGGACAAATGTATGAAACACAACATGAAGGTCTCCTCAAAAAGACTCAATCTGTGATCAGCTGCGTACACCTTTGTATGCCATGAAACATAACACAAACGCGAGCTTGCACATGCGAATGTACAGTGTGACATGCTAAACGAAAGTCGCACTGCGACCACGTACCGGCCAATGTATTCTAAAACATGAACATCAAAATATCATCAGTCGCAAAGGTCAGTGTACACCAAGAAACATGACATGGATGTCTAAATTTCAAAAGTTCTGTTGTCTGATGTACACTGAGAACACAACACCAATGTCTAGACACTATTTCTATAGGGCTATGAACAGGCATGTCTATATACGATCAATTCTATTGGCCCATGTACGCTAACAAACACAACATGAACGTGTTTACAATGATCGGTTTCATCCTTTGGTTGCTAGCTGAGTTGACCAGATACTGAAATAATCACATGTTGGATTACAGACACAAAGAGGTGCAGTGATGTTGACCATTTGGGTGATGTATTACTGGGATTGTGGCACGGAGGCGGGGGAAGGGGAAGATAGGTGGGGGTAGGGAGGGTAGCATAGATCGTGTCTTCGCGGTTGCAACTTTCTGGCCGATATCAGTCAGAAAGCAGTCAGTTATGCTTCTCTCTCTCTCTCTCCTCTCTCTCTCTCTCTTCTCTCTCTCTCTCTCTCTCTCTCTCTCTCTCCCTCTCTGTGTGTGTGTGTGTGTGTGTGTGTGTGTGTGTGTGTGTGTGTGTGCGTGTGCGTGCGTGTGTGTGTGTGTTTCTTAAATACCTCTCCCCCACCCTCCATCTCTCTTCGCAACTGATCATCCACTTCTCCCTTAGCTCATCTCCCATCTACCACCACTCCCATCCCCTTGTCATTATTGTTTTTGTCTATTGTAGGTCAAAATATATATCTCTCTCTGTGTCTCTCTCTGTCTCTGTGTCTCTCACTAGCTCTGTCTCTCTGTCTGTCTCTGTCTCTGTCTCTCTCTCTCTCTCTCTCTCTCTCTCTTTCACGCACGCACGCACGCACACACGCATGCACGCACTTGCCTAATACCACCCCTTCCTTCCACCTTCGGCCCGAATGGTTAGTATAGTTCTAGAATATGCCCCCCCCCCCCCCCCAATACCCCCCGTACTGTGCATGTTAGACTTTTAGAGTCGCTCATATTATACATCTAAGACATCAAAAGCCGTCCACATTATACACACAAACACACGTCCCTATACTGTGCATGTTATACGTTTAGAGTTGCTCATATTGTACATCTCAGACGTTAAAAGCCGTCCACATTCTACATGTTCATTACAAAGGGCCATATATATTACACATCTTAGCCACTCATATCACAGATGTTAGATGTTAAAAGCCATTTATGATACATGTTAGATAATAAAGCCATTTATGATACATGTTAGATAATAAGGGCCATATCTATTATACGAGTCAGAAGTTAAGGGCCATCCATATTATACATGTTAAAAGTTGAGAGCCGTCCACATCATACATGTTAGACGTTATGGGCCGTCGATATTATACATGTTAGATGTTAAGGACCGTCCATATTATGCGTGTTAATTGTTAAAAGCCGACAATGTTATACATGTTGGATGTTAAGGGCCGTCCATATCATACATGTTAGATGTTGAGGACCGTTCATGTAATACATGTTAGATGTTGAGGGCCGTCCATATTATGCACGTTAGATGTTGAGGGCCGTCCATATTATACATGTTGGATATTGAGAGCCATCCATATAATACATGTCAGATCAGTTGTTGAGGGCCGTCCATATTAATGTTAGATGTTGAGGGCCGTCCATATTATACATGTTAGATGTTGAGGCCCGTCCATGTAATGCGTGTTAGATGTTGAGGGCCGCCCATGAAATACATGTTAGATGTTGAGAGCTGTCCATATAATACATGTTGGATGTTACAGGCCCTCGATATTACACTTGTTAGACGATAGGGCCATCCATATTATACATGTCAGACGTTACAGACGGTCCATATTCTCCATGTTAGACGTTAAAGGCTGTCTATATCGTACATAATATACGTTAAGGGCCACACATATGATTCATGTTAGACGTTAAGGGCCATCCGTATTTCATATGTTAAACGTTACGGACCGTCCATATTATACATGTTAGACGTTAAGGGCCGTCCATATCATACATGTTAGGCGTTAAGGGACGTTCATATTATACATGTTAGGCGTTAAGGGACGTTCATATTATACATGTTAGGCGTTAAGGGACGTTCGTATTATACATGTTAGACGTTAAGGGCCGTCCATATAATACATGTTAGGCGTTAAGGGACGCTCGTATTATACATGTTAGACGTTATCGGCCGTGCAGTTTACACGTTAGACGATAAGACCCATCGGTATTATACATGTTAGACGTTACGGGCCGTCCATTTTATACAAGGTAGACATGAAGGGCTGTCCATCTATGTAAGACGGTCAGGGCCGTCCAGTTTATACATCTACACGTTAAGAGTCGCCCACGTGATAGACATTAACGACGTCCATATTACAAATATAAGTCGTTAAAGACTGACAATTTTATACATGTTTGAAGTTAAGGGCCTCGATATTATACACGCTAGATTAAACGTTAAGGACCGTCCATATTATAGTTAGTTAGACGTTAAGAGTCGTGCATATCATGCATGTTAGACGTTAAGGACCGTCCATATCAAACATATTTGATCATACGTTAAAGACCGTCCACTTTATACATGTTTGATCATAATAAGGGCCGTCCACATTCTGCATTTTAGATTACACATTAAGGGCCGTTCATGTCATGTATGTCAGATAATACGTTAAGAGCCGTCCATATTATACATGTTAGATTATACATTAAGAACCGCCCATATCATGCATGTTAGATTATACGTTAAGAGCCGTCCATATTATACACGTCATATTATACGTTAAAAGGTGTGCATATTATATCATACAAGCTAGTTAGTCGTTAAGAGCCGTCCATATCATGCATGTTAGACGTTAAGAGCCGTCCATATCATGCATGTTAGACGTTAAGAGCCGTCCATATCATGCATGTTAGACGTTAAGAGCCGTCCATATCATGCGTGTTAGACGTTAAGAGCTTTCCATATTGTATATGTCAGACGTTAAGGGCCAACCATCTTATACGTTTTAGACGTTAAGGACTGTCCGTATTATACATGTTGGTTGGAGGTAACGGGTCGTCCCCGCACTGTGCATGTTGGACTTTAAAGTGGTTCATATTATACATCATACACGTTAGGGGCGTCCAAAGTATACATATTAGAGGTCGACGGCCGTCCACATGTTAGATGTTAGGGCCGTCCGTATCATGCATATTAGATTTGACCTCAAGGGCCGTCCATAATATACTTTTTAGCGATTAAAGTCGTCCATACGCATGCTATAGTTTAAGGATCGTCCATACTAAACATGTTAGACATTCAGGACGGTCCATAATATGCATATTAGTCGTTAAGGACCGTCAGTAACATACATGTTAGACGTTACAGGTCGTCCATAGTATACACGTGAGACATTGAGGATCGTCCATATCACACATGTTAAGGACGGTCCGTAATATACATACTGGACGTTAAGGGCCGCCCATAATATACATGTTAGACGTTACAGACTGTCCATCGTATACATGTCAGACGTTACAGACCGTCCATAGTATACATGTTAGACGTTACAGACCGTCCATAGTATACATGCTAGACGTTACAGACCGTCCATAGTATACATGTTAGACGTTACAGACCGTCCATAGTATACATGTTAGACGTTACAGACCGTCCATAGTATACATGTTAGACGTTACAGACCGTCCATAGTATACATGTTAGACGTTACAGACCGTTCATCGTATACATGTTACAGTCAGGGCCGTCCATACCACACATGTTAGACAGTCAGGGCCGTGCACAGTATACATGTTAGACGTTAAGGACCGTCCATTTTATAAATGTTAGGCGTTATGGGCCGTCCATGTTATGCCTGTTAGACGTTAAGTGCCGTGCACAGTATACATGTTAGACGTTAAGGACCGTCCATTTTATAAATGTTAGGCGTTATGGGCCGTCCATGTTATGCCTGTTAGACGTTAAGGGCCGTGCATAGTATACATGTTAGACGTTAAGGGCCGTGCATAGTGTACATGTTAGACGTTAAGGGCCGTGCATAGTATACATGTTAGACGTTAAGGGCCGTGCATAGTATACATGTTAGACGTTAAGGGCCGTGCATAGTGTACATGTTAGACGTTAAGGGCCGTGCATAGTGTACATGTTAGACGTTAAGGGCCGTGCATAGTGTACATGTTAGACGTTAAGGGCCGTGCATAGTGTACATGTTAGACGTTAAGGGCCGTGCATAGTGTACATTTTAGACGTTAAGGGCCGTGCATAGTGTACATGTTAGACGTTAAGGGCCGTGCATAGTGTACATGTTAGACGTTAAGGGCTGTGCATAGTGTAAGTGTTTGACGTCAAGGGCCGTACATCGTTTACATGTTTGATTAGACATTATGGGGTGTCCATACCATACATGTTGGATGTTGAGAGCCGTCCATACTGTAAATGTTAGACGTTAATGGTCGTCCATATCATACACGTTAGACGGTGAGGGCTGTCCCTGTTATACAAGTCAGACATTAGGGGTCGTCGATGTTATCCCTGAAAGACGTTAATGATCGTCAATAGTACACATATTGGATGTTAAGAGTTGTTGACATCATTTTGTATATGTATGTATGATGCCAAGATCTGTCATCTGTTCATAAGTTAGACATCAAAAGCAGCCGATACACACGTTAGACGTTGAGAGCTTTTGACATTACTTTTATAGAAGTTAGACGTTAAGAGCCGCCTGCATTATACGCGTCAGACATTAAGGGCTGCTACTTTGATACATGTTAGATATCACGGTGTGTGGACATCATGCCGTTTGCTACATTTTGAGGTCTTTTTTTCGGGGTCATGCCGCTGTTTCCCAGGTTCTTTGTTCCCCAGTCTCTATATTCCCCAGTCCCGGTGTTCCCCTCAAGAAAAAATCGAAATTCAGTCCCTAAGTTCCCCAGTTTCGTTGTTCCCCACCCTGTGGCGATCCCGCTGTTCCCCATTCCCGCAAATCCCCGGTCCCGGTGTTCCCCAGTCCCGGTGTTCCCCAGGCCCGCTGTTCCCCAAGTTTTTGCCGTTGGTGGTGTTGGTGGGTTTTGCTGACTTAA
>CM031597.1:55937654-55947654 GCA_018398815.1 Conus ventricosus | reverse complement strand
TTGTTACATAACACAACACCATACACCGTAACACACTTAGACACATGGCAACTCTCATATAATAATGCACATAGCAACTGCCGTGTGACACAATAAACACAGCAACTGTGGTATAATACAAACAGCAACCACAATATAGCAGAAAATACGCATGAATTGTCACATAAAGCAATACACGTACAAATTCTCATATAGCGCTCTACTGTGCTGTAACTGAAGAGACGCAGCAACTGTGATAAACAATAAACACAGCATAGATTACCTCAAAATGCTCTATCAACTGTCAATTGTCATGTGACGTAGCCTCACATCAAGGCATGTGACGCTCCATCACATGTAGTTAGTGATATGAATCATTTCCCCATGCCACTACTAAAAAGGAAGAATATTCATGTGGCTTGACTAGTGTAGCGGGCGTCCCCAAATAATTGTGAGAATGACTCATAAAATAAACAACGGTGGTCATTGGGTGAAAGTGACCACTGAGAGATAGTTTAACAAGGGCTGGTAAGGTGCTGGTCATGTGTTTTGAACACTGAGTATGCACTCACTAGGAGGAGGGAGGAAAGAATCAGTTTTAGCCCAGCAGATGGCCTAGAGACTCGAACCTGTCAGGACGCTGGTCCTCGTTGCTGACCAGTCATTACCAGGTGAGCCATAGATAGTTGGGGAAAGCTACAGGGGAAAAACTAAAGAAAAGAGAAAGAAAGAATTCATATGTTGAATTAAGAAGCAGGTTACTTACACGAACCTTATTCGTGTTTCAGCCCTTCACCTTTTACCCTTCGCCCTTCACCCTTCACCTTTCAACCCGTGAGGTGGTTGAAGATGGCCATGGTGTGAGGAACACACCGGTAGTTCAGCCCCTGCAAGTAAAGACTCCAGGGAGAGGAGTCGGAACTCGTAATCTCTCCAGGGACAGGAGAAGTCGAGGGAGAGGAGTTGGAACTCTTCATTTCTCCAGTGACAGGAGAAGTCGAGGAAGAGGAGTCGGAAATCATATCTCCAGTGACGGGAGAAAATCAAGGGGCGATACGATGTCTGTGAGAGACAGGGAATCATGATAGTATGAAGTCTTGTGTTTGATGCAAGCGTGGCATCAATGAGTACTGGAGTTATTAATCCCAGGGTCTGGATTTTGGGCTAATGTAATGTGAAGGCCATGTCTGTATAGAGTATTGAATGGTATAATTTATCTCTCAGGGTACAGAGAGATACATGCATAAAACCTGTTTATAAATTGTTTGATGTGATTTAGTAAAGTGTTTTCCCGAAGGAGAGGGGGAGAAGAAAAAACATTCGGTAGTGCGCCTTTTGGTTGATTGGAAAGATTGCGTGTGCGTATGGAGTAAATGCTGTCATGAATGCGCGTGTGCAAAAGTGACAGTGTGACACAATACACACGTTAACCATCACACAATACGATTCGGTGAGTGACAGCTGCGCCGAGCAGACGAGTGCTTCTTGTGCTCTGACCTGTGTTCTAATACAGCTTTTTCCCTGCCGTGCAGTTCTTTTGTATTCGGACTGTAGCCGTCGAGAAATCTTTTTCAAACAGTGCACTAAACGTCTTCCGATTTACTTTTTCGTTTCTCTTTTTTTCCTTTTTCACTTTCGATTTGTGGATATGGCTGCGAGCGTTCGACCTGTCTTCATAAAATCAAGACACATTCCTGACACTGCGAGCAACCGCCCAGCCACTGTTCTGGAGATCTGCATAGCTGCAGAACGCACCGCCGGACAAGGGTCAGTTGTTGGGGCGCAGCAGATTGGAGGGTTGTGGAGAGTCCACCCGGCTACTGAAGGGGCGAGGTCCCTACTTCTTGTGCAAGGTATTCGCCTCAGATCGAGGTATCGTGATACAGGTAGTAAACACTAACCCTTATGTCTTGGGAGACCAGACAGGAAAAGAGAAACCTGCCACTAAAGTCTTTATAGACAATATTCCCATTTCTGTGCTGACAGCAAAATTCAGCACCACTTTGCGAAAGAGCGATGGACAACGATAATAAACTGACATGATTTCTCACCGGATGACGATTTGTTTTTATAACAGTCGCGTCTGTCCCCCTTGAGAAAACGCTTAAAGCCAGCATTTTCACAGCCAGGATCTACCACAAAGAGCAGAAACTCGTGAAAAAGCCAGTGGTATGTTCTAACTGTCTGGAAGATAATCACCATGCATCAGTATGCGTGAATGATGTGATGTGCAGGGCATATAAGAAGACGGGACACAAACGAGGAGACCCTGCTTGTGATCTCACTGTGTCTGATCAGCGTAGCAGAGAAAGTGTATGTATGAGTGATGAAAAGAATGGGAATGAAAGTGAGAGGGAGGAGAGCGAGGATGAGAGAGAGGGGCGTGAGTGTAATGTGCAGACAGAGGAGAAAAGCGGAGGAGCGAAAAACATCCGCCAGAACAGAGTACGATCCGGCACACGTCAGGCCACGCTGGGATCCTCCCTGGAGCTGCACAGTCCGCCTCGCCACCGTTCGGAAACCCCTAAGCAACGCCGGTCTGGAGAGGGCGCCAGTCCTGATAAAAGAGGAAAAAAAACAAGCAAGCAAAACAAGACGGAGGGCGTTCCCGCCGCCAGGAAACGTCACACGATAACCGGTCCGGTGTAGACAAGCGGCGCTAACGTCCGGTATTGTTTAGACTGTTTTATGTATGACGACTTATCGCTCGAAAGTGGTTGCGAGTTTGCAAAGCCCTCTTATGTCAGAATATGACGGTTTCCGCTACGAATTTAGTTAAATTCATAGGCAAAGAACATATAAATTTTTCATGTAATGGATAAAATCCGCATAACGTCACTGAATTGTAGAGGATTAAAAAAATGAATATAAAAGAACATCAATTTTTCATTTCTTTAAAAACGGAAAGTTTGATTTGGTCTGTCTTCAAGAAGCTCATACAACTGACAGTGATATGTCTATATGGGAAAAAGAATGCGGAGGTAAAAAAAATTTAAAACGCAGGTACCAATAGGAGCAAGGGCGAAGTCATTTTGATTGCAAAACATTTCCCGGGAAAAGTCACATTTGCAATGGAACAAAACAAGATCTTGATCGTTTCAGTCACATGTGATAAATATGACTTCTACTTAGCAAACATATATGCTCCAAATAATAGTGTTGAAAAAATGGACTTTTTTAAACTACTAAAAGAAAATTGTAAAAAGTACAGTGTCAAAAATTATGTTGTTTGGAGACTTCAACTGCGTTCATAGCAATGCTCTTGATATAATACCGGGCAAGCCCTACCGTGAAAATGAGGTTCGTGGTCTCAATAAGTTGACGAGAGACCTAGATCTAATTGATCTTTGGAGAGTATTTCATGCTAATGAACATGATTATTCATGGCACAGGTGCAGTCCATATATAGCTCGTAGGCTTGACTATTGCTTTACAACAGAGGATGTATTAAGTAATTGTGTAACATGTGAATATCTGACCATTCCAAACTCGGACCATAAGGCTGTGACAGTTGAGTTGAACCAGTGTGAATTCATTCGTGGACCAAGTTATTGGAAATTCAACAATAGCTATATAAAAAACGATGACTTTATACAACAATTGAATAGCCTATTAGATAAACAGCTTAACGACGATATTAATGACAATTTGTCCAATATTGATAAATGGGAAATGCTGAAAACTGAAATAAGAAATTTTTGTAGCGAATTTGGAAAAGAATTGTCATGTCAAAAGAAAAACGATTCGCTAAAGTTAAACCTACAGATCTCAGAAATTGAAAAAAAAAAGCTCATTAAAGACCCTTGAAATGAAGAGTCGCAAGCCAAATATATGCATTTAGAGCATGAATTACAATTAACATGAATTAGAATTAAAGTAACTAAATGACGCAGAGGGTGCGCAGATAAGATCCAGAGTTAAATGGGTCGAAGATGGGGAACGAAACACTAAGTATTTCTGCAATTTAGAAAAAGCTAGGGGTTGCATAGAGAAACAGAAGTATTAACTAAACAAAGTGATATTTTACAAGAGCAAGTCTCGTTTTATAAAAATCTGTACAACCAAACAACGGTCGCAGAAAATGTGAAAGAGGAGACTAACAAATTCATAGAGTCAGACGTGTTTCCATGTTTAGATGATAACGATGCTGCCTTATGTGAAGGACTGGTTACCTTAGAGGAAACGACAAATGCGCTAAGTAAACTACGTAATGGTTCGGCACCGGTTGCAACGGAATCACAGTAGAATTCTTAAAATTCTTCAGGGGTAAACTAGGTAAATTGGTCACAAGTTTTTTTTATATTGAATCTTTTCATAAAGGTGAATTATTGTACACTGAAAGACAAGGAATCATCACTTTATTACACAAAGGAAAAGACTTAGAAAGAGATCAGTTAACAAACTGGAGACCAATTGCCTTGACTAATACGGATTATAAAATCCTTGCAAAAGTTCTAGCGGAAAGACTTAGCAACGTTATTCATTAGGCTGGCTATCTGAAAAGTAGAAATATTGCAACAATTAAAAGGAACATAGATGATGTAATAAACCACTTAAACACACGTAATGAGGATGGATATCTACTAGCAGTAGACTACTGTAAAGCCTTCGATTCAATATCCAGAAAATTTTTGTTACATGCATTTGATGTTTTTGGTTTTGGTGCGGACTTTAAAAGGTGGGTATGTGTTCTCAATAACGGTAGTTCAAGCAGTATTAATCACGGAGGCTGGATTTCAGAACCTTTCGATATTTCGTGTGGTATCAGACAGGTTTGCCCTTTTTCACCTCTCGCGTTTGTACTGGCTGTAGAACTGCTTGCGATCGAAACTAGGAACAGTTCCTTAGAGGGCATTAAAGGTCCAATTCCTCATTGCACTAGCCCAGTTCATATCAAAATAAAAGAAATGACCGACGACACAACACTTTTTCTGAAAAACAGAACAGACATGCTTACAGCTTTAGAAATACTGAGTTCGAAAGAATTTCTGGCCTTAGCTTAATACACAAAAAACTAAGGTTTTGAGATTTGGTAATAAGACTGAAGATGAAAATATTCCATTTACTTTGGTCAGTAAAATGAAAATATTGGGCAGTTATTTTGAAACAAACAAAATGGCAGGAGACATTGAAGACAACTGGTCTCATAGATTAGATGTAATGAATTCCATCATTAAGAAATGGAGTAAATGTGACCTGAGTATTCAAGGTAAAGTTGTGGTTATAAAGACCTTTTTGATCAGCCAATTTATATATGTAATACAATCTATAGGTCTTCCCCATAGTATACTAAATAAAATAAATACAATACTGTATAAATTCATCTGGCAGAAAAAAGTAATAGGAGAGCATTTGAAAAAGTAAAACAAAAAGTGATGGAAGGTGAGTATGGAGAGGGGGGGGGGGGGGGGGCCTTAAAATGTTAAACATGCTCGAGCTACAAAAATACTTTTACTTACAATGGGCAGGAAAACTGTTTCACGCGACTGAAAAACACAAGTGGAGTTTTATTCCAAAATGGCAATTGGAAAATCTGGCAAAAGGTTATAGAATCTTCCATATCAACTGTAAAAGAAAAGATATTAAAGGACATGAAAGAATAGACAATGAATTTTGGAAAGAGGTCCTAACCACTTATTTAGAGAACAAATCTTTCATTACGATGGAAGATACTAACTGCAACAATTTTCAAAGTTAAATGATCTTCAATAATTCACTACTCACCTACAAACACAAACGTTGTTCTTTCCAACTTGGCAAAAGAAAGGAATTGAAACTGTTAAACAGATTATTCATTTTTCGAGAAAACCGCGTGCTTACTCTGGAGGAATTACAAGATATGATAGGGCAAAACAGAGCAAATATCGTACGAGATTATAACATTTTGATTAACTCTATTCCAAAGATATGGGTTCAGTGGATACAGAACGGTGAAAAAGAAGAAGGAAGTCAGATATGCGAGGCGAATCAGTTCAAAAGGAAAGTAAAGGATATTAGGAAATTAGTCTGTAACGACAAAAAACCAGTGACTCCATGTGCGTCTCAATTTTGGCTCAGAAAATTTGGTGTCAGGCTAGATACATCTATATGGTCAAGAGCGAAAGACGTTACAAAAGAAAAAGATTAAGAGTCCTGCATTGGAAAATCTTGCATAATATTTACCCCACAGATATTCTTATAAGCAAAATGCAAGTAAAAGAAAATAATAGGTGTTCGTATTGTCCTAACACAATTGATTATATTGAGCCTTTTTTCTATGATTGTCCACCTGTGCAAATGTTCTGGTTGTTTATCGAGGTTTTATACGTAAAAACAGATACAAGACGAAAGCTATCAGAATTGGACATATTGTTTGGTACAAACAAATTTTGTCTAAATCTTGCGAATTACAAATTCATTAATTACATGATTCTTTCAGCTAAGGTGTGTATTAGTTTGGTTTATTTTTAAACAATTCTGTTTTCTCTCTACAACATATTTTTGAAAAAGAGCTGAACATTAAAAAGCATCACCTCTCCTTTAAGTAGACTAGAAACACACTATCTGATGTAGAACTCTTTTGTTTGCATATTTCTACAGAAACAGTGACCGCTACCGTTGGGAAAAGTATGTTAGGAAGCTTGTGAGTTCCCTTTCTCTATCTCTCTCTCCCTCATTCCTTCCCTCCATCTCTCTCTCTCTTCTCTCTCTCTCTCTCTCTCTCTCTCTCTCTCTCTCTCTCTCTCTCTCTCTGTCTCTCTCTGTCTCTCTCTCTCTCTCTCTCTCTCTCTCTCTCTCAGTTTTTCTGTCGGTCTGTCGGCCCGTCTGTTTGCTTGCCTGTCTATTTGTCTACCCGTCCGTCCGTCCCTCCACCTCTCTTTCTCTCTCTGTTATAGCATGGGAGTGACTCTTCTTTAATCTTCTCTACATGTTCGCTAGTCTGTCTGTCTGTTTGTATGTCTGTCTGCCTCTCTCTCCCCTCTCTCTCTCTCTCTCTCTCACACACACACACACACACACACACACACACACACACACACACGCACATGCACATGCACGGACACACACATACACACACACACATACATACATACATACATACATATATATATATATATATATATATATATATATATATATATATATATCATGAACAATATAAAAAGTGTCCTTAAAAAATCTGAAAATACTCAACCCCTTGGGGAGCAACATCTCTTAAAAATATTTTTTAAAATGAAGTATTAAAATCTACAAGCTTGTTTCAAGCCTTGCTATCATCAGGATATCTTTTTTTTTGGGGGGGGGGGGGCACGCCAACGATCTTTTATGGCGTGCGGGACTTGATTTCGACTCTGTGTGTGCAGGCGGATCTTATTTGCTGCACGTGCGGCCTGTGGTTCTTATTGGGGCCTGTTCAGATGGAATGTGCTAGCAAAGATTTCCACTTGTGCCTGCAATTGTTTACAATTTCTACTTTTGTGTTCAGAGTTGCCAAGTGTGGTTTACATAATATCAACCATTTTTCTGTGGAGCATAGATTGCATCTTTTTGAAATAAGAAGTCCCTTGTGGATTCATTCCAAGAACTGGCCCTCAGCACTTATGTCTTAAGAGGTTATCTTTTTATATTTTCTACTTTTCACAAGAAAATGTAGCATGTTTTGCTCTTTCATGATTTTCGTTTGCTTCTTAGGTGGCACCTTTGGTTGGTTTTTTGAAAACTCAACAAACATACTACGGTATTCCATACCAGCCTTTTTCTGGGATAGCATCCTCTTAAAACCGAAAAGGCAGAGGAGTCAAATTACCACTTTCTGTGGTCACTGAGGAGAAACAATCAGGTTTCGAAATAACGGTATCTGACCAGGAGTTACATGTTAGTGAGTTGTCTCCCCCTTGGAGACTATAAGCTTGCTGAAGGCCCATTTTAAGAAGCATATATTTTATTTTCTCCCCATTCACCCACTCAAGCACATACTGTTAGTTAGGCAGAATTATCTACCACTGCAGATATGAATGCTTATCTCCCCCCATTTCTTCAATCTAAGACATAAGAGCAAGCTTTGTTTATAATTGAATATTTCTTGCAGTCATTGCAACACCAAGCTGCTCTGCAAGTTGCTGGAATGGTGTTCGGTACTTATCCTTGCAATTCATTAGTTTATATATATATAGAATGCTGAACAATTAAGTAGTGGGGGAAAACAAGTGCAGGTTAACAATTCTTCAGTCGTTATAGTAATGACTTGGCAAAGATTTGAACTTAAATTAAAAAATAAAAAAAATTGAAGATGAAGAAAATGGGGGAATATATTATAACTATGAGAAGCCCTACACTAGCTGCTTGAGGGAACCATCATAATCTCTCTCTAAGGCACATTTATTTGTATTGCCTGCTCCTAGGCCTTTCGTCCGCTGGATCGGACTCATCAGGGAGACACGGCTGATTGTGTCTGTGCTCTTGGTGTCAAATAGAGACACACCACAGTCCATAATTCTGTGGTGTTCTCACCGCCAAGGGTTCAAAAAAAGAATCCAACAGCACCCCAAAGCAGCCAGCGAAGGGTAGTAAATGGAACAAAACAAAGGTGTGGAGAGGAAAAAAGTTGCTGAAAAACTAAAAGCATTATTCAAACAGTATAAAATGTAAGGGACAATCTTTCAGCCTATGCTTGAGGATCCATTCAAGGATGCAAGGGAGGTCAAAAGATATGGAACAGTCTGAGTGGTCAGCTCTGCTGTTCAATAACCCAAGCATTGTGAGTGGCTAAGAATTGTACAGAACAACCTTTACTTGGATCTCTTAAGAGATGCAATCTCCCACTGATTGACCAAACAATAGAATGCTGAACAATTAAGTAGTGGGGGAAAACAAGTGCAGGTTAACAATTCTTCAGTCGTTATAGTAATGACTTGGCAAAGATTTGAACTTAAATTTAAAAAAAAAATTGAAGATGAAGAAAATGGGGGAATATATTATAACTATGAGAAGCCCTTCACTAGCTGCCTGAGGGAACCATCATAATCTCTCTCTAAGGCACATTTATTTGTATTGCCTGCTCCTAGGCCTTTCGTCCGCTGGATCGGACTCATCAGGGAGACACGGCTGATTGTGTCTGTGCTCTTGGTGTCAAATAGAGACACACCACAGTCCATAATTCTGTGGTGTTCTCACCGCCAAGGGTTCAAAAAAAGAATCCAACAGCACCCCCAAAGCAGCCAGCGAAGGGTAGTAAATGGAACAAAACAAAGGTGTGGAGAGGAAAAATAAACACATTGACATGCGCATATAGTTTACATTAATAGCATCGTAATACATTGTTGTCTGTACAACCCATTGTTAGAGCATTTGGTCAGTACTACACGCATTCATAAGCACATTCCATATGCTGCACCACATTGTCTGGTATCAGTTTTGGTGGAAAGACGTTAAAATGCAAAACAACTATGTAACACGTTGCACAAACAATTTTCCTATCAAACAGTAGACATGGCAATTGTCACATATAACAAAAGAAACACAGCAACTATCATATAACATAATACACACAGCAATTGTCTTACAACATCAAACGGCATCAACTTTAACACAACACAGTATACACGGCAGAGTACATGGCAAATGTTGTATACGAGAAGACATATCAACTGTCATTCAACATAATACGCAAGCAGCTGTGACACACCATACACAACAACTGTCACATTGAAACACGGAAATTGTTCTATGACACAGTACGATAAACTAAATGTAAAACAATACTATACATACGGTAACTTCCATTCAAAACAATTATAAAAGGCACAAGCCTACCCAACACAATACAACGCAATCCAAGACAATTACACAACATCGTTAACAACCAAGTGTACAATGGTGAAGCCTCAAGCATGCGCATGTTCCCTACAATACCTTCCACACGTTCTTCATCCTGTGAGCACGTCCACCGACTTCCGGTATCCCCTGAGAGCGAAAAGGTCATCAGGTAACAAAGGACTGACTTCCTTTATTTCATTTAAGTCGGTCAATTAAGCACAAATAC
>CM031597.1:55925154-55932654 GCA_018398815.1 Conus ventricosus | reverse complement strand
AGTCGGCTGGTGCAGATGGACTTTTAAGTGAGTTTTTCAAAAATTCCGGTGAATCAGTTGTTGATTTCCTAGTCACACTATTCAATTATTTATTTGAAAAAGGAATTTTTCCCCAAAATTGGACAGAAACCGTAATCATTCCTTTATATAAGAAAGGTCATGTCAATGACGTCAACAATTATCGTGGTATTTACGTATGTGACTTTAACAGCAAATTATGCAGTCCAATTGTTAATAGCAGATTACAAGAATGGATTACCCAGAATTATATTACTGGTGAGTACCAAGCCGGATTTAAAAGGGGATATTGGACAATCGACCATATTTTTTACTTTGTTTACTGCTGTCCAAAAACAATTCGCCTGTAACAGAAAGTTGTACGTTGCTTTTGTGGACTTTGAAAAGGCATTCGATTCTATATCTAGAAGGTTACTGTGGCCAGTTCTGATCAAGAACGGAATTAAAGGTAAGTTGTATCGTTGTGTTAAAAGCATGTATAACGAAGAGGCAAGAGTAAGGTCTGGGCAACACTGTCTGATGCGTTGAATTGTATTCGAGGGGTCAAGCAAGGTGATGTTTGTAGTCCTGTTTTGTTTTCACTTTTTATTAATGAAGTGGCTTTGGAAATAATTGAGAATGGTCTTCATGGAGTTATGTTTGATCTCATAGAACTACTTATCCTACTTTTCGCTGATGACATTATTCTGTTTTCTATAACAGTAGTTGGTTTACAGAGACAGTTACATAATCTATGTAATGCTACAAGTAAATTAGAACTGGAAGTAAACATGGGGAAAACTAATTTTATGCTTTTTTCGTAAGGGAGGGTATTTGTCGGCAAGTGAGAAATGGACGTATGGAAACGAGAGAATACAAGTAGTAAATGCGTATAAGTATCTTGGAATCTATTTCTCAACAAGACTCAGTTTTAGTTTTGCATGCCAAAGTATAGCAGATAAAGGGAAGAAAGCGGTTATTCTTTTGCTTCATAAATTAGATTGCAATGCTTTCAGTGTCTTTAGTAAACTATTTGACTCTGAGATTCAGCCAATGCTACAGTATGGTGCGGAAATATGGGCTTTCGGGGAAAAAAAAACAGATATAGAAAAAGTATACTGACTTCCATAAAAAACGCGAAAGCAAAACAAGCTGAAGGTTAGGGGTGAATTTTATTGGTCACAATTGTACAGAGTGGAAGCGAGAATTCAACGTGATTTGATTCATTACACCGGTAATGTGTGAAAATGTCATCAGCAATATGTCTTTGTGTGGAAAATCCAAGGTCACGTGACAAACCAGCTTGAAGTCCTAATACCGTGTGTGGCCACCATTTGCATGGACAACTGCTTGACACCTGCGGCTCATTGAGTGGACCAGGTTGTTGATGCGTCCCTTTGGCACACCAGCCCACACATGGACGATGGCCTGGTGAAGTTGAGCCGCTGTTGCTGGTCGTGGACGCAGGAGGTCCAACCGTTTGCCAAGTTCATCCCAAAAATGTTCTGTTGGGTTTAAATCGGGACTGAGGGCTGGCCAGGGCAGCACATTGACGTTGTTATGCTGAAGAAATTGCTGGGTGGCCCTGGCTGTGTGTGGTCTTGCATTGTCCTGTTGGAATGTCCAGTTTGGGTGTTGCGCAAAAAAAGGAACGACATGGGGTCTGAGCACCTGGTGGATGTAGCGCTGTGCATTGACACCCTGTCCGCAACCAGGACCAATGTTCTGAAAGATGACTGGTCCTATGGCGTGGTTAATGCCAATTGCACCCCATATCATAACGTTCGGGCCTCCCCAGGGATTCCGCTCTACCACACAGGAGTCAGCATAGCGTTCACCAGGTCGACGCCATATTCTGACACGACCGTCAGCCATGTCAATACAAAAATGGCTCTCATCTGAGAACAGTATGCGTCCCCACTGCTGCCTGCCCCAGTTGATTCGGGCTTGTGCCCACTGCAGCCTGTCCTGCCGGTGTCTTGGTGTCAGTACCGGACCTCTGTGAGGACGCCTACATGCCAGCCCATTCTCCTGAAGACGCCGCCGCACAGTGTTGAGGCTGATTCGTTGCTGGAGATTCCCAGGCACCTGTCGAGCAGTGTTAGCGGCTGTTTGCCGCCTGTCCCGCAGATGGGTTCGAACAAAATGGCGATCCTCTCTTGGTGTGGTGACCCGAGGACGGCCTGGCCGGGGACGATCATCAGTGGTACCAGTGACTCGCATGCGGTGCTGCAGACGATAGATGGTTGAGATGTGGACGTTAAAGATGTTGGCGACCTGCCTGGCATCCACACCAGCCTCCAGATGGCCTAGGGCACGATTGCGTTCCTCTGCTCGTAGTCTTGGCATCTCTGTAGCGCTCAGACGGCAAGTCGTTATCTGAACCTTGTAGCGCGGCTTTATAAAGGCTGCATGCCTGCGTACTTGTCGCTGGTTAACTTTGCTCTGCATGGTGTGCACGTGCCTCACATGCAGCAACCAGTTTGCCATTTTTGTTGACCCTCCAATGCCGGGAATGATGTGTTGCTCACACAAGTTTTTCACTGCACGTGAGTCTTGGACCCAAACAACTTGCCACAATGGTTCAATCTTGTATATTCACCCCTTTTCACCCGAAAAATAGCCTTTCAATTTTTCGCGTTTTTTATGGAAGTCAGTATACATTAATTTTTTTGTTTGCATTGAAACGCTTTCTTAATGTCGATAATCGAACGCCAAATGATCTTGTTTGTGGTGAACCAGGCAGATATCCAATTTACCTCAATTCATACATGAAATTATTAAATATTGACTGAAACTGACCAGAATGAATGAAGATAGACTGCCTTTTAAGGTATACAAAATGCTATTGAATTTAGATTATCATGGGAAGAGGACTTGGGTTACAAATGTTCGTCATTGTTTAAATTCTTATGGATTTTCGTTTGTCTGGGACAACCAGGGGTCCCAAAATATATCAGCTTTTTAACATCTTTTAGGCAAAGTATTATTGCTTGCATATGGCAGGACTGACACGATCACATATATGCTAGTGACAGATTTGCACAGTACAGGTTGTTTAAAAGTACTCATTTGAGAGAACTGCATATTGAGCTGAAAATGAATAGATATGTAAAAAGTGAATTGACCAAGTTTCGATCTGGTGTGTCTCGTTTTGAATGCCATTGCTTTAGATACAGTGTCAGAAATGAAAATATGCTTACATGCCGTCTATACAACATTGGAAAAGAAGAAGAATTGCATTTTTAATTTTGCTGCCCTACCCTGAATGGTCTTAGAGAAAAATTTATACAACCAAAATACCGAAAGGTTCCATGCAATTTCAGGTTTACTTTGCTATGTCGTCAAGGCATGAGACTACAATGAAAAATTTAGCAATGTATATTTATCCTGCACAGAATAGGCTGAAAATCGTTACTTCATAGAATGTTAGCTTTCAGTGTATACAATGAAGAATCAGATTTTGTTTATTAATTGCTTTTCTCTCGCTTAGTTGCGTGAACATCCCCCTTCAGTAAGTGGCCTAGCCTTGATCTGAATAATTTTTTTTGTATTTGAGTCTCTCTCTCTCTCTCTCTCTCTCTCTCTCTCTCTCTCTCTCTCTCTCTCTCTCTCTCTCTCTCCCCTCTCCCCCCCCCCCCTCCTATATTCTGTGCTTTCTAAATTTAAGTCATATTTCGAGGGATGTTGACGACACGATTTCTTTTCAATACATGAAAATGGACCCAAAAAAAGTCTAAAAGTGACCACATCAGATGAAACAGATCAATATTGCGCTAACTGTAACCTTTCAATCAAAACCGAGTGCTGAGACCCTATTCGTGACAACAACTGTGCCTCTGTGCGCACGCGCGCGCGCCTTTGTGTGTGTGTGTGTGTGTGTGTGTGTGTGTGTGTGTGTGTGTGTGTGTGTGTGTGTGTGTGTGGTGTGTTAAGGCTACAGAGTTGTTGGGACAGTCTGGGTTGCTGGGTCGTACCGCGGGGCATAAGAAACTCGCCAATTGTGAAAACAGCTGTTGGCATCATTGTGTGTGTGTGTGTGTGTTGTTGTTGTTGTTGTTGTTGTTTTAACTAACTGCACTCGTCGCACATTTAAAGGGTGATCAAACACACAGTACAATATTTCAACACATTATTTTAAACGGTAAAACGTATGCGAGCACTGAAAATGAAAGGAGTTATTTCAGCTCCAAAGCGTGAAATACGTACCAGGTGTGCGTCTTGGGAGCCTCATCTGTGTCTGAAAGCTCGGTCGCAGTGCCGAATAAAATGATTTTGAGCGAACACAATTCGCATCGAAATCTGAATGGAGGTACAGGTCTACCGACATTCCTTTCTTCTTCTTCTTCTTCTTCTATTCGCTTGATTAGGGAGATGACATTTGAAACAGACTCTTCCAGAAGTTAATTTTTGAAACCCAGGGAGAAGTAACCTATCCAGGGACGAGTCATTGTTTGCCTCTGTGTGAGAAGATGTAGCTCATTTGCAGATAAGCGTGTGGTCTGCAGTCAGCAGTATTCATCTGGTGTTCATCCTTCAAGTCAGCCAGAACTTGGACTGGTTCATTCTAGTAGGGGCATCAAAGACCGTCGATAGCTGTTCGAGCAGATCTATGATCGAAACGTGAAACTTTCAACTGTGTTTTGTAATGGAGCCAGTGGAGATGGGAGGGGGAGAGGGGGGGGGGGGTGCTCATCAGGCCCACTTGTTCTCTCAAGTTGTCCCGCGAGACAGTGTAGGGTGGCCTGCAACCTGTGCTTTTGAGTCACTGTGTGAGGTCCTCTATAAGCAGAACTTTGTTTCTGTTGTTGACTGTGGAACATCACACTGTGTGGTGACGTGTGGCTGGCAGGGGCCTAGTTGAAAACATCCTTCGGAGCCGAGTAAAACATTGGACGTCGACGAGAAGTGGAAGCTCCACCTTCAGCGCGGAGTCTTCTGTGTGCTCCAACCCTACCTTTTTTTTCCTGAATGGCCACTGGACTATATGACTTAATAACTAGCAGAGCAATGGTGTAACTTAACTAAACGGCAATTTTGAGAGTGATTATCTTAAATGTGACTTTGTGTCAAGACCTGGCTTCAGAATGAATGTGACTTTGAGTCAAGACCTGGCTTCAGAAGGAATGTGACTTTCAGTCAAGACCTGGCTTCAGAGGGAATGTGACTTTGTGTCAAGACCTGGCTTCAGAAGGAATGTGACTTTGTGTCAAGACGTGGCTTCAGAAGGAATGTGACTTTGTGTCAAGACGTGGCTTCAGAAGGAATGTGACTTTGTGTCGAGACCTGGATTCAGGAGGAATATGACTTTGTGTCGAGACCTGGCTTCAGAAGGAATGTGACTTTGAGTCAAGACCTGGCTTCAGAAGGAATGTGACTTTGTGTCAAGACCTGGCTTCAGAAGGAATGTGACTTTGAGTCAGGACCTGGCTTCAGAAGGAATGTGACTTTGAGTCAAGGCCTGGCTTCAGAAGGAAGTGACTCTGTTTGGAGCTGGCGTTGAAAGAAATGTGACTTTGTGCAAGAAGTTGGCGTTGAAAGAAATGTGAGTTTGTGTAAGAAGATGGCGTTGGAAGGAATGTGACTTTGTGTAAGAAGTTGGCGTTGAAATAAATGTGACTTTGTGTAAGAAGTTGGTGCTGGAAGGAATGTGACTTTGTGTAAGAAGTTGGCGTTGAAAGAAATGTGACTTTGTGTAAGAAGTTGGCGTTGGAAGGAATGTGACTTTGTGTAAGAAGTTGGCGTTGAAAGAAATGTGACTTTGTGTAAGAAGTTGGCGTTGGAAGGAATGTGACTTTGTGTCAGAAGCTGGCGTTTGAAGGAATGTGACTTTGTGTCAGAAATTGACGTTGGAAGGAATGTGACGTTGTGTCAGAAGTTGACGTTGGAAGGAATGTGACTTTGTGTCAGAAACTGGCGTTGGAAGGAATGTGATTTTGTGTCAGAAATTGGCGTTGGAAGGAATGTGACTTTTGTGTCAGAAGTTGGCGTTGAAAGAAATGTGACTTTGTGTCAGAAGTTGGCGTTGGAAGGAATGTGACTTTGTGTCAGAAGTTGGCGCTGAAAGAAATATGACTTTGTGTCAGAAGCTGGCGCTGAAAGAAATGTGACTTTGTGTCAGAAGTTGGCGTTGAAAGAAATGTGACTTTGTGTAAGAAGTTAGCGCTGAAAGAAATATGACTCTGTGTCAGAAGTTGGTGTTGGAAGGAATGTGACTTTGTGTCAGAAGTTGGCATTGAAAGGAATGTGACTTTGTGTCTGGAGCACAAGAATGACTACTATTTTACTGGTAATGTCTATGTGTGTGTGTGTGTGTGTGTGTGTGTGTGTGTGTGTGTGTGTGTGTGTGTGTGTGTGTGTGTGCGTGCGTGTGTGTGTGTGTGGTGTGTGTGTGTGTGTGTGTGTGTGTGTGTGTGTGAGAGAGAGAGAGAGAGAGAGAGAGAGAGAATGTGTGTGTGCGTGTTGAGAATGTGCGTGCGTGCGTGCGTGCGTGCGTGCGTGCGTGCGTGCGTGCGTGGTGTGTGTGTGTGTGTGTGTGTGTGTGTGTGTGTGTGTGTGTGTGTGTGTGAAGAAATAAGATATCATTTTTTAATTGTTTATTAGGGTTTTCGTGTTTTTATTTGAATCCATTTCCAATTTGAATTTCATATTACTGTATATAAAAGATCACACGAAATCATATGCAGAATCCTGTTACTCCTGTCTAAGGGGAGTCACATTACTCTAATATGTAGAGCCTGTTAGCTTATGCTTGTGGAAGTACGTCCCTCTTGCGCTGGTGAAACAGTGAGGTCTTATTGTAACATATTCCTAAGCTTTCGCAACTTCGACACAGCTGTAGTAATCAAGGAGTGGGACCCTGACAAGTCACTTTGCGACAGATGTGTTCACCACCCAATTATGTGACACCTGTCGTAATTTGGATGTGTTGATCATAATGTTCTGCAAAGAACATATTTTCAGTGAAGACTGTTGGAAGACAATTATCGCTAGTATATGCTGTTAATGCAGAAGGGATGTGATAAACTTAGGTCTGTGTCTGGAAGAACTAAACTTGCAGCATTTCTTCATGTTTTCTGTTGGCTGTCAAGAAGTTATTATAGCAACTCTAAAACTATACAGTTACAATTGTGCAGGATAGACAAGATAAAACAACAAACCCAGTGGAGCCATATGTGGTGTGGTGTGGTGTGTGCGTGTGTGTGTGTGTTAGGTAAGGTCGAATGGCGCGGGGAGGGATGGAGGTGGGGGGGGGGGGACTACAAAGATGAAAGTGATATGATTGACAGAAAAAAAAAAATGAATGTAGTCATTCATTTACAAGATTGGATCCAGATTTGGGATTTGCTATTTAGCTGATTTAGACGATGATGATGTTGATTTATTCGCCATTTTTCTCACAAGAGCCGTTATGCTTTGAGTATAACCAGAAGAATGTTCACAGCCTTAGGATTCGTCTCATCTCATTACAACCGCTTTTGCGCTGATCATCTTGCAGCCACT
>CM031597.1:55830154-55920154 GCA_018398815.1 Conus ventricosus | reverse complement strand
GATTTATGTTGCACGCTGGTCTTATAAGTGTTTTGATTGCTGACTGTTACTAATCCTCCTATATGAATGCGTTTCCCGATATATGGATAGGGGCGTCTCACATTTGGAACCTGAGGTACATATTGAGACACTCTTCAAATTTGTAGAAAAAAATCTTTTTAAAATCACACATTGTTAATTTAAAAAAGAAAAAAAAGACTGCAGGTGGATGCTTTATTTCCCACTTGTTTCTGTCAGCTTTTTTGTTGCGACATTTGAGCTTAGTTGCAAAGCGAGACGACTGCAGGCGGAAATCTAAACAAATCTTAAATAAATGTTAGCGAACCGCCCAGAGAACGTGGACAAACGAGTCACAAGACAAAACACAACGCGTTTCGACCTCTTAGGTCTTCGTCGGGTGATAAATAAACGAATAAAACAACGAAAATTCACTTAGCTTTGATCGCTTCAGATCTTGAGCTTAGTTAAAACATCTAGGGACTCTTTGTAGTTAGGGGGCCCAATATACATATACATATATATAATATATATATATATATATATATATATATATATATATATATATATATATATATTACTGTTAGTTAGGCAGAATCATCTACCACTGCAGATATGAATGCGTATCTCCCCCTATTTCTTCAATCTAAGACATAAGAGCAAGCTTTGTTTATAATTCAATATTTCTTGCAGTCATTGCAACACCAAGCTGCTCTGTAAGTTGCTGGAACGGTGCTCGGTACTTATCCTTGGAATTTATTAGTTTGTTGTATTTTAGTCCCTTGCGGATTCATTCCAAGAACTGGCCCTCAGCACTTGTGTCTAGAGGATATCTTTTTTGTATTTTCTACTTTTCACAAGAAAATGTAGCTTGTTTTGCTCTTTCATGATTTTCTTTTGCTTCTTAGATGGCACCTTTGGTTGGTTTTTTGAAAACTCAACAAACATACTACGGTGTTGCACACCAGCCTTTTCTGGGATTGCATTCTTCTTAAAACTGAAAAGGCAGAGGAGTCAAATTACCACTTTCCGCGGTCACTGAGGAGAAACAACCAAGTTTCGAAATATCGGTATATGACCAGGAGTTACATGTTAGTGAGTTTCCCTCCCTATTGGAGGATGTCTCCCCCTTGGAGAATACAAGCTTGCTGAAGGCTCATTTTGAGAAGCATTTATTTATTTTTTCCCCATTCACCCACTCAAGCACATACTGTTAGTTAGGCAGAATCATTTACCACTGCAGATATGAATGCGTATCTCCCCCTATTTCTTCAATCTAAGACATAAGAGCAAGCTTTGTTTATAATTCAATATATATATATAATATATATATATATATATATATATGCGCGAGAGAGAGGGGGGAGAGAGAAAGAGAGAGAGAAAGTCCGGACACGAACGCGTACGCTCAATCCAACACAATCTCTCGCCGTCAGTCATGCACACTCCTTTAGTCACACACACACACAGCGGCATGAGTGACACGTGCGTGCGCGCTCACTCGCATGCAGCCTCCCGACTCTCGCTGGTACTGGTAAAGTTAATTATGGCCGTACCTCAGTTTTGTGTTTTTGCGGACGACCTGGATGACAACACATAAACCTTCACCTGGCCAGGAAATAGCACGCATACAACATGCGACAGTCAACAGCTGGACGCCTAGTAGTATATACTTCCCAAAGTAAACAAGCACAAAAAATGACATGAAATAAACAGACAAATAAATAAAGATATTTCGAACAAAGATGGCCTTCCTCCCTATCACCTTCGTCTCCAACGATCCATACCCTCACATCTATGTTGCAAGTGTGTGTGTGTGTGTGTGTGAAATTCTTCGGTTTTTTTCAAATATTAATCTTTTCCCCCTGAATAATTCTTATCCTTTTTATTACTTCCACCGAAGAGGTCCTCCTTTCTCCTACTCCGTTGGTTTGCTGGTCTGCATATCAGCAGAGCGCCGCATTTGTTACTGGGGCAATGTTAACGAACCCTTACGACCAAACCATTAGAATTTGGTGCCGATCCAATGTCGCGTGAAATCTGGGAACGTGATATCTGGGAAGGCTTCCCAGATATCACAGATTTTGGGGGGGAACGTGTTCCCAAAATGTACTGTGATATCTGGGAAGGCCCGTGATATCTGGAAACGTGGTCTTTCAGAGCTCAGAAGGGCAGAAAGAAGACAAAAAAGAATGGATTTTCGAGATAAGGTAGGAAACAATTTATTTAGGTTCAGTTGAGATCTTTGGTCTTCTTGTCACTTTTTTTTTCGCACGCGTTCCCAGATTTACCGTGATATCTGGGAACACGTTCCCAGATTTCACGATTGGAAGTTCAGGAAATCTGGGAACGCGTTCCCAGATAGGCCTATCACGGCTCCCAGATATTATACGACACCGGGACACGGGATCCCCGTAGCCAGATGACGACCCAGTGTCCAATGACCATGACCGCCGGAAAGTCACTGACCCTCAGAAATAGAAACCTTTACGATGGACACTCACAAACGCGCGAGGGAATGCCCATAAATCGGGAACGTGCTACATTCGCAAAGTGCCATGTTGATCTTTACGTCTCTTGTCAAAATACCATCAGCATACAGATAAAGAAGTCTGTGGGTCTGGATCCATCTCACCTGATCTATGCACGTAAGAACAGCTCAACTTTCAGTCCTGGGAAAGTCAGCTAATATTCTTTTCTATCAACTTAGAATTCAGCACAGAGCGATTCAAAACTCTTCCGGGGGCCGGAATAGCTCAGTTGGTAGAGCGCCGGACTCGTGATCCTGGGGTTGCGGGTTCGAATTTCGGTATAGGGGGATTTTTCCCTCGGAGTTAACATTGGTTCTGACTCCATTCCCCACACAGTCCTTCGAATGAGACTATAAACCGAGGTTCCGTGTGTGAACGTACGCACAACATCTTGCACACACGTAAAATCCCATCACCAACTTTCGGAAGAGAAGGCCAGTTTGGCCGTTGGTATGGATGACACGTGACACATAGCATGCACCTTCCCCGAAGATGGAGTATGGCTGCCTTAATGGCGGGATAGAAAAGGGTCATACACACAAAACTCCACTGCCTGGCTATACAGGGAGTGTCCGCAGGAGTATCAGCCTGCGTACGCAGAAAGAAAGAAAAGAAAAAACTCTTCCGTATTTTCGCAAGACAATCGGTAAGACTGAAGTAACGGGCAACCGCCATTCCTTCCATCACCACGGCTCATCAAAAGTGGAACTAAAGAGTACCGTTTCTATTAATCATGACTAAAACAAGAAGCAGAACATGAAGATTATGAAAACTACCGACTAGGCCCGTTCCGGGTTACCTTGTTGGGGGCACAACCTGTTGTTTGTGACTATGATCACAGCCGCTGTGGAAAGTCGCTCAAGCACATGCCGAGTGTCGCAGGTCAACTTTCGGACCCAGTGTATCAACAGAGAGAACCCGTTTGGCTTGGTACCAGGGACAGTAGTGAGATGGCCACATTGAACCAAAGATAGCGCCGTGGTCAGTGTGTCTTGACACTCTCGCCCTCACTGTCACTCTCATGTCAAGTTTGGGCGATCCATATCACACAGGCGTCCCATAAAATATAAGCAGTGTACACTTGGATTATTTGCGCTGTTCGTGACATTCTTCAAAGCGGTTTGTCCCTCTGTCAGAAATATTTCTAAACATCGCCTGATGGGTGCAGTGCTGGCGGCATCTAATCGACAATGATGGAAAACAGTACGGTTTAAATGCTACAAAAAAAAAGTCTTTTTAGCCAGAAGGTACTGTGCTCTGGGCATAGCATGTGTAAAATCTGCTGTGTCAACCTGGTGGCCTTGTGGTCCAGTGGTTATCATATAGGACTAGTCCAACAAAGGTTCATGGTTTGAATCCCAGGATATATATAGGCATACAATAAAAGCAATCTGACTTTAAATTCCCGTCAAGTCAGCGGCTCTTACATATAACAGAAACCCTCAGTACTTTTCAGCGTTTTGAATATCTTACAAAGAAACTGTGTGTGTGTGTGTGTGTGTGTGTGTGTGTGTGTGTGTGTGTGTGACAGTATGGATCTGCTGACACAATCGTTTACAAATGAATGTGTGTGTAATAAATTCGTGGGAAAGACCTGTGGTTGGCTGTAAGATTGCCCATGGGATTAATGACGTGACTGAAGCAATGACTTCCGTCCTAAGTCCCTGAGCTAGTGAATATCGCTGCCGTGATGTCGACCACTTGCATACAGTAGGGAAGTGGCGTAAACTGCCGCGATGTCGACCACTTGCATACAGTAGGGGAAGTGCCGTAAACTGCCGCGATGTCGACCACATGCATACAGTAAGGGAAGTGCCGTAAACTGCCGTGATGTCGACCACTTGCATACAGTAAGGGAAGTGCCGTAAACTGCCGTGATGTCGACCACTTGCATACAGTAAGGGAAGTGCCGTAAACTGCCGTGATGTCGACCACTTGCATACAGTAAGGGAAGTGCCGTAAACTGCCGTGATGTCGACCACTTGCATACAGTAAGGGAAGTGCCGTAAACTGCCGTGATGTCGACCACTTGCATACAATAAGGGAAGTGGCGTAAACTGCCGTGATCCAGTACTGAGCTACTCTTTGGTTGCTCATCATTTGCAGGGACGCACATTTGGCACGGCACTGGGTCTTTTTTTTTAGCCTGGTCAACCAAAGGGGTCATATCAGGGCTGTCATCTCCTAAGATTCCATTCGAGAAATTGTCTTGGGCACACGACGTGGCTCGCATTAGCCATAGTAGTAGGAAATACTAGCGTTTTAATTTCCTCGGTAGGCTTACTTTCATGTTTCAGCTTCGCAGGAATCAAAATGTGTTGGCCCACCAGTATTGCACAAAATATTTATTTATTTATTTATTTTAATTTTTAGTCATGACAGAGAGGGGTCCACTTTTTTCTTTGTTTGTTATTTTTGCTTTTTCTTTCCTGCCGATTTGAACGTATTTCCAGTTGAATTCGGTAAACTAGCTGGTAGTTACTTTTAAAAGTCAACTCCTCTTGCATGGTAATTTTCTATTTTATATAGGACGTTCATTTTCTTTTACAAGTAGGCCTAAGTTTACTTTTGTAAAAGAAAAGGAACGTTCAATACAAGACAAACAAGGTGCGAAGCATATAAACGTACTCCCAGTTTTCCAAACCGCTTATAAATCGGCTAAATGCTTTGTGAGATAAGAAATAAAGGCAAAATAACGGTTTTAACGGTTATTTAACCGATGTACACTTTTGAAACTGGTATTTTAGTCCTCACTGGGCTAAAGCCTGTGTACATACCAAATTTCATCCAAATCGGACAATATGTCAAGAATAACGGTTTTTAACGGTCAAATTTTTAAACACTATACAGAAGTGCCATTTGTGTGTGATAACCTTTCTATATACCAAATTTCATTAAAATCCACCTATATATTAGAAATAACGGCAGAATAACGGTTTTTTAACGGTGGTTTAATCCATTTTCAGCATTACATCACTTACATACGGACAGAGGCTCCGATTTGTCACAAGATCATCCAAACCGCTTATAAATTGGCCAAGTACTTTCTGAGATATTCCATAAACAAGAAAAACCGTTACAGGCCGTTACAACCGTTAGTAACGGCTATAACGGGGCAAACTAAAACATCAGGCATCATCCGTGACCCATAATGAACATATCTGCTAATTTTCATAAAGGTCAGCCAAGTACTTTCTGAGATATTCCATAAAGAAGAAAAACCGTTACAGATCGTTACGGCCGTTAGTAACGGTTATAACGGTAAACTAAAACATCGGGCATTATTCGTGACCCATAATGAACTTACCTACAAATTTTCAGAAAGATCGGCCAAGTACTTTCTGAGATATTCCATAAAGAAGAAAAACCGTTACAGCCGTTAGTAACGGCTATAACGAGGTAAACAAAAACATCGGGCATCATCCGTGACCCATAATGAACGTAATTGCTCATTTTTTACAAAGATCGGCCAAGTACTTTCTGAGATATTCCGTAAAGAAGAAAAACCGTTACAGGCCGTTAGTAACGGCTAGAGCGGTAAACTAAAACATCGGGCATCATCCGTGGCCCATAATGAACACACCTACAAATTTTCAGAAAGATCGGCCCAGTAGTTTTGTCTGGAGCGAGTGGAACACATTTTGACCACGGACACACACACACACACACACACACACACACACACACACACAGCATTTCTTCGTTCCCATTCTAAAGTACTCCCTGTTCTATAAGAACTGGGAGTACAAAAAAGATAATGAAGGAGGCTAAAAGAGTAAACTTCTAAAAGTCATTACCAGCTAGTTTACAGTTTGGCAAACCAGTTGCGATTCCACTCCTGGCCTCGATGACATCCATTACCAGTTTTTGAAACATCTCCTAGAAAGCTGTCTCCAGACACTTCTAAAAGTCTACAATCATATCTGAACCAAAGGTACTGTACACCCTTTCCAACATCCATGTTCCCAAGATCGGAATAGATTTGACCAGCCCTTTGAATTATAAACAATATCGTTCATTAGCTTTGACTGCATTTGCAAATGAATGAAAAAGAAGGTAAATTGTCGTCTGGTGTGGAAGCTGAAAACTGATGCCTTTTGGCCAAAGAGCAGCTCGGTTTTCTCAAGTATCGCTCTACCATTGACCATTTAGTCTGTCTTGAAACCACCATCCGCAATGCGTTCATTCTCAATGTAAGGGAGTATTATTAGAAGGGCATAGGTTTGTCACGGAGAAAATGTCTCAGATAAATATCCTAAGACTGAAAGCTGCATTTCTAGCATTGCAACTCTTCCAAGAGAAATTAAAAGGAAAACGTATACAACTTATGACTTGTGTCTTGCATTCAGATCATGGGTACCAGCCACTCAGATGCTTGCAATTCGTCATCGTTTTAACTATGGTCATGGTGTATCAACAGTAACATTTGGCTTCGTGCAACTTAAATATCAGGCAAGTTAAACGCCGTTGCTGATTATGAATCTAGCTAGGCAAACTGACATGGATGGAGAATGGAAACTAGACAGCAACTGCCTCAGAGCTTTCCAAGTGCTGAGCATTTTCCATTCTGTTGACTTGTTTGCTTTAAAGTTAACAACATAAAACAAGCAGATGGAGAAATGTGTATCACACAAACCTGACCCAGCTGCTTCTGCTGTTGACACATCTCACCATCTACTGGAAAAACATGACTGCAATTGTTTCCTCCTTTCAGTGTGATGACACGAGTTGTTTAGAAAGTCAAGCAGGACAATGCCACAGGTGTGCTGGTAGTGAGGGACTGACCAAAACAGGCACTTCAACAGCTGTTGCTGGTCCCACCTGTGCAGCTTCCTTGCAGGACCAGGCTTTTTACATCTCCCCAACCAGCCAGAGGCAGTGCATCCCCTGGTTCATTAAAGATGCCTGAACCTGCTAGTTTGCACGATCTGCAGAAAGGGTACCAGCAAAGGAAGCAGTGGACCTTCTGATGGACTTATGGCGTCCGTCTTCTTCAAAAGTATACAGGAACAGAAAATGGCTAGGCCTCGCATGACACTTCCCTTTTTATAGCAAACTCTCTTGCAGAGCTGTATAGTACAGAAGCAAGACACAGTGCAATAAATGTAGTCAGAAGTGCTGTTTCTGTTTAAGCACCCGGAGGGGGGGGGGGGGGGGCGCATCTGGCTGTCATCCAGTTGTGTCATTTGGTGATGGAGGTATTTCAAAACAGGCCATCACTTCCGAAATATCTGGAAGTTTAGGATGTTGATGTAGTTGTTCAGTATTTAAGAAGCTGGGATTCTGCAGAGAAATTTGACCTCAAGCACCTCACCCTGAGACTGGTAATGATTTTAGCATTAGTGTCAGGTCAGAGAAGCCAAACTCTCTATGCTTTGACTGTTGGTAATGTTAAATTTAGTGATGGAAGCTGCACAATAACTTACAGGTCTACTCTCAAACTGTCAAAACCAGGAAAGCATTTAAAGCCATTAGATAAGATAATGTTGCTTATAGCCCAGCCGACCGCAAAGGGCCACATCAGGGCTGTTAAAGCCATTAGAAATAATATATACAGGAATACTTGAAGAGAACAGAGGGACTCAGACAAGGGAAAAAACAAATCATTTCCTATGTAAAACCATTTGGACATGTCCTGAGAGAGACTCCAGATGGATAAAGACAGTGGTGGAGTTACCTGGAGTAGACGGTTCAAAGTTTTCGAACATAGTACTGCAGCAGCTGGTACATCAGCAGCTTTTAGTAGGGATGTGCCTATTGACTGGTCACTGCTGGCTGGTCAAGAGAAAGTACTTTCGGAAAATCTTATGCAAATTTGTTGAATAAAAAAAAAGCTTCAGCCAGTCTGTTTTTTGGTGGAGTCCTTAAAATACTTTGAAAATTCATTATGGAAAAGTTTGTAAATAAAATAATGCAATCATTCTGACAACCTGTTGCCACATTTTAAGAGAGTGCTAAGTTTGCCAAGCTGTAAATACGCTGGAAACTCACTCTGCAGACTGTGTAGTTGCTGCGTTGACCTCCCTCCCCCCCCCCCCCCCCCCCCCCCCCCCAAATTCTCTTGTGAAAGTGGATGAACCAATCACTATGGGGAAAAAATAAAAATCGAACAAGACTTACATGTAAGTTGTAATTTAACTGAGATCATTCAAAGTATAGTGATGGAAAGGAGCATTCACACAACCTCCCTCCACAGCTCTAACATTTCTCAATCCCACCCTGGATTAGTTTGTACTCCCGAGGAAGTCAACCATGTCTAAAAACCGGCAATGATTCTGCACTCAGCATCTCATGCACATGCTTCCCATCATGATACTCTAAATTAAACAACTTATATGTAAGCCTTGTCTAATTTCATTATTATCCTCTGATGTTTCAGTTATGTAGAAACTCAAGGAAAGTTGAACAGTCTTGGTCTTCAGGATAGCAGCCCACTTCATGCTAGAGTTTCCACCCTGAATTTGTGACAGTATATTGTGTGCAATGTCACTGAAGCATCTTGAAAATGAGTCCTTCAAATGAATGCAGACACTTCAGCATTCACAAATGAATTGTTTTCTTGGACATACCATTTACATATTTTATTAGTTGAAGCACTGGATGTGATCTGATAATTGAACTGGATCCACATGAAGATGGCAGCATCGTTATTTTATGCATGTACTAATCTGCCGACCATTTGCGTTTATTTCACTTTTTTCCTGAACCACACCATGAAATTTCCAATAATGTAACAAATCGTAAACATTTTAATTTCTCCTGTATATGGGTGCACCCCATCTCACAGTGTGTGTATTATCTCCCCCTTTCAGAGTGTGCATGAACTTGCTCACACACAGTCATACTGTACTTTCACAGTCAGTCAAACATAGAACTTCCATCCTTTTTCCCCCCCCCATTGATATAGGCTTATATATTCAGAATGTTTATGGACCACCATAGATTAGTGAATGGATGGACGTTTTTCTATTGTTGCATTTCTCTTTGCTTGGCTATATTTTTCTGTTTATAGTAAAGCATCATTAAAACATTAAATGTGAGATGCTATAAATGTTTTTCTTCTTTTTTTCCAGTTATATGTATGACAGCATTATCGGCGCTGGCGCATAATCATGCATGTGTGTGTGTGTGTGTGCATGTATGCGCACTTTGCAATAGATTCTATTCAGACATATGACTTATGTTGGAGACTTGGAGATTCTCACTGCAAGGAACTTCTTCTTGCTATTACCGTTTTGATGTTGATATCATTGTTGTGAGTGTTTTCATGAGCTTGGGTGCATATGTTTGTCTTTTCATTTAAGCTGTTGCAACTAATTTCTTCTATGCCTTGATTTCCAAAGGTAATCCAGTTTTTGAGTTGCTTATTTCATTTTGTATCAAAATGTCAACGAAAACATCAGTTACACTGTAGCTGTGTTACTTGGTTTTTTCCCAGTCTGGGTCAACCTGCTGTACAGCATTCGTGAAATCTACTCTGTTTACACTACAAATGTTTTGTATGTACTCTCCACTGTGTGTTTTGTTTTATCAGTGAACTGTAGACATGTTTACATGTGCTTTGTTTTATCAGTGAACTGTGGACATGTTACATGTGCTTTGTTTTATCAGTGAACTGTAGACATGTTTACATGTGCTTTGTTTTATCAGTGAACTGTAGACATGTTTACATGTGCTTTGTTTTATCAGTGAACGTAGACATGTTTACATGTGCTTTGTTTTATCAGTGAACTGTGGACATGTTTACATGGAAAGAACATTCAGTTCACAAATGGAAAAGATCTGCATCTTATTTAAAGATAAGATAAGATAAGATAATGTTGCTTATAGCCCAGCCGACCGCAAAGGGCCACATCAGGGCTGTCACCACGTTAAAATCAACTCACCAGTCATTAAATAAAAACAAAACAAACAAAAAAACTTTCACACATCTCTTTAAATGACATCGTCTAGAAACGTACCAGAAACTTCGTTAAAAATCTTTCTTCCGTAAATCTTAAATCAGATGAAAAATGTCAATCTCTCTCAAAAAGTCAAGGATCACATCAGGCGGGACATCCCTGAACAGGATCTTCATGGACTCTGCCGTAAAATGTTTGTGTCTCACATCGTGCAAGTCCCAACACTCTAAAAGAACATGTTTCATTGTGAGTGGCGCATGACATGGAATGCACCACGGAGCTTCTTCACTCTTTAAAAGGTAAGCATGGGTAAAATACGAATGGCCGGTGTGTAGCCGGCACAGAACCGTTTCCTCTTTACGACCTCCCGACGTGGATGGGAGGAAGTCCTTAAGGTTTGGACGGATCTGAAAGAGTTTGTTATTCGTCTGTGTGTTCCAATCCTCTTGCCAGAGGTCTCTCACATAATCATTAATTTTGGGTTTCACATCTGAGCAGGGGATAGGCCTATAAGTGTTGGACAGTTTCTCTCTTGTGGCGTTCTTGGCTAAACGATCAACCATTTCGTTCCCGCCGATGCCAACATGACCTGGAACCCAAGCAAGAGTAATGTTGTAACCGTCCGCCTTCAACTTGCTAAAAAGTTCAAAAAAAAGTAAAAGTTCTGGATGCTGAAGGTTGCGGCCAGCTATGGCCTCCAAAGCTGACAGCGAATCCGACAGAACCAGAAAGTCCCTCTTTGAAGAATGTGAGATTATCTTCAAAGCCAGAACCAGAGCAGTAAGTTCAGCAGAATAGACAGAAGCATCTGAATGTATATGTTCCAACAGTATCTGAGAAGGAGCCCCAGGGCAGTAGGCTGCACAGGCCACTCCATCCTCAGACTTGGAACCGTCAGTGAAAACTTTTTGATAGGATGGGAATTTGGAACAGAGGTCAGCATACAATGCCTTGTACGCCAGAGAGCTGGTAGACTCTTTGCGAAAAGCTGCAAGATCGAAGCAAATCTCTGGTGTGAAAAAGGTCCACGGAGGTTGATCCGGAAACTTGGAAAAATCGGAAACTACTCCCAGGTCTAGACCTGCATTCTGCACGTGAGGCTGCATACGAAGACCAAACGGCGGAATACATTTAGGGTTGTTTTCAAACTTACTTTGGAACGGAGGGTCAAAGACACAGTCATAGGCAGGGTTTTCTGGTTCTGAGAACAGTCGGATATAATAATTCAAAGACAGTTTCAGCCTGCGGTTGGACAGTGAAGGTTCACCTGCCTCTGCGTACAGGCTGTACACAGGGGTGGTGCGGAACGCTCCAAGACAGAGACGAAGCCCTTGATGGTGGATAGGGTCCAAGAGTTTGAGGTAAGATGATCTTGCAGAGCCGTACACAGCACAACCGTAGTCCAGTTTGGAACGGACCAAGGCTCTGTAGAGGTGCAGCAAAGTTTTCTTATCAGCGCCCCAGTCAGTGTGCGCTACGACCCGCAGAATATTCAGTGCTTTCTGACAAGCAGTTTTGAGATTTTTGATGTGGCTGAGAAAGTTAAGTTTCTGGTCAAAAATGACTCCCAGAAATTTGGCCTCTTTAACAGCTGGAATGGGAGATTTCCCTACTTGAAGTTCAGGATCTGGAAAAAACTGACGGAAATTATGGAAGTGAATACACTGTGTCTTTGAAGCAGAAAAGGTGAAACCGTTTTCATCTGCCCATCGATGGATTTTATCCACACAAAGCTGGAGCCTGCGCTGGACACTCGGGTACAGGCTTCCAGTTGCGTAGACAGCGAAATCATCCACAAACAATGAGCAGTCTGAACCCTGCTAAACTGATTTAACAATGTTATTGATCTTAATACTAAAGAGGGCAGGAGACAGTATGCTCCCCTGTGGAACACCCAACTCCTGCTCGTGGACATCAGAGAGAGTGGTGCCAACCCGGACCTGAAACTGTCGTTCTGCCAAAAAATTTTGAAGGAAAAGCGGATGACCTCGAAAACCCAGATCATGGAGATCATGAAGTATCCCCGACTTCCAGGTGGTATCGTAGGCCTTCTCCAAGTCAAAAAAAATTGCCACTGCATGCTGTTTGTTCAGAAAGGCGTTCCGAAGTGTAGATTCCAGACGAATCAAATGGTCAACAGTAGTCCGATGTTTGCGGAAACCACACTGTTCTTTCGCCAAAAGGCCATCGGTTTCGAGTTTCCACATAAGCCTAGCATTGACCATTTTCTCCATCAGTTTACAGACACAGCTGGTCAAAGCTATTGGACGGTAGTTTGATGGATTAGAAAGATCTTTTCCAGGTTTGGGGATGGGAATAATGAGGGCTTTTCGCCAAGAGGGCGGAAAGAAACCTGTAGTCCACACATGGTTGTATACCTGTAACAGTATATTCAGACCTTCTTGCGGAAGATGTTTCAACAGTTGATAATGGATTTCATCTATACCTGGAGAGGAATCGTTGCAGGACAGTAAGGCAGATTTCAGTTCATTTAAAGTGAAAGGAAGATTGTAGTCTTCCATGTTGTCTGACGAAAAGTTGCAGGGTGATTTTTCTTTAAGGGTTTTATTTTTGACAAAAGTGGCTGATTTGTTAGAAGAGGAGAAATTCTTTTCTATGGTTGAAGCCAGCAGATTAGCAACTGCTTTTTTCTCTGTTATTAAAGAGTCAGCAAACTTGAGATGGTTCACAGTGGGACAGGTGTTCTTCCCTTTGATTTTCTTAATGATGTTCCACACTTTTTTCTTGGAAGTTTTCGATGTCAGCCTGGAGCAGAAACTTCTCCAGGACCGACGTTTACTGATTTTAAAAGTGTGTCTTGATTTAGCACGGAGTTTCTGATGGGCTCGAGCGTTGGGACCTGAAGGTCGTTGGTACACCTGACGCTGAGCCCGTTTTCGAACTTTGGAAATTTGTTGGCAGTCTGAATCAAACCAGGGTGTTTTTGGCATTTGAAGTTTATCGGAAGACACTGGAATACAAGCTTTAGCACACTTGATCATAGTGTTAGTCAGTGATTCTGCTGGGTCCGGACTCTGAAGAAAATCAGTGTCCTGGAATTCTTTTGAAATAGTGGCTGCAAAGAGATCCCAGTTTGCTTTCTTATAATTTAGATGTGGAGAGACAGAGACTTGTTCAGTTATTACGGGTTGTAAACAAACAGGGAAATGGTCACTTCCGTGCAGATCGTCATGGACAGACCACTCATAGTCCAGGACCAGCGAGGGGTCACAAACCGACAAATCTAAACACGAAAGTGAACCTGTGGAAGAGTGGAGGTAAGTTGCAGATCCGTTGTTCAGACAACACAAATCCAAATCCGAAAGGACATCCTCAATTAGCAGACCTCTGGATGACGTACTGACACTACCCCAAAGAGGATTGTGACCGTTAAAGTCACCCAACAGCAAAAAAGGTTGAGGAAGTTCACCTATCACAGACTGACAAGGTCCTGACGACAAACCGGGACAGAAGGTGGAAGATAAATGGAACAGATTGTCACAGTCTTGTGGAGAGTGACTCTCGCAGCTACAGCCTGAAGGGAGGTAGACAGAGCGACAGGACTATACAACAGAGTTTTGTGTATGAGAAGGGCAACACCGCCCGACAGTCCCAACGTGGATGGTTGTGCAGGTTTTGAAAGAACATTAAAGCCAGAAAGAGTAAAGGTCTTCTGGCTTTGAATTTGAGTTTCTTGAAGAGCCACGACGGAAGGTTTTATAGATCGACACAGAAGCTGCAACTCCTCAAAGTTGGAATTTAGTCCACGGATATTCCAATGGGATATTGTACTATCCATGGTGCAGAGGGCGAAAAGGAGAGAAATCAGGTCAGCTCCTCCTCAACGTCTGCTTCCAATGGAGTGAATTTATTTTATAGTTTCACTAAACTGTGTTGTTCTTCAGACCTGCTGGCAGACTTGCCAACAGGCGAAGAAGGTCTGGATTTGGGAGACGGTGGAGGTTTCTTCCTCATCTCCACCATCTCCACACTGGGTGGAACTCCCTTGCCCGCACGGGCACTGGACAGAGGAGTTCGAGGCTTGGGTGCTGGTTTTTTAATCTGCCCAGCAGCAGATGTTGTAGACTGCTGGGCAGTCTGAGGGGTGGCGGATTTTTTGCCTCCACCAGGGGCAGTCACTTTGGGTTGGGAGGTGGTGGACCCGCTTCCACCAGAGCTGACAGTTCTTCCTTGCAGTGTCTTGGAAAAGATAAATTCATCAGTCTGGCAGCAGACTGACCTAGTGGAAACTTTCTTTACGGCCGAAGCATACGAAGATGCTGTTGGCGTCTGACTGCCAACAACCTGTTTGCGGGCCTCAAAAAGGAGATTTTCTTTTCAGTTTTTACTCGTTGTATAGCGGATTCCTGAATCCAAAGAGGGCAGTTTCGGGAAGAGGAGGGATGGTCGCCACCGCAGTTAGCACAATGTGCCGGATCTTTACACGGCCCATTATGCGTTGCCTTGCAGCAAACACCGCACACCTCCTGCTCAGAACAACGGTCTCTGACATGGCCAAACCTCTGACATCTGAAGCACCTCAACGGGGACGGAACATACATCTGAACTCTGACGTTCAGGTAACCAACTTTGATGACTGGAGGCAGCACGGGGTTGCAGAAGGTCAGAAAGAGGGTGTTGGTGGCCACTCTCTCTGCACCTTTCTTTACTGTCACCCTGCGCACCTCCGTCACACCCTGGGACGCCAGTTCCGTTTTGATCTCTGCCTCTGAGACACCTGTTAGATCTCTGCAGCGAATCACTCCTTTTGAGGAATTTAACTGTTTATGGGGAGTCACCCTGATCTCCCTGTCCACTATTTTTGTTGCCCTCAACAGCTGTTCAGATTGCTTCTTTGATCGACATTGAATGAGAAACGAGCCATTCCTCAACCTTTTTACGGACTGAGGGTCACCTGCTAGACCTTGAAAGCCCTTTTGTATGGCAAAAGGGCTCAGAGCTGAAAGGGGTCTTTCCTGCTCCGTCCCTTCCATCACGAGCCAGGAAGCCCAGAAACCTGTCCTCTGTCTAACCTCCGTATCAGAATCACTGTCTGTTTCAAATTCCCCTGAAATAGGGGATGCTGCCTTCCTCTTCCTTTTGGGGGGGGTAGTTTTTTGAAAAAGCCATATTTTGTTTATTGTGTTTCATCCCTCCCTTACCCACCCACCTTGGAGTCCAACTAAGGGGCCAGGACCAAGAAACCAATGTCTTGACCCCTTCCAGGCTTCGGGAGAGACATACGACAAACAGAAGCCACCAACCCTATCCCCCCTGATCATGCTCAACTCCCGGGAACAGAGAGCTGAGCACTGCAGGGGTTTACTTGGCCAGCAGGGGAACTGTCTGTCTTGACCCAACCCCAAGAAGGGGAGCCGATTAGTACACCCGGGCCAAAGTGTACTCCCTGTCTAGGAGAGGTCCGAGCCAAAGTGATGTGTTGAGAGCGCTGGCCCTCTCAATCACCAGGATCTCATTCCCCTCCGACACAGGTCGCACCACACGGCAAACGCGGCGGATCTTAAGGAGACCACAGAGAGAAAAGGAGTGTGGAAAAGAAGACTTGAAGGGGAGACGAAGATAGAAAAGGGCCAAATAAGGGAGGCAGAAAACAAGAAAAGGAGAAAGGCGGGTTACTCTTAGTCAGGATCCTCACCCTTAGCCTATCTGACATGGGAAGCCCTACCAGGGGCATCAACTCCTTACCACGTTACGCTTAGGTCAGACAGCATCTTGGCTTTCTCGGACCTAGAAGCAGTTTGACAAAACCAGCCTATCTCCGAGTAATGATGCCCCCGCCAGCAAAGCCTAAGGGATCACTGGACCGCGCAAGCCCTCCGACCACGACAAGGTCGCAACCCCCGGAGGGATCTTATTTAAAGAAAACGAGATATGTTTTTCAGTATATAAGACAGAAGACATATTCTACTGCTTTCTCCAAGACACACATTTTGATCGTGAATTAGATGCCTACTATTCAGCTGAATGGGGTCATATTTGTTTCATTGAATCCAATAATACACAATCTTGAGGAGTTGGCGATACTGTTTGACAAAACAATTACAACTTCAAAGTAAGTCAAGGCAAAAGCAGTCAACAAGGGCCACAATGGCAACTTTACATTGGTCTTAATTTCAACTATGTATAAATATTTACTGCTTGTGCATTTATTTGGTCCAGAGACACTCCAGAATTTAATGGAAGAGTGGAAGGTTACATAATAAACTGAGTTATACAAATATCATAGCCAAAAACTGGAATTTAGTAAAGGACCCAAATGTTGATTATCATAATTTGATCATAATCACTTTTTATCATTAACATGTGAACAATCCAAATGTTAAACAAAAAGTGGAATAACAGATGTTAAATTTAGAGCTAACAGATATATGGAAGGGCTTACTTAGATGATGAAAGCAGATTTACTTGGCGAACAACAAATTCTCTCCAACAAAGTTGACTGGCCTTTGTTGCTGTATCGGTAACGTTTGTCCAGTATGTTGAAGACAGTCAGTTGCCTACAGATTGGATCACTCGATGATTGTCCTGAAATTATCTTTTGGAAAAGATGTCAAAAGAAGCAATATTTAGAAATGAAATAATTTCCTTCCAATGGATCTAATTTATATAAAAGAAATTAAAGCAAAAAATACCATAGACGAATGTGCAGTCATACTGAATGAAAGATAAGAAATTCATAATATTCCTAGCAATCAAAGACAGCTAACGATAAGAGACCAACTCTTTCTAGATGTTTTGCTTATGAATGTGAAATTAAAAACAATAACATACTGATCTGCAAAGAAACAGAATGTAGCAAAACAGGAGAAGCAACAGGAAAGCAACACTGAAAAGTTACAGAAAAAAATGTCTGAAAACCAAAGAAGATAAGTACAGTTTGGAAAATACAATGTGGAAATTCGAAGTAGAAAATTCATGGGTTTATATTGCACTCAAGAGCAAGATGGATAGGTGAAGGTGAGAAAGTATCTAAATGTTTCTGTAATCTACATTTAACACCAAAAAAAAGGCAGAAAGTGAGAGAGAAAGAGAGAGAGAGAATGTTGCTAATAGCCCGGCCAACCACAAAGAGTCATACAGGGGCTGTCACCATGTTGAGGTCAACAAACAAGTAATCCAAAAAAAAAAGACATGTATTCATACAACTCATTAAAAAACACTTGCTAAAAACACACCCAGAATTTCGTTAAAACCTTTCTTCCTTAAAATCTGAGATCAGATAAAAACTGTTGATCTCGTTCACAAATTCAAAAGTTATATTAGGTGGGACATCCCTAAACAAGGTTTTCATGGAGTCTGCTTCAAAGTGTTAATGTCTGACATCATGTAAGTCCCAAGACTCAATATTACCATTTTTCAATGTGAGTAGTACATGACATGGAATGCACCACAGAATTTCTTCACCTTTTAAAAGATAAGAATGGGCAAAAAGGAGTGGCCTGTGTCCAAACAGCTCAAGATTGTTTCTTTACGGCTGCCCCTGGAACATGGTAAAAACTCTTTCAGGTTTGGAGGGATTGGAATAGTTTGTTTTTCATCTGCAACTCTCATTCCTCTTGCCAGTACTTTGGGTTTCAGATCAGTGTTTCAAATAGACAATCTGCTCAACTCTTTCCTTGTAGCATTCTTGGCAAGTTGATCTGCCACCTCAATGCCTTGAATGCCCATACGGCTAGGAACCCATGCAAAAACTATGTTGTATCTAACTGATTTCTGAAAGGCATACAATTCAAATAATTGCAGAAGTTGAGGTTATGACCAGCAATGGCTTCCAAAGCAAAAAGGGCAGAAAGCATATGAATTCCCTGGGGTGGAATAGAATTGGTGTGGTCATCAAATTTCTGTAGGAACTATGGGTCAAAAACATATTTTTGGGATTCAGAAGAGATTCAAACAGTAGTTCAAGGTAAGTTTCAGCCAACACTTAGACAGGGACGGTTCTCCTGCCTCAGCATACAGTGTGAACAGGGGTGGTGCAGAATGAACCCAGTTGAAGCCCTTGACAGTGGATGGGATCTAAAGTTTTCAAGAAATAAGGTCTGGAAGAACCATACATCACACAAACATCATTCAGTTTGGAGCGGATCAAACCCCTGTAATGGTGGAGAAGAGTTTTCTTGTCAGCTCCGCAATCCGCATGTACCATAACTCTCAGAATGTTAACTGCATTTGAAAAAAAAAAAAAGGTGCTACGTAAGCAAATGTATGAGGAGAAAAATAATAATAAACAGTGGGAGAGAAGTGAGTTGTCAAAATGAGACAATGAACATGAGTGAAGTCTTTATTTTCATGACAGTCTGTATAGAAAGAGAAGCATTGAAAACTGCGAAATCACTAATACAGTGAAGGATTTTTTTGTCATGAAGAATCAAAGAACATAGGAGAAATCACCTGAAAAGAAAATTCATACTCTCTTAAAAAAAAAAAAAAAAAAAGCAATAAAAGCCTAGGCACATATGGTTTTACATCAAAATATTTTTCAGTTTTTTAAATCAATGTGAGTTTTAACAGTTTCTTTGTTAAATGATGGCTTCAGACGTGAAGAATTATTTTCCCTTCAGAAAATGTAGAAGCCCATAGTAAAGCCAAAGCCCTGTTCTCGAGGAAAAAACTGCAAACAGCCTGTCAGAGCTGGCATGAAAAGTCCGCTTCCATGAATATGGAAACAGACATGCATGGTCTACGGAAACTGGCCAAAAATCTGAATGAAGACAGCCCAAGCAGAGGAAAAACAGTCATAGACCAGAACCAACAGCTCAAGACAGGAAAAGCAGCAGCCAATACTTTTGCAGAGCTGTGCAGAGAAGTCAGTACACTCCACATGCCCAGAGAGCACATCAAGCAGGTTCGTGAAGAAAAAAACTCATCTCTTGCTCTCAGACCCAACCAGAGCAGACAACAGCTGCATGAAGGATACCCTCAACATGAAGGAACTCAAGCAAAGCATCGGCAAGCTGAAGTCAAAGAAAGCCCCCGGGCCTGATGGTGTTACTGGTGACATGCTAAAGCACCGTGGCCCTGTCTCAAGATTAGTCCTGCTTCAGATCTTCAACCAAAGCTGGAGAAGAGGAGTTGTGCCCCCAATCTGAAAGGAAGCTGCGATCATCCCAATCCTGAAGAAGAGGAAAGACAAAAGACCCTAGCAGCTACCACCCTATCAGCCTCCTAAGCACTGTAGGCAAGATGTTGGAAAGAATGGTCAACCGCCGACTTACCCACTTCCTAGAAGCTCGTAACATCCTCTCTCCCACCCAGACAGGTTACAGGAAATTCCGCAACACAGAAGATCAACTCACCCTCCTAGTCCAGAACATTGAGACTTCCTTTCAGGAGAAGAGGAAAACCCTTGCTGTTTTCTTCGGTTTGCCTCAAGCTTTTGATAAAGTATGGAAGGAGTGACTCATACTGTAACTTCTTTAAGCCGGAGTGCATGATAACATGTATAAGTGGATCAATCACTTACCTCTTCTCCAGACTGCAAGAGTCAAACTGGACAGCTTCCACAGCAGGAAGCACAAGCTGAGAGAGAGTGGTGTGCTCTCCCTAACATTGTTTCTGGAGTTTATCAATGACATCACAGACAGCATCCCCAAACACACCTCCAACAGTGTACACACAGACCATCCGGCAGTGTGGACATCTTCCGAATACACCAGCACAGCCACCTAGAGAATGCAGGAAGTTGTCAACAACATCACTGCATGGGCAGACACCTGGGCCAAAAACTGAAGTCTACCAAGACCACCCCAGAGCTTAATCTAGGATTTTTCAAAAAGGGGGGCTGTCCCCCCTCATATCAAAAAAAGGGGGCACTCCCCCCCCCCCCTCCCCTGCCCCCAGTGCCACTTCTTCAGCCAATCGTCTTGAAACCGGTGTTCCCTTGCACTGGCACTCTTTTCGGGCTGCTTCTCCGAGCTTTTGGATGTAGTCGCAGTTTCTTCATGATCTTCTCCATCCTCGCAAGGCACAGAATCTTTTTTTTTCACTTTTCTTCCATGAAAGTCGAAGTCAAATAGGGAGGGTGCACGCTTCCTTTTGGTAAATATCCAATATGGCACCTTAAACTCTCGCAACTTCTCATCGGTGATTGAGAAGGAGGAGATGAACGCCGCCGACTGGTTGATTTACACTAACAGCCAATGAAATATCAAGAAATCATTCGCTCCTGCTCAGTCCTAGTGTCAGTTTTTTCAAGCAGACGACAAACGAGCGCCTGCAACAATCAGTGAACAGGGCGGGCAGTCCTGCAACTGTGCGGGAGTCTGCCCGTGTTAAGACTCGATAATTGCAGGAAGGAACAGATTTTCGGGGGATTGCACAAATCCCCACACACTAGATTAAGCTCTGCACCCATACACTATTCTCTCTCTCCACGGCCAACAATCAAGTCAAACTGAGGCTCCAGAAAAAGACATTACCACAGACAGACGCACCAACTTTTCTCGGAGTCAAGCTTGATGTCCACTTAACCTGAAAGCCTCAGATTGAACAGATGTAAAGAAGAGGTATCCGCAAGCTAGCCCTGCTAAAGAAGCTGGTGGGAATGACTTGGGGAGCAGACTTCTCACCCGAGTCTACACAGGAGCATTCAGACCCACCATGGAGTATGCCTCAGCCTCCTGGGGAACTGCCTCCAAAACAAACAAGTCTAGGCTCGATAAAGTCCAAAACATGGGCATTCGAGTCATCCTTGGAGCCATGAGGACTACCCCAATCCATGAGATGGAGAAGACTGCCAACCTTGAGCTGCTGGGGAGAAGACGTGACCTAAACACCTTGATGCAGGATGAAAAACTACGTTGTCTCCCCTTGCACCCCCTCCATCAAACTTGATGATCAGGATGAAAAACTACGTTGTCTCCCCTTGCACCCCCTCCATCAAAGACTCTCACAGCCCACCAAGAATCACCTCAAACGTCAGAGCCCCAACCACCAGTACAAGGCCCTGAGAGACCAGAATACTGACATCCTTCAAACAGAAGATACAGCCTGCCAAGATCTTGTCATGCCTGACTGGAAGCTTGACCAAGAGATGGAGGCCTCCATCAGTCTAGGGTTTCCCGGAATCACAAACAGAGATCAGCCACCTCCTGTTCTCAAAGCTCTAGCTCTGGTTATGATTGAAGATACATACACTCCCAGCTCCTGGACCCATGTCTACACAAACAGATCAGCCAAGGAAGCCACACACAATGGAGGCAGTCGAGTACATATCAGATTTCCTGATGAAGACAGCAGGAACATTGCGTTCCCTGGAGAAAAGTTCTGTACCAACTTCAGAGCTGAAGTCCTAGCCATCAAAGAAGCGGCAGACTTCCTCTCCTCCTGTGGAAGATCCCTCACCTGCATTGCCATCTTCACTGATTCCACGTCCACTCTCCAGGCCCTCGGCTCCCCCGATCCTCAACCTCTGATCCAATCCCTTAAGGCCTCCCTTGCCACTTTAACCCAAAAAGCTCCAACTACCCTCCAGTGGGTCCACGCCCACGTTGGTCTCCCGGGAAACGAGCATGCTGACCGATTAGCGAAAGCCAGAAGCCAGCTTCCCTAGCCAGCCTCCCTACCACAGATGAAGAAGTTAAAACACTCCTACGTGGTGCATTCAGAACTGACTGGATTAAAATTAACCAAGGCACACCAAGACCCCATCCACACACTGGAGACAAAACACCAAACATTTTCTGCTTGCGCACTGGGCATTGTGGCCTGTGTGCCCACCTCAAGAGGATAGGAGCCGCAGACTCAGCCCTGTTTCACTGTGGGCAATCGGACCAGATACCAGCACATGTCCTCCAGGACTGTCCCCTCAATGATGAGAGACGAGTGCGAGCCTGACCAAAGGGGCAGACCTCAAGACAAAACTCTGGGGGACTGCCAGCGATCTCCGCTGGATCACCGATTTTGCCACCACCCTTGGAGTCCTGCTGTAGCTGCATAGCTGTTGAACGCTGAAGAAGAAGAAGAATCAGACACAAAATGGTTATTTCAAAATTTGGATTAAGAGATTGCTGTACTGCAAGTTTAATCCTTTAAAAAAAATGACTGAACTGTAGTTATTCTTGTCAGTCTGCCAGACAAGTTCATAAATGGTTTGCAAATTATGTGCTTTAAATTCATCTGGAAAAGGAAAGAGAACAGAATTAGCAGGAAAATGGTAATATAGAGTGTAAAGAGAGGAGGATTACGCTTACTTACCATAACAAACTTTCGAATCACCTAAAACTGATTTGGGTACGCACACTAATACAGAATACACAGAGCTGGAAAAGCATTATTTCTGCCTTGTTCCCTGCCTTAGATACTGTAGGCATGTATGGGGCATTTTTCATAGTTACTGCCACTGTAAATCTCTTCTATAAGTGTAAGCATACATTTTAAGGATATAGCAAATATTTTCGAAAGATTTATTTTTAAAGAGCGGATGAAATAATTGCAGAAAACTTCTGTTTTATAAATGATAAGATCAAAACAGGACATCTTGCCCTTTGTTACAAGCATTGGATCGACAATGGTGTTCACCGCATTATTATCTTCTAAGTGACAATGGTATCTTTCGTAGCTTTGAAAAATCCTAAAATATAATGTGATGACAAACTTTCAGACTTACAACACACATGTAAATGTTGTTAAGATATATATTTAGGAACATGTCATTACTGTTCAGTTCAATAAAGCTAAAGCAAATGTAAATGAATGAGATATAATTCTAACAATATTTAAATGGACACAAAGGTATAATGATAATCTCACCGATGATGAACAAGTACCAGAGTGCTGTAGAAAATGGAATGTTGCACAAAATACAAGAAGTAAAGCTTAAATCGTTTCATATCAGGATAATTCAAAGAATCACTGCAACAAATGAATGCCTTAAAAGGATGGAGGTTATTAATGTTAACAGATGAAGTTTTTGTGAAATAGAAAATGAGACCAGTCTCCATTTATTTTGCCAGTGTGACATTGTACAAAACTTCTGGAAAGGTCTAGAAATCAGCATAAATCAAAAGTGCAAATACACACACGAGAGAAAAGTAAATAAATTAATCATTCTACTTAGATATTGACAAACTCATGAAACGGATGAAAATTTCCGATTATCACATGCTTGCCAAATTCTTTATATTCCATTGTAAAATTAGCAAAACTCAGTCATCTCTTATTTGCACTATAACCACTACATTGTCAATTCAAAATAGTGAAACACTTATTTTTTGTAAACATTGATTCTACTGTTTTTCCTTCTGGGTGGAAAAGCTATAAACCTCTCATACATGTAACTGATTGAATTCTGGTAGTGCATGTTGCACATACTACAATTATCATTAATTTTTTTTTTTTTTTCAGAATCTGTTTTCTGGTTCAAATTATGAAACTTTAATTAAAAAGGCTAAATTTAAGCCGGATTTTTTGTGACATGCTAATTAAATTTCCTACTATTTTATAATCTTTATCTTGCCTATTGGACACAATACAATAGACATTCATGTTTCTATAAAAACTGCTGCAGTTGCAATAGGCACAATACAGCAGCAGTCTATGCCCTTTTCCCCTCTGCTTTCTTTTTTCTTGCTTTTTTTTTCTTTCTTTTTTTCTCCCTAACTTGTGTATTTGCTGATATTGTTCGCATGATTATATTGCTTTAATGGTTGTGTATTTTTTGCATTTAATTAAGTAAAATATTGGGGGGAAAAAATTACTTCGAATTTCAAATACTGGTGAATAGTGATCCCACACAGACGACTTTGAAAAAAAGTATAAAAACTAGCTAAATCCTTTCAACTTACCTAAAGGCCAAAAGCACTCAGACATGCACTTATGTTCACACACACACACACACACACACACACACACACACACAAATACACATGTGTTCATGCGCATGCACACACACACACACACACACACACACACACACACACACACACACACACACTGAAAACAACATCTTGCTCTTCTGACAAACTATGGTGGGTCAAAAACAGCATTTGATAAGCCAATCAAGAAATACGTTTTTCCAAACACCATTAGTTCTCCAGAGTGATAAACAATATAGGCCATTAGTAGATCAAACGAAAATACTTAAAAACAAAGTATTTAAGTCAACAATGGAGCACAAACAACAAATCTTACATTGAAGAAAAAATCATGAGAAATACACAGTTCACTGCAGTGACATGGCCCAAGATATTCAATACATGACCTGCACTGACTACTGAGGAATCAAAGTATCGTTTGTGTTTGAACTAAAATAATTTTCACCAATTAAACTTGGAAATAACCCAGAGAAATGTACATGGGTCAAATGACTCACACTGAATTTTCACTAAAAGGGCAAGAAAAGAAGTGGTAAAGTTGCAGAGCTGCAAGCGAAGGGTATCATCCCAACATGGCGATCAAGACAACAAGGCCCATGAAGAGGGTCACCAGGATGATGGGAGTCAGTAGTCCCCATACAGGCCACAAACCCTTCAGCAGACTGCAACAAAAATCAGTACAGACACAGCATGAACAGGTGACGATTTTTCCTGGTGTAACTGCATACTAACTGAGTGGACAAGATGAGCGCCCATCTTGCGCTAAATCGGACAAGATAGCCGATTGCTTGTTCTTCCTTTTTGTTGTCCCGAGTGTTGTCTGCCTTGCCTGTGGAAGACCTAAGAGGTTGAAATGCGTCATGTTTTATCTTGTGATTTGTTTGTTCATGTTTGGCAGAGTTGGTTTTCTTTTTTTTTTCAAGATATACTTAGCATGTCAACTCTTGCAAGCAAGGGCCAGTCTGCTTGCACTGTTAAGCCAATTTTTCATTGCTAACTCAGTAAACAGACACCCACCTGATGTCTAAATCTCTGACACACAGTACAGAGTCACTTTACGTCTTCTCTTTCCTCAAATGTATGCCCGACTACTGACAACCACATGAGGACTATGACAATACTCACAGGACTATGAGTTTGACAAAACAAGTATACTTAACTAACCAAACCTGGGACCATAGTCGGGGGAACATGCAGGTACCCTGCACATCCAATATGTTCTGGGCATTCACATGTAAGGTAAGGTAATGTTGCTTATGGCCAGCGACCACAAAGGGCCATATCAGGGCTGTCACCGCGTTGAAGTCAGTTCACAAGTCACTAAAAAAGAAACCTTTCACACATCTCTTTAAAATACACCTTCTAAAAACACACCAGAAACTTTGTTAAAAAAAATCTTTCCTCCATAAAATCTTTAGATCAGATGAAAAATGTTAATCTCTTCCAGAAATTCAAAGATCACATCAGGTGGGACATCTCTGAACAGGGTTTTTATGTGAAGTGTTCATGTCCCACATTGTGCAAGTTCTAACACTCTAAAAAAAGTATGTTTTACTGTAAGTGGTGTTTGACATTGCACCACGGAGCTTTTCACCTTTTAAAAGATAAGAATGAGTGTAAAACGAGTGGCCTGTTTCGTCTTTACGGCCGCCTCTGGAACATGGTAAAAACTCTTTCAGGTTTGGACGGATTTTAAATAGTTTGTTATCCATCTGCGAGTTCAGTTCCTCCTGCCAGAGGTCTTTGACGTAAGCTTGTGTTAGGGGTTTCAGATCAGTTGTCGGTCGCTGGGAAACTTCATTTCCAGTTCTGAAAACACCTACCTTTTTGCCAGTCTGGTACCACAATCATAACACAATGAAGCCAGAAAATTTATTTTTTTTACATATTTGGCCAATCCTATTATCAATTGTATCAATTTCTTAAAAGAAGGCGATTTATTAAAACTGCGCTTGTCCTTTTTTTTTTTTAATCTCTTTCTCCCTTCTCTGAGTGTCAATTATTTTCTTTTTTTCTACTTTGCACTGTGTTTGCATCTTTGTTTTCATTTCGGCTTCTTTTCTGCAACACTCCAGTCAGTATAACACTTCTTGTTATCGTCTTACTTACATTTGCTAAAATCGCACAGAAAAATGACACGTATCTGGGAGGACATCATATATCAATACTTCATTGGCAGGTATGAGTTGAAAGCAGTGTTTCTGTGTTCTTCATTCACAAGTGTTTTAAAGTCTGCTCACCAAGAGGGTAAACACACTCCATACTCAAAAGTTCATGACCGAAACAAACTTCCAAAATGCCTGTCAACACAGAAACAACTTGGAGCACATGTTCATCAAAGTCCCAGTGAAACAAGTTGGCCACAATAGTTATCCCTCTTTGTACAGTCCCAAAACAACATAAAGTAGAACACAAACTCTCCCCACTTTTGGCATCACATAATGCATCATGACAAACACTTGCAAAAGTTAAATGAAGAGGAGGAGGGTGACTGCCACAAGGACGGATATGAGGTATTATTCTAGTTTAAAAGCCCCCTTTCTCTAGACAGCACTGACTGGCGCTCTCACGGACAGAATAGTTCTCTTCGTCACAGCATGAATCAGGAAATTAGGACTTTGCCAGAAATGAAGTGTGTGTGTGTGTGTGTGTGTGTGTGTGTGTGTGTGTGTGTGTGTGTGTGTGTGTGTGTGTGAGAGAGACTGTGTGTGTTTGTGCATGTGTGCGTGCTTTTCTGTCTTTGTGGACCATTCATCTGACTTTGTTCTTTAAAACCCTTTAACATTTTCACATGTGGTCACAATTCATAACATGCCTGATTTTTTGTGGTAATCTGGCGAACAGAGAGTGAAAATTATACACTGTCCAAGTGGAGACTGGCTATTTGATTTGGAGCATCTGTTTACCTGTATGGCAATGTCATTGTATTCTTTGTTACTTTTGATAAGTTTTTCATAATTTTTTTACAACCTCTCTTCATCTAGGAGTGAGATATCAAGTGGAATGGCTGGTTTTCTCAGCAAAGCATAGTCTTACCCACTGTAATGATGTCAATAGCTTATCTGCAATGTAATGAATTGCTTTGGTTCTTTATTTTTCAGAATGTGATTATCTGTCCTGTTAATGGTAAGACCTTTTCCATGTACATTTTCATAGCCCTTCAAAGGCGCTGTGTGGTTTGAAAAGATACAACAATAATAAAAATAACAAACATTTCATCCGTTGATTCTCATTAACCATTTCATCGCCAAACGTTCTGTTTTGCATAAATCCCCATCGCCAGCCATTTTTCAAAAAAACTCTTATTTCACACCAGCATGTGTAAAACGCGGATATCTCTGGAACTGAACAACTAATTCTCATGCTGTTTTTTTGTAAAATGGAGGAGATACACTGTATTCTTATTATATCATAACATATTAGTAATGGTTAGTCTCCAACAATTTTAGATTTTCAGTAATTTCAAGTGCAAAAAAAATGCAAGGTAAAAAAAATGAATGTTATATTTCTTCTCAACATAAAAAAGAAGACAGCATGCCAACAAACTCTCACCAAGGAGGAAAAATATTCCACTCACCAAATGAAGACCAGAAAGTATGGAATATCCAACAGAAAAATGTATAAAAAAAAAAAAACCCAGCCATAAATCCACATACTCCAACAGCAGGAAACTGGTGACGGCAGTGCACAATAGACAAGTAAGTGTCAAGTTTGTGATTATGTCCAGGGTTTAGTTTTAAAACAGAATGACAAGAAAGCATTCTACAGCTACAAATGACTCTATTCCTACCATCTATGCTGTACACAAGATGACTGGGCAAACTTAAAGGCATAAGTCCATTCCCATGGATCAGCTGACCAGCAGCCTTCCAGAAATCTTGCCATGTGTAATAAAAGTTCAAAGCTGACAGTGGGGCACATGGGCAGCTCACAGGTTTTACGCTGAAAACTGGTCTGCACTCTCTTCCACCCTCTTTGCAGTGCAGTCAGGATGGTTGTCATCACCTGTTGTTGTTTTTTCAAAATGTTGCTCCGTCAAGCGTGCCAGTGGTTGGATCAAAGATAGTTCGCCCTACGGAGGGCGTACAGTCTTTGGTTGGACTGTGTCATAATCAGCTGGAATGCAGCATCCAGGAAGAAGAGCGGAAAGTAGGCCACAGGCTGAAAATCATCCTTGCTCACCAGCACTCCCGAAACAGCAATCAGATGAATAATTAGTGATATGATTTATGAGGTGATGCAGAAAAGAAATCACACACACACACACACACACACACACACACACACACACTCCCTCACACACACAGATATATACACACACACACACACACACTCTACACACTTCTTATGCCCCACTGGTACACACATAAAAGAAAGAAAAAGTAACACACACACACACACACACACACTTCTTATGCCCCTTTGGTACACACATAACAGAAAGAAAAAGGAACACACACACACACACACACACACACACACACACCCCCCAAACGCACGCACGTACACACACACACACACACACACACACACACACACACACACACACTTCTTATGCCCCACTGGCACACACCTGAGAGAAAGAAATAGGGAACACACACACACACACACACACACACACACACACACACACCTATTCTTTTCACTCTCACTGTTGAAAGCAATAATTTTCTTATGAAAAAAAGTCATTCACTTGCCTGTTGGGTCTCTGGAACCTGGGGAACCATTCAAGCGGATCATAATTCCCACTCAAACACATCTTTGCTGCATACCTCCGACACGTGTCAGTCGGCCATGCCCCCTTCGACCTCAACCCCGTTGCAAGCCAGTGTGTTTGCAGTTCACTGTCTATTACTAGTCTTAACTATTCGAGTTGCCCCCCCCCCCCCCCCCCCCTCACATGCACTTTCAACTGTCAGTCACTGCTGGTTGGCTCAAAGCCAAACACTGGCCTGCGTTTCGTCTCATCTCCTCTTCTCTCCCCTTCACTTAGCATGCATCCAACACCTCACTCTGCAGTAATTTGGTCAAGCTGTCGCTGTCCCATAATGTTTCATGGTCACCGTCTGGGTGTTCTTCATCTGAATCAGGATCAACTGACCCTCTACTCAATATTTCCAGCACCTGATCTGTGGTAAATGTACGGCGAGGCTGAGTACATGAAGTGCTTCATTGTGACGTCATAGTGAATGAAAAACAATCAGTGTAAATCGATAAAAAAAAAACACTTTACTGAACAGCGCTCTGACAAAGCAAATGGCTGTGAGCACAGGTCAGGGAATCCCCCAACAATGACGTTTATTGCTGGCTTTGTATCTCATGAACTTGAACAGTGAGAGTATCGGGAGTTAGGTAACCCTAGTTGGTCACATTTCAGTGACGTCGGCGGTAAGCCACATGGTCGCAGAAATGCGACGTCGGCAGTGTAAGGGTTAAATATACATTTGAACAGACTCAAAATAATCAAATTTACCTTCACTAAGAAAAAGGCAACTTACCACAAAGAGCCAATGATAAAAGTGGCTGTGGCAACAGGAATAGCTGCAGGGTGGTGTTTCTCCCAGTTATCTGAGTGAATCTTTTTCACAAATGACAACCAGACAATCATGAACAAAGCTATTGTCAGGGTGACTCCAATCAGGCACACTCCAATGTTGAACCACAATCTGCAAACACAAGCCCATTGTATAGAATGTTATTTACACCATGCACAGAATGTTACTTATAACACAATTATAAATATTAAAAAAAAACAAATCACATGCAGTCTGAAATTAGCAGAATGCTACCTTTAAATTTGATTCTTTTTCATCTTGTGACAGTCATTCAAAATCATTTGGTGTGAATGGGAATGCTGGATTTTGTGTTCATTCACCAGGTCAGCTGGAACCATGCATGTTCACAGGTCAGATGCAGTACGAAAATCTTCGGCTCAGCAGGGTTTTCAATGAGTGCTAGTGCTGATCCTCTTCATCAAGACCTGTTGTACAATTTAAATGAAGGTTCAGGTGTTATATGCATTTTTCATTGACCAACAAACATTGGAGAGTATCAAAGATTTGTTTTCCATCCCATTTTTCTGATCTTAATAAGAATTACAGCTATATTTTTGTGAAATGGTGGCTAATGCCTAATGTGCATGGAAATTTTTGTTCACAACCTCTAATGTCCTGATTCAAGCTTAATTCTAATCATAGGGTGCTTTGTTGGTTATTATGTTCTTCAAGCTTGAGCCGGAATGGTTATGACCAGGAAGAGCTACTATGTTTTAGCTGAGCTCCAAATTCTGTTCTTATTTTCCCTGTTCTTGCTTTCTTTTTCAGCTCTAAGTACATCAAAAACAATAAATCAAAGTTTCAAATTAATCGAAAGTTTCAAACTACATATTTTTCAGTTTCTGAAAATGATCATATTTGGTTTTCAGAATTACTGATGACAGAGTTGCAGTTTTCACGCACTCTATTATATGCATTTTTCAGACATGTGTGCCCAGCGATGGAAACAACTTACGTGTTAGGTGACAAACCACTTTTGGTGTGTGTGTGTGTATGTGTGCGTATGTGTGCGTATGTATGCGTGTGTGTGTGTGTGTGTGTGTGTGTGTGTGTGTGTGTGTGGTGTGTATGTGTTCGTTTGTTCATACTTCTGTTTAACGTCTGTTCACTTTGAATGATATTAGACGTGTGTGTGTGTGTGTGTGTGTGTGTGTGTGTGTGTGTGTGTGTGTGTGTGTGTCTGTGAGTGTGTGCGAGTGTGTGTGTGTGTGTGTGTGTGTGTGTGTGTGTGTGTGTGATGCCAGTGAAGTGAACTGAAGATGAAGCACCAGTGAACAAAGATTGCCTTTTTCTTTGTCTTCCCACCATGGGTTGTGTTTTGATGTGTAAACTGTGAACTTTGGAATCAAAAGTATAGTCTCGAGGGATAAAACTTCCTATTGTGTATATTTTTCCCTGCCAAGTCTTTTCAATTCAACGGTGAATTATATGATGGAATGTCACCATTTAATCATTCCTTAGCCAAATCAAAAGAAGACAGTCAACGCTTGAGTCATCCTCCTCAGGTAGTGACACAGACAGCCCAAATTCTCCAAACAAAGTTTTAGAAGACCACACACTGTCAAATCATGAAGCATAACTTCTTAACCCTCCAAAGTTTTAGCAGATATTGTTTTATGCCTACCTTCTTACTTAACCACCATCCAACCAAAGTCTTACCATGAAAGAGGGCATTAAAAAGCTTCAGAATAAAATTAAACCTGGAAAGAAAAATCTTTTCTCTATAGACACTATTTAAGCCAAAGCGAGAGGGGACGAAATAGCTCAGTGGTAGAGCGCCGACTCGTAATCTTGGTGATCCAGAGTTGCGGGTTTGAATCTCCGCCGGGCTGTTTCAGTACTGGGGATTTTTCCCTCGGAGTTAACCTTTTCGCGAAGCGCCGTGTGATGGTGAAGGCAACTCAGTCGACCCGTGCACGATGAGCCGTTCATGGTGACGACAATGCTGCTGTACTCCCTAGACGGCACAAATATAAAAAAAAGATCCCCTGTTCTCTTGTCTACGGTCTAGGGGATGCAGCTGCCCTAAAGATTTAGAACAGGGTTCTAGCCACAGGAAGGTATGTTTACATGCACTAGTGATGACCTTTGTGACTCCAGAATAGTCTGAACAAAGAGACCCATCTGGTACTGGGAATTTCTGCAAAAGGCACATGTGAAATTTCCTGCCTCACCAACATATCAGGCAGAAGAATGACATGGGGTTTTAGAACTGCTTCAGCAAAGTGGTTCAGAGGATGAAGGGGGTAAAGGTGTACAAGTTTATCGAAAAGAATCTGAGCTTGATTTATGTGCTCTGTGTATTTGATAGTTTTACACGTCGTATTGTCAGAAGCCAAAACAGTGAAAAGTGTGTACAATGTGCAATGATTTAATTTCCTTTCTTAAAAAAAAAAAATTCACTTGGATTACACATAGTGAATACCTCAAGCTTTCTCTACATCTATTCAAAGTGAGAGCGAAATTTTATGCCCCTTTTCTTCCTCATTTGCTGTTGTCATACTAACCAAACAAACGTAAACAAGATTGTGTTCTCCTACGTTTTACTTATGTTGTTTCCGTAACTGTGGCGTTGCTATTTTACCCAAAATATATTTAAGCCTATGCTCATTGCAAGGTTCATGTTTTATCCTTTCCGTTGATATATAACAATTGCTTGTTAGGTTTATATTAGGGGATGTAAAATCAAATAAAAAAAGTGCAAAAATCACACGTCTGCAATGGTTGTTGGCATGTGCGGTGCACGCATCTGCAGGGAAATGACGTTGCTCTGCCGCACCCATCGTGAAAGTATCAACATTGTTTTAACTCCATTTCCCATACAGTCCTTCAAATGAGACTATAAACCGAGGTTCCATGTGTGAACGCACGCATATCATCTTGCACACATGTAAAATCCCATCACCAACTTTCGGAAGAGAAGGCCAGTTTGGCCGTTGGTATGGATGACATGTTACACATAGCATACACCCTGTGTGAGAAATGGAAAGAATGAAGGAAATAAGGAAACTGAGTGAATGATATTGACTGGATGACACAGGAAACAACTGAATGAAGCACCAGTTGGCAGCTCTTTGGTCGGCATTACCCAGGTAGGCAGCCCGTTGTGTCAACAAGTGTGGATTGTAAAGCACTTAGAGCTTGGTATCTAGCCAAGGATAGACGTCATATAAGTATTCATGATAATAATAATGATACTAATTTTAAAAAGTTGAGAAAGAACTTCTGAAGAAGGAAGTAAAGAAGACCAACACTGACCTCTTCAACAAGCTAAATCAACTCACACAAAAAAGAAAAAGACACAAAAAAAGCAACTGGCTGGCCTGTAGTATGTTTGGAGCAATTCTTAACCTTATGGACACAAATGGAACTTCCTGGAGTTTGTTCTGTTTTCTGTCATCCCCACCACACACCCTTCCTCACTTGTATCCACTGCTGCCCCCCATTTCCCCCTCATCCTCTATTTTCTCCCTCTCTATAGCTGTTTCCTTATTTCCTTCATGGCACCTTGTCTCTCTTTCTCTCACAGATTCTAATGGAATGTGCATGCACACATCAGCACCTTTTAATAAGAGCAGTATTGACTCTAAAAAATGGTGTGTTTGTAACTTTTTTTTTCAAGAGAGGTATGAAGTCAGTAAAGCAGGAAAAGATTACTTGTTTTTAGTGCTTTGTTGAATGCCTTTACAGTTGCTTGAGTTGTAAAGCCTGTCTGGGATGTAGTAATTTGTACATATACGTTGCTAGAACACTCTTATAGTCAGAAAATACTAAAACTGTTATGTTATGTGCACTCTTACATACAAACATATTCATACCTCTTTAAGGGCACTCACTCAATTATCTTTTGGGGATATTTATTGGAAACCCAATGTTAATACACTCTTCTTCAGAATCTTCAGAAATTTTGATTCTTTTTTAAAAGTGAACATAGTACATAAAGATTTCCTCATTTTGTTGGACTCCCATTCTGCTTTGGAGGCCATTGCCAGCCGTAACCTCAAGCACCCTCAACTTTTGAAATCATTCAAATTGTTCGACAGCCTGCAGCTTCAGTTTTGGCCCAGTGCAGTGGAACCCCAAGAAAAGCTGTGGGGAACGGCGGACTCACTCTGACGGACCGCTGACTTTGCCCAAGCTACCGGACTTTCTATCTGACCAGCATGACCAGGGAACACAGAAGAAGAAGAAGAAGAAGAAGTACACCTCTGAAATCTAATGGATACAAGATAGCTTTTGCTTGGGTTCTCAGCCATGTGAGCATTCGTAGTTGATAAATTTTCCAAGAAAGCCACAAAGAAGAGTTGAGAAGATTATTTATCCCTAACACCAATCTGAAACCAAAAGCCAAGGCTTATGTCAAAGACCTCTGGCAAGAGGAATGGAACTTGCTGACGTATAATAAACTCTTACCAATCCATCCAACCCTGAGATAGTTTTTAACTATGTTCCAGGGGCAGCTGTAAAGAAGAAACAGTCTTGGGCTCTTTCCACGCAGGTCACTCCTTTCACACCCATTCATACCTTTTAAAAGGTGAAGAAGCTCTGTGGAGCATTCTATGTCATGTGCTACTCACAGTGAAACATATTGTTTGAATATAGATTTTGTCCCTTCCTTACCCATCCACCATGGAGTCTAACTATGGGACCAGGGACAAAAAAACTAAAGTCTTGATTCCTTCCTGGCTTTGAAAAAGATATATGACGAACAGCAACCAACTAACCCTATTCCTCCTTTACCTTAAATTGTTCTGATATTCTTCATGATGTATCAATACATTATTTTTTTTTTTTTGTTCTTTATGATTATACAATTTTGTGAGAGCAGGATGAAAAAATGTTTGTTCTTTAAGATTACGCTTTTTGTGAGGGAAGGATGAAAAAAGCTGTTAAGCTTATTCTATAACCCTCAATAAAGACCACTTTAACTTGACTTGACTTGACTTCCTGATCATGCCCAATTCCAGGTACAAAAAGCACTACAGGGATTATTTTGGCCGGCCAGGGATCTGCCTTTCTTGACCCAGACCCACGCACACGTAGCCAGTTGATACACATGGGCCACTGTGCACCTCCTGACTAGGAGAGGTCTAAGCCAAAGAGCGTGTTGAGAGCACCTGCTATCTCTATTACCAGGACATCGCATCACACGGCAAACGTGATAAATTTTGAGAAGATAAGATAAGATAATGTTGCTTATAGCCCAGCCGACAAATTTTGAGATGAACACAGATAAAAGAAGAATGTGGAAAAGAAGACTTGAAGAAGAGAAGAAGATAGAAAAGATCCATTAAGAAAGGCAGGCGATACAATAGTAAAAGGCAGGTTACGTTTAGTCAGGGCCCTCATCCTTAGCCTATCTGACATGGGAGACCTACCCAGGGACATCAGCTCCTAGTATGTTGTGCTTAGGCCAGTCAGCAACTTGGCTAAAGAGACCTAGAAGCATTTAACAAAACTAGTCCTTCACCCAAGTACTGATGCCCCTGTCAGCACAGCTTTAGGATCACTGCACCACCGAGGCCCTCTGTCCATGGCAAGGTCGAAATCCCTGAAGGGAGCTGAAGAGAGACGAGAAACAGGAAATTTGCATACGCAATTACACTAACAACATTCAGACAGTGGACAGGTGTCAGACTGCTTTGGAATGTTGACTTGTATCATACATTGCTTTGTGACTCCTCCTCCACCACCACCTTCACCCCCACGCCCCCTCAACAACAAAATCATCCCAGCAGAACATGAAGAATTTCATACATGATTTACAGAAGTGTTGAATAAGAAAGCCTATTATCTGGGTTCAACAGAACCTCATGCATCTCACTTTGTTAACATTTACACCCATCATTGTGACATGCTACAAGTTACATGACATCAGTAACAATAAAAACAATGAATCCTATTGTATAAATCTAAATTAATTTAATAATGCATAAAAATGATCAATCATGTACTCCCAATAACAGCAGCCTGTTTTAAGCACTAATAACAATGGTCATTCAGTTGTTACAGTCATTACAAGTCACATATGTCTAGCTGTAGACATAACATTATTCTGGTAAATGCTGGCTTTAAAAAAAAGTCTATGTCTATAACATTTTCTCATGAAACAAAGGATTTGTGTGATTTACTAACACAAGAATCCCTCCACAAGTATTAAAGATAGGTACTTGATATTGAAATAATTTACATCTGATTTCATTCTCAAGTTTCTGATACAAAAAAGATGTACTTCCAAAGGTGAAGTTACAAATGTATTACCATTGAGGATCATCAAATAACATTAAGTCTCTTCAATTCTTTCCCTTGAATTTTGATCACCGGTGATCGACGGTTTTCTTCCCGGAATTATAGTATTCAAAACAACATTTTTGTTATCTTAAGCAATATATCGCCTAAAAAAACCCGAAATAGCCACATTCATCACAAAAATATCATCATTTTATAAAGAATGCACAGAATGTTACGAAAAAAAAGAACATCCGTCACACAAAATGCAAAAAACTCAAAAACTGTTGAGAGTTAACAGAACAATAGGAAAGCAAAGAAACGGTGTCTGTATATCCATGTCTGATATCAATGGCCATGAAACATTTCAAAGAGTGATCAACAAGGCCTGACCTGTTGATTCTTGGGTCAAATCGCACAACATTGTGAAATTCACTAAAATGAAACACTGTCAAGGATGCAACAATCCACAGAATGTTCTGTACAGTGAATGCTGCAAATCTCTGACGTTTGTCTAAGTGTTCATTTCTTTCTGGACACAGTCGTTTGGTTCTCTCTGTTTCCTCTTCTGTAACAGAAAAACAAAAAGACAACCAAAAAATAGGTGAGGTAATTATGTGATGACTCTCACTAAAACATTGCTCTAAAATTCATTCTTCACAGTGTGACTATAACAGTAAGAGTGGGCAATTTACATATGTTGGGTGCTCCGTTAACAGTAATGGAGATATGGAAGAAAAAAATTGTATGTAGTGTGGGAACAGCTTAACATTGATTCCAACTCCACTTCCCAAAGAGTCCTTCGAATGAGACAATAAATCAAGGTGTCTTGTGTGAACGCACGCATAACATCTTGCACACACGTAAAATCCCAACACTAACTTTAGGAAGAGAAGGCCAGTTTGGCTGTTGGTATGGATGACATGTTATACATAACATGCACCCTGCATGAGAAATTGCAAGAATGAAGGAAATAAGGGCATTGAGTAAATGGTATTGACTGCAAGACATGAAATTAAGTGCCGGCAGGCAGCTCTTCAGTCGTCACTATCCAGATAGGCAGCCCGTTGTGTACAAGAGAATGTGGATTGTCAACTTCTAGAACCTTTGGCAAGCCGCTTTAAAAATACTTTATCATAATCATCATTATCATTGTAGAAAACATAACATAACTGTACAAGGATTGTAACAAGTTGATGCCAACCCCCCTTTCCTTCCCTACTCAGTCTTGTGTTGCAGATAACCTCACCATAACACTTTCTTTTGCATGCTATGATCTTATATGATCCGACACTTGTGGTACAGGAATAGTATTTCCTTTGCCACATGCACCACAACAAAAGGACGCTGGCATTAACGGCACTCCTCAAACATTTCTTGAGCTCACACATGTGATGCAAATGGTGGACAACATAACTTCGCACATCAATGTTAATGGCTAAAGACCTCCATGATCATTAAGATTGTATTGTTTGATCCAAACTGCACTATGGTCACACTGCATTTCTCATTTTAACTAGATGAATCAACCCCAATTCCATATCAAATTTCACTGGCTGTCATGTTTTTCTGACAACCCATTGATCAGACAGACCCCTGACACACGATGGCTAGTTTTACCTTGTAAAAGGAGAGAACAAGCCTCAGACTCGCCATGGCCCATACAACTGGAAACACTTCCCTGTAGTGTAAAACTCAGCAATGATGTATACCTGAGAGGAGAATACTTATCTCTCCTTTTCTGAGATCCTACGTCAAGTTTCACTGATTGATCCAGAAGAAATGTAAGTGGAATCTAATTTCTAAGTCTTGAGGCAATGCATTGTTTGTATGCCTTGTATTTTGAACAGGATAACTTTATGTAAATGCTTGGTAAAATCTGTTCAGAACATTTATAGCTACTATTAATTGTCTAAATGCTTTATTGTAGGTGACTAACTAACACATTTTGTGTTCAGACTAATTGTATTCAAGAAGCTCATAACATCCCTGTGTATTAGATTACTTTGATGACTTATTTGCCATCAATTGTTTAGTAGTTTATTACTGTCCCATTGTTAAAATCCACTCAATACCTGAGTATGAAAGTGGATGCAGAAGAATTAAAGGCAATACAGTTGTAATAGTCTCACTTATGTAGGCTAAAACCTCTGTTTTTCCCGAAAGTTCAAGGGCAAGCCAGAGCCCCACTCACTAACCTACAAACCAGGTTCTGTAACCTCCACAGACCCTGGACCCTTTCAACACTGACCCAAACTTTTCGTATCAATTTAAGTATTGCTGTTTTATGGTCACATGAAAATCTCTACAACAAAAAGTAGCTACAATATATATTGACAGTTGAGGAATTTACCAATTATTTACAAACAGTAGTTATAATACATAATGACAGTTGAGGGATTTACCAAGTCTTCAAATCACAATTTATCTTCATTTAAAGTCCGAAAACTGCTAAGCCTGCCCTTTTGTGATTTCCCAGGTGCAATCACCACCCAAAGAATTTAACACCAGCCAGTCTTCTTGACCCAATTCTCCTCATATTCTGTCATATCATCCTCTTCTTAAATCAATTTCATAAATTTTTGTTTATCAGTGTTGACCTTTAAAAGCTTTATGTACAGTCTGAATTTCAAATGTTGATGTTTGAATGCTTTACATGTAGTTTCAATTTCAAAACATCATGATCACTTTTATAAATTAAAATAGGACAATGGTGTTCAATTTCCGAAATAAGAATTTCATCTTTTCCAGTAACTAATTCCACTTCCAGTAGTTTCCATGGAAACTACAGAATCTACAAGATGCACATGCGCATAGCAAGCCAAATAACGCATGTTAATGGCGGCCATATCACGTTGAAACTTCGCAGCCTCAAAATCCACTTGCATCCGTACGTTTCCAGCACCATCGGCGCAACTAAACCAGTCCCAGTTGTTTTCTGAATATATTTTTCCTCTTGTTTAGCCTTTAGGTAACTTTGCTTCAATTTTTTTTTCTTTTTTTTGCTGGTCAAATTTCAAACAAAATGGCAACTGCCAGGAAACCAGTCATGCATGTCAATGATTCTGAATTGGTTGACGAAGATGTGTTGAAGATGCTTCAAGTTCACATAATACTGGCAAAGTGCCAGACCATATTTCCTTGTCTGTCAAAGACTTCAATGACATGAAAGAGCAGAATCTGAGAATTCAGGCGAGGCTGAAAGCGCCGTTTGATGAGGAGGCACCAAAAGCTGAACAAAGAGCCAAAAAGTGACCACGTGGCGCACAGAAAAAACCCGATTCAGATGAATCAGATATGGAGTCTGTTACCAATACTGAAGATCAACATGATCTCAGTCACTCCAAGAAGAAACCTCATGATCATGATGACGGAGTTGATATCGATCAAGAGGTAGATATGTTCATAAATGGGGGTTGAAAAAGTGTGACGCACACGATGAAGAGCAAAATTTACCAGATGAATTCAAGAATTGTGGCATTGCTGTTCCTCAGGTGGAACAATGAAATCTGGTCCATGATGGAAAACAATGCCAGATCAGCGGAACTACGGACCCAAAATACACAAAATGCACTTCTGAAAGCCACTTTTGCTCTGGCAAAAGTATGTATGTATTCAGTGTGTGACCTGTGGTTCATCAGAAACTCGAAAACCGATTGCTGATTTGACTGATGCAATTGGCCTGGTACTCAAGGCAAACCATGAATTGTCCATGAAAAGGAGAAACAAGATTCTGACTGCACCTCAGATCAACAAAAGGTACCGTAAGCTAGTATCTGCTGATATTCCAGTCACAGAAAATCTATTTGGAAATGATCTGAAGGATGCTGGTGCAAAAATTGATTACACTTCCAAACTTGGATCAAATTTTACACAGTCAGCTAGAGGGGAAAAAATTCTTCCCCAAATAAAAAAACTGGGACTGGCAGCCAGTGCCACGCAGAGGGCGAGGCCAGAGCTGGAGCTACAGAGGCAGACCCAGAGGCCACGCCTTCAGGGGTCGGGGCAGAGGCCACAACACCCCCATGCAGCAAAGGGAGACAGCTCAGTAGCCCTGATCTACCATCACATTCATCCTGTGAGGTGAGAAATGTTGCTTGTGGTAAAGAACAAAAGCCATCTAAAGCAGGTTGACTGAAAGATTATATCGAAAACTGGAAAAAATTGACATCTGATCCATTTATTTTGGACATGGAACAGAGTTCTGAAACACCTAGTGAGGATTTTGAGCAACTGCTTTACATACCTGAACAAAACAGTCAGGTTCAGGGAAATCAAATCAATTATATGGAGAATCAAGTGATCTGGGTGTTATTGAAAAATGTACCCACCAAACAGGTGAAATTATTTCCCCTGTATTTCTGTTCAAGAAATCAGACGGAAAGTTTCACATGATTCTTAATTTGAAACGCTTCAGTCAGTTCATTATGAACATTTTAAAATGGAAAACTTAGCATCAGCCACAGAAATGATGACCAAGATCTGTTACATGGCCTCAGCTGATCTATGTCATGCCTATTACTCTGTGCCAGTGAAATCTAAATTTTGAAAAATTTTTAGATTCAAATGGAAGAACTAGTTGTATCAGTATACCTGCTCTGCAAATGGCCTCTGTAATTGTCCAAAGTATTTCACTAAGCTTATGAAGCCGGTGTACTCAACCTTGTGATCACAGGGTTATATGTCCACAGCCTCTATTGTTGGTTCTTACCTACAAAGGCAGACCTTTGAGGAATGTGCTGACAACATACAGAAGACAGTAAAAATGTTTGAGTCACTTGGGTTTGTTCTTCATTCAGAAAAATCTGTACTTACTCCATGTAAAAAGTCATATATCTGGGCTTCTGGGTAGACTCAGAAAACATGACAGTAATACTGCCAGTAGAAAAAGTACAAAATATCAAAAATGCTTGTCTGGACCTCAAACAAAAGAAAAGAGTAAAAATCAGAGACTTGGCCAGGGTCATTGGACTTCTTGTGTCCGCATTTCCTGTTGCTATCTGGAGTTCTTTCTTTACAGGCATTTAGAGAAAAGCAAGTCTGAGGCACTCAAGAAAAGTAGAGGAGAGTTTGTCTTGAGGCATGGACATATTTAACCTGTGAATGTGAATTTGAACTAGTATAGTGGATTGAGAATATTGAAACTTCTTTCTCACCTTTGATCACTACTGACCCACAGCTTGAGATAGGAAGTGATGCATCCACACAGGGCTGGGGAGCTATTAGTCAGTCAAAACAAACAGGTGTTGGTGGTCAGAGGTGGAACAAGGTCTGCATATTAATGCCCTTGAGCTTTTGGCCATTGAATATGCATTGAAATGTTTTAAGGAAAATCTGGTTCAAAAGCTTGAGAAAATTCTGACAGAAAATACATGTGCTGTGTCCTATTTGAGAAACATGGGTGGTTCTCATTCTGTTGGGTATAATGAAATAGCCCACAGAATCTGGATCTGGTGCCAGAGAAAAGATATTTGGTTGACAGTCTCTCATATTCCAGGGAAAAGTAATGTTGAAGCTGATGCTCAGTCCAGAATCTTTAATGACAGAACAGAGTGGCATTTGAATCCCGATATTTTTTTGTAAACTGACTGAAATTTTGGGCTCTCCTGACATCGATCATTCACTTCCGAACTTAACTATCAAACAGTTTCATATGGGCCAGATCCAAAAGCGTGGGCAGTTGATGCATTCAGCATTGTTTGGGGCAAATGAATATATATGCCTTCCCCCCTTTCAGCTTGCTACACAAGGTGCTGAACAAATGGAGGAAAGATCAGGCTGATGGGATTATCATCGCCCTATTTTGCATGACCACTTCCTGGTACCCAGTCTTACTATGCATGCTGACCAGCACTCCAGCTCTTCTGCCCAAAGGATCAAGAGTTCTACATTTGCCGCACAACCATGCAGTTCATCCTCTCCACGGGCAGTTGCAGTTGATGGCAAGCAACTTATCAAGCAAGCTGTTGAGGCAAGAAGAGTTTGTGGACAAACTTTTGACATCATCTGGGCATCATGGCAACCAGCAACTAAAGTACAATATGCCTCTTATCTCACCAGATGGAGTGCATTCTGTTTTGAAAGGGGTTATAATCCCCTTTGTGCCTATGTGACAGTAGTCCTTCAGTTTTTAACTCAGTCGTTTTCTCAAGGTTTAGGTTACAGTGCTCTCAACACTGCATGCAGTTTATCAGCTGTTCTAGAACCAGAGAATAACAAGCCCATGGGTGCACATCCTTTAGTGATTCATTTTATGAAAGATGTATATGAGCTGACAACTCTTTTATCTCGATATCATCAGTTTAGGGATGCTTCTGTGTTGCTCACACACTTTGGTAGTCAAGAAGATAATGCTCTATTGACATTGAAAGAGCCGAGTGTAAAACTGTGTCTTATTGTTGTTATCATCTGCACAAAGACTCCCAAACTATTCATCTTATTTAATAAGCTTAGTAATGTTAGAGTGCATAGATCTCCTTGTACTATTTATCTGACAGACAAGCTGAAGACAACTAAACCAGGTTTTCATCAAGGTGTCATTGAATTACCAAAGTATGAAGACAATCCCAAAATTTGTGTTGTGCAGTGTCTTCAGGAATATATGAAAAGAACTGAAGTTCTTAGATCAACATCCTCAGACAGGCTTATATTATGTTATCAGCGTCTGCATAAATTGGCAGCAAAAGATACTAGATGAATGAAGAATTTGTTGCATGATCTGGGTACAAAGGACTTTGGCACGCACAATTTCTGAGGGGCATCACCATTTGCAATGCTGAAAAGCGATGTACCTTTAGAAGGCATTCCAAAAACAGCCACTTGGTCAAATGCCAAAACTTTGAGAAATTCTACAATCAACCAGTGAGGCAAAGGCTGGGACAAAGTAATTCAATCTTGAATTATAGTACCCCAAAGAAAATTGATAATCCTGTGGTCCCAAAGAAAATTGATAATCCTGTGGCATCAGACTGAAGTTGTTGACATTCAATTCGTTGCATGGTTTGGCAACTTGTGGTGCATTTTCTTATTTTATGAATGATGCTTGATCTTTTAAAAGATCTATGGTTTGGGCATAAGAGCCCTCAAAAATTTTTAATGAAGATTTAATTTTATGTTTGTTGCAATCTTCTGATCAAGTCAAGTCACTTTCTTGTCCAATTATTCCTTCACAGTTGAGTCATGAAAATGACTTATGTGTATGATTAATTATTAATAAATGGATGTAGTGACCATTGGAAAAGTTTTTTTGTATGTGATTATGATGCAGAATAATTAAATATATATAAATGTTCAGTTTGCACAACCATCTTCAAAGTCTTGTAGATTCTGTAGTTCCCATGGAAACTACTGGAAGTGGAATGAGTAACATAAACAAGTACTTCCCTGGAAGTTGAAGTTTGTGTGAAATTCCACGATAGAAGTTTACAGGAATTCAGGAAAATATGCCCTCCCTTGTTAAAAATGTTCCCTCCCATAAACAAAATTTCATGTCCTTTTTTGGTTGCTACATACTTTTTATCCCTTCAACAATTTATCACCTTTATTCATCAAACTGAGTATAAAGATGATATGAAGTCCTTTATAAAGGACTTGTACTTTAAAAAGATGGCCTGCTATGCGCATCTCATATATTCCTCCGTTCCTGTAAACTACTGACATGGAATTCCACACAAACTTCAACTTCCGGTAAGTGCTCGTTTATGTTTCTAATTAAAAAGTTTCATTTCTGGTCTTCTCTACTTCTCTTTCAAAATTTCACCATTTGCATCAATTATACATTATTCAAGCATTCTTTACTTCCTCAAAAACTTGCCTACATGCTTTTCCAGTCAATGTTTTGGAAAAAAAATATTCCCCATTGTGCAAAGTTTCATGAAAGCACTAAAATAGTAATATATCATTCAATATTTCAAACATAATTTCCTCTTGAACCAAGTTTTTACTTGAGCTTGAAATCTTAAGTCCAAACTAGCTATAGGTGATATATGCCCATGTATACACTTTCCTCAAACTTTATTTTGTCAAGTTTTATGCATTCTTGAGCATTTAAATTGTCCTCAATATGCATCATGACCCCTCTTTGTGGTTCCACATATAGTCAAATCCAGGGATAGTACAGGGCTCAAAATACCCTGTGACAACTTAATCGTCTGGCAGACAAGTGGACGTTCTCTCTCCATTTGTCCACTGGACATCAATATTTTATGGTGTCAGTGAAAGGACAGTGAGACGTCAGCTTCACTACAGACCAGTTCGGCTTCCATCTTTCACTTTTCACTTTTGAATAAAAAACTAACTTAAAGACCAAAAAGTAACATGTCATTTTCAGTTTTTATAGGTCCTCTCTTTTCTTTTTCATTAGCCGTACAATCTGGACACACCAACTGGACTGTGGCATTTTCTCTGAAAGAAAACTACATTCTCTGTAAGGTTGATGCTGCCTTATGGCACCAGTGCTTGCAGTCATAGCATGATTTCTACGCCTCTTCCGCTTGTTTTACTGTCACCAGCACTGTCATAGCATCAGAATATTTCAGACAAGCAAGTACTTATTTGAACATATCCCCCCTCTTCTAGACTTCCCAGCCCTGATGTGGCCCTTTGCGGTCGGCTGGGCTATAAGCAACATTATCTTATCTTATCTTCTAGATTTCCCTTTCTCCCCTGCCGTTCCTGGGGTTTCTTTGCTGATATTGGCTTGTACCTTCTTCTCTATTTCCTTCCTGGCTTGTCACCAAGAACATGGCAGAACTGAATAAGCTAATACCAGACATTTGTGATTATTCATATGAAGATAGATTAAGGTACCTAAGGTTGCCATCCCTCAAAGCCAGAAGGATAAGAGGATATCTAATCCAAACTAGTATTACAATTTTCAATAACCTAGATAATATTGATCAAGCTTTTCTTTTTCAACTGCACTAACCAATATAACCCGTAACAGTTGTGACAAAGTACAAATACAGCAATTTAATACTAATATAAGGAAATATTCCTTCAGCCAGAGGATAGCAACAATTTGGAATGAACTAATCCCAAACATGAAACATGCACCAAATACTAACTCTTTTTAAAATCTTATCAACAAGCATAAAACAAAAGGCAAATGAAACAAACTGCAGCGTTACCAGAACACGACGAAAAAGCAGAAGAGCACACAAAACAAAGTGTGAAGTAACGCAGTTTTAATGCACAACACAAAATATGACAAGAAATTTTCGGCAATATGCCTTCCTCAGTGACAAAGCAATAAAAACAGCACAGACATTAACATGCGCAATACTCCCATTGTGAAGCCAAAGTGGTGAATGAAGCATAAAACAATTACTGACATAATCATGATAATGTTCCACTTTGATGGTCAAAAATAAAAACTGGGCTCGCTATAGACCTGACAAATAAAAGAGCACACCAAGAACGGGCGTATAAAGCCATGAGGCTATGATGAAATAATCATCGCCCTTAAACCTGAACCTGAATATGTTTGAATGAAATGTATGAATCTTACCTTTGTGCAAAGTTTGCAACAATGAGCAGTCAAAACACATTAAGAAATTGTGTGGAATGAGTTTTCAAGAAAAATGAGTTCAAAACGAAAGTACAATCCCCAAGGATGGCAAGCCTGTGAATGACGATACTAACTTCAAACATGTATCTGTTTTCCATGATGGGCTTCTTCTTCTTCTTTCTTTGAACATCCGCCATCATCATTTTAATGGTTCTGATGTGTGTAAAAACTGGGGGGTTTCCACGAGGGTGTTGACATAGACATGTAGGACTGGCAGTAGGGGGGTGGGGTTGGGGGAACTTGTGGGGTGGGGGTGGGGGTGGGCTAATATAATCAATACTTGAGCAGAAAAAGTTGTACAAATACGATTTAAAGAACATCTTAAAAAGGTTGAAACAGTAATAACTTAAGGATTTCTTCAGAAACTGCATTTGTATGAGACATTTCAGAAGACACAGCCTTGACCTTGCTTACTCTTCTGTGAAAATAAAATTACCGAAAATGTCAAATTTTGTTACATTTTGTGAAATCATATATCTTGGTAATCGCTAGAAAGACATTTTTGCATTTCTCAATTGAGTAAATTAATTAAATTCAGATCCATGGTTTAGTTTAGTTTAGTTTAGTTTTGTTTTTATCAAACCCATGGTTGTTTTTTTCCTCGAACAATCTAAGACCGAGTCTTCAAAAACCAATGCCGACTATGTTCCAAATGAGGCTGAAAATGGTAGAACCAAGCTTTGTAAACTAGAAAATTACAATGTCAGTATCCTCACCCAATTCTAGCGCTTCCAAATATCGGTCAGCTAAACGAGTTTGCACTTTTCGATGGAATACTGCTTCTGCGTCCGCCATTTTGACGCCACTCGTCGTTTTCCTCTTCCGCCCTTTCAGTATTAGCAGTCCACAGATACCGATTACGTACAAAACATTACGACAGAAAACTGCCTTTGTAGATAGTAAGAGAAACTCTTCTTGGACAGTCATCATGGTTTCGGCCCAAAATGATCACGGACGATGAACATGGAATAATGTGTTTTGTCATATGTTATTAATGTGTTACATTGTTTTGTTTTTGTTTGTTTTCTTTTCTTTTCTTTGCTGTCCCATCTTGTGTGCAACCTCAATGGCATTGCACCCACGCTACTAATTCCGAGCTCTCCACCCCGACCCGCCCCGCTGCAGCCCCGTCGTCAATATGCAACCCGCGGAGGTGACACTGCATCGCCATCGAGTCACTTCTGTGGTATTCAGTGGTGTCTGTTTTGATCCAACATACGCAGGACACCATCAGCCAAGCCCCCTACTGACGACAATAATTGCTTATTGGCGAAGCCAGCGTGAATAAGCTCCCATGAACCCGCCGATTCCGGTGACCCCTACAGAATCAAGCCATGGCCATAGACGTGGAGAAAACATTGAAACTGAAGTGACCATGAAAGCATGGCATGAGGGGCCACAGAATTTGACTTTTTCATGCTGATCGATGAGAATGATGATGATGATGCTACGGATTTCCAGCCTGTTTTGAGACTGCATGACCGGTTTGTTTTCATAATATACTCGATGTCAATCGGGCCCGAGAGATACAGACAGACACCTGCGGTGCTGGTCAGGAAATTAGAGCAACACTTTCAGCAATGCATCCATTTAGTGGATGAAACTCGACTGTGTGGTCCCAGTCTTCCCAAATGAGCCCTAGCAAACTCAGCTTTGGCTAGGAGCCTGTTATAGTGCATAAAAATCCCACATGGCTGTGATGGGAAGCAAACCAACGACCTCCCAGTCGGGAGTTTGCGACGCTAACCACTTCGCCATGGCGGCTGGTACGTATTCGTTCTTTGAATGTTAGAATTAAACATAAGAACTAGTTGCAAAGCGAGACGACTGCAGGCGGAAATCTAAACAAATCTTAAATAAATGTTAGCGAACCGCCCAGAGAACGTGGACAAACGAGTCACAAGACAAAACACAACGCGTTTCGACCTCTTAGGTCTTCCTCGGGTGATACATAAACGAATAAAACAACGAAAATTCACTTAGCTTTCCTTGCGCTGAACCCTAAGCGATCTGAAGCGATCAAAGCTAAGTGAATTTTCGTTGTTTTATTCGTTTATGTATCACCCGAGGAAGACCTAAGAGGTCGAAACGCGTTGTGTTTTGTCTTGTGACTCGTTTGTCCACGTTCTCTGGGCGGTTCGCTAACATTTATTTAAGATTTGTAAACAAAAGAAGTCAAACAAATTTATTTAAGAAATTTTTTTTTTCCTTCGCCTAAAATCAACTTTGAAAAAATTCTTCTTCTTTAGAGCAGCCGCCACGAGTGAGTTGACGAATCTTCCGCTTTTTTTTTTCTCCCAAAGTGGGCACCGCTTGTTATCAGGGTGCTAAAAAAAAAAATGTCCCTGTCAATAATCCCTGGGCCTAGACCCAGCTGCAGTGAGGCGTTACAAGACCTGGCCAGAGGCACGGTCAGCCTACCGTACTTATTCATAAGGAATGGGTAATTTATTACCCAGCGCGAGATAAAAAAATTAAAAAAAATTAAAGAAGAAAAAAGGAAGAAAGAAAAGTAGGGGGGAAAGAAAAGAAAGAAAAACAGACAGACACAAAGAAATATAAACAAACACGAAGAGCGTATGTAACTGGAATGATGCATTGTATGAAAAACAATAGCTGGGGAAGTAAAATTATGTTACGATTGTGACATGATGTATTGACATCCCACACCATCCTCCCTTTGTCTCACAATTAAACAGCAATAAAGCTTACTCTGCCGACATCCCTCCCTTCCCTCTCAACACCTCCCCCCCCCCCCCCCCACCCCACCCCTGTCATGTTCTGTAGCGGGTACTGTTACACCAACATACACAATCAACACTGTGTTTGTTGTTTTCTTGTAGTATTTATTCAGGCCACAAAACACATGGTACAAGTTCTGGGACAGCCTCGTCTGCTCGCCCTATACGCATGCGCGTTGCAGAATACGAAACTATGCAAGTACCCATATCTTGAGTGGTCTGTCGTCTGCTACAAGCTACGAGTCGAGTGAGACACACATGTCAACATCTCCCCTTTTTACATGAACGAAAACAAGTGAAGACTAAAAAGCTTATACTCTAATTATAGAATAAAAACACATATATTTCTAATACGTAATGGGTTATGGAAAAGGTGGTAGCAGTTTTGAAAATAAGAAACATGATTATATGATATACAGTGAATATTACATTAATACACATTAACAATACACTGTGGACTCAATATGGGTCAGCTCATATTGGTAGCAAAACAATTACATGGTAACATAACTATAAATATCAAATACTTAGAACGTAGAGGAATAAGCCTACATGTGGCCTTTATAATACAGTGGGTTCCCTCATGACCGTGATCTAATGGCAGATAATGTTGCTCTTTTGACAGTCAAATGATAGCTCTGGCATGGCGTTGCTCAGTCATACTGTCAAAATCAAAGCTAATTAATTTAGAGAGGTACAAGAATGTAGTATCACACTTGTTCAGTCGGTTTTGAAGTGTAGCTTCTGGGTCTTTTGTTGCTTTCTTCTTTTAACACATGATATCTTGACATGCCTTTCAAGAGGGATATGTCCGTTGTACCGCTTTGTGTGTGTGATCCAAGATTCATTAGTTATATCTGTACCGCCCCCCTTTTTTGTAATAAAAAGATATGACCTATGAACACTACTAAATAGCTAATTTCCCTATAGCTGATGAAAACTCCCCAGACACGGGCACGGAGTTTTCTGATCGGGCCAAGGTCACAGCTGAGCGCTGAGACCTTCTATTCTAAAGATCGAGTTTTTGTGGTGGCTGGCTGATGCGGCCCGATCGTGTGGTGTATGGAGTGTGCACGCTTTCACATGGTGGCGTTTCAGCCGCTGATGCTGGTTGGTCACTTGCTGGTTGTAGTGTTGGCTCTGGTTCTGCTGCATGTGGGACATCACGGAGATGAACCCGATTTCTCCGCAGTTGCTGTCCTGCGGGAGTGGCAATGATGTAGGATCTGGTTCTGCATGTTCACTGATGACTTCAGCTTCTTGCCACGTCCAAAGTTGTCCTGAACCCGAACTGGCTGGCCTGGGTGGAGAGCAGGTAGGTCTTTGGCTGCTTGGTCGTAATACCGCTTCTGAACAGCTTGGCGTTGGTGGAGCTGCTCTTTGACCTCAGGTCTGCAGTTCTTGGGCCTGCTGGGTGTGTTGCACCTTGCTTTCCTGCCTGCAACGAGCTCCATTGGACTGGGTAGGGTTGGGCTGATTGGGGTTGTGCGAAGGCATAGGAGAGCAAGGTCAGGGTCAGAGTGGGATTGAAATGCTTTGGTCAGGGTGGCTTTGATTGTCTGGATCTGTCGTTCGATGAAGCCGTTGGACTTTGGGTACTTGGGGATGAGGTGGTGTGGGTGAATGCCCAGTCTTTGGCGAATTTGGCAAAGGCTGTGGAGCTGAATTGGGGGCCATTGTCACTTATCACCTTTGAGGGTATTCCCTGTTCACTGAAGATCTGTTTCAGCGTCCTGATCGTGTTGCTGCTAGATGTGTCTTGCTCAAACTTTCTGACCACAAAGTATTTGCTGTAGTAGTCCGCTACAATTAGAAAGTCCTGTCCTTGTAGTTGGAAGAGGTCGACTCCCAAGACCTCCCATGGGTGACTGGGGACTTCATGAGGCATGAGTGTTTCACGCTGTTGTGCTGGCTGATGCTCCTGGCAGATAGGGCAGTTCCTGACAGTCTTTTCAATGTCTTGATTGATGTTGTTCCAGAAGACAGAGTTTCTGGCTCTCAGTTTCGTCTTCTCCATTCCTTGGTGTGCATAGTGGAGCTGGTTCAGGATGTCTTGCCTCATAGAGCTTGGGATGATGATCTTCTCTCCTTTGAGGATGATGCTGTCTTCAATCGATAGTTCATCTCGGAATGACCAGTATGGCCTGAGCGCTTCTGGCAGTTCCTGAATTTTCTCTGGCCATCCTTGGGCAATGGTGGTCGTGAGTCGGCTGAGGACTGGGTCAAGCTTGGTCTCCTTGCTGATTCTGGTCAGGCATTCCTCGTTGCATTGGACAAGGTGCACTCTCACATCCAGATCAATAGTTTTGTTGTTGTCTTTGTTTGGCAGTCTGGGTGGGGCTTTTGTCAGAGGTTTCTGCATGATCATGACCAGGGGTTTGTGGTCTGTGATGACGTGGAATTGTCGACCATACAGGTATGTGTGGAAGCGCTGAACACCAAAGACTATGGCTAGTAGTTCCCGTTCGATGCAGGCATACCTCGTCTCGGCGTCTGACAGCGCCTTTGAGGCATATGCAATAGGCTCACCATCCTGGAGAAGGCTAGCCCCTAGTCCCTTGATGCTGGCATCCACTTGCAGTGTTGGTGCCACCCCAGTGTTGAAGTAGCGCAGTGTAGACCTCTCTGTGACTGTGGCTTTGAGGTTTTCGAAGCATGTTTGGTGATGGGCTTCCCAGATGAATTGGGCTGTGTCTTTCAGCAGAGCCCGGAGTGGGGCTGATTTCTCACTCATGTTGGGAATGAATGGTCCCAGAAAGTTCATGAAGCCCAGGAACATTTGGAGCTCGTTTATATTCGTTGGAGGCTGCATCTGTTGTAGGTCTTGGACCTTCTCGGGGTCTGGGTGCACTCCACTGGCGTCGTACACCATGCCAAAGAAGGTGATTGAGTCCCTTTTGATGTGGCACTTGTTAGAGTTGAAGACTAGTCCATTCTCAGAGGCAACTTTCATCAGGTTGTGAAGAGTCTGGTCGTGTTCTTCCTCAGTTTTTGCATATACGGCTACATCGTCTGCAATGCCGGTAGCGCCGTCAACCTGGTCCAGGATCTGGTCCATTTTCTTTTGGAAGATGTCCTGTGACACTGAGAGGCCAAATGGGAGGCGAGTGAAGCAGTATCGGCCAAATGGCGACTGGAAGGTTGTCAGTGGCTGGGACTCTGTGTCGAGCTGCACTGACCAATAACCCGACTTGGCATCCAGTTTGGAGAAGAACCTTGCTCCTTGGAACTTATGTGTCAGCTCCTCTATTGTAGGAACCTTGTGGTGTGGTCTCCTGAGAGCTTTGTTCAGGTGTCGTGGGTCAAGGCATATCCTCAGATCTCCCCCTTTCTTGTGTGAGTAGGCCAGGCTGGAAACCCAGTCAGTAGGGTCGTTTACCTTTCGTATGACCCCACAGGATTCCATGGATTCCAGTTCTTTCTTGATGGTGTCCCTCAGGGCGATAGGGGTTTTCCTGGGGGCATCGATGTGAGGTTGGACCTCTGGTGACGTGAACAGCCTAACGGGGCCGATCCTGTCGAATTGGTCCGGGTACATGCTCTTCAGGTCAGGTACCGAGTTGATGGGAGGAGCTTGTGGAAGTCTGCGTCTGGTGTGCCTGCTATGATCAGCTCAATCAGCCGTTGATCGCTTTCCTCTTGGCTAAAGTCGCACGTAGCTGCCTGGTGTCTGGCTCTTGTGATGAAGTTGTCCAGCGTTTCTTCAGGTTGTTGTCTGAATCCCATGAGACGTAGCCGGCTCACACGGAAGTTTTCCGTCGGCACCATCAGTTCTTTGAGTTTGTTCAACACTGTATCTGCTGCCTCTGTTCTTCTTCTGTGAGGGGGAGGGCATTGTACCGTCGGAGCCCCTCCTCTCCTACTTGGAGGAGAATGTGCGCGACTTGCTCTTCCGGATCGATGACTTTCTTGGCCGTAAAGTACAGTTTCATTAACTGTTGGAAAAGTGTGAAGGCCTCCCTGGCATTGGGGGCATCCCAGTTCAGCTGTGGGGGTCTTTGTGGGCCATAGTGCGGGCGCTCTGTTGGCAGCTTGGCGCTGGTGATCTACTCGTTTTTGAGTGAACCAGTCTTTTAGGAAGAAGAAGAAACCGAAGTACTGTTAGAAGAAGACCGTGCTCCGCGCTGAGACACTTTTGACTGCACCAGTCCTCACCACTGTGTGAGATAGTAGCTGAGGGGTCTGCCGACTTACGTCACTGTGTACCGATGCGGGCACGTGGTCAACGATCGTTCATTTCTAATATGCTAATGAAATGAAGTACTTACAGTTACTTGTTATTTGTTTTCCGCTGCCACCATGTCATGTTCTGTAGCGGGTACTGTTACACCAACATACACAATCAACACTGTGACTTCCGCAAGGCCCTCCTATCAAAAGATAAGGGCTTTACGCTCCAGGAGGCCCTCCAACTTGGACGCCAGTTCGAGGCCACGGCCTCTCACCTCAAGCAGCTGCAGTCCATGGAGAGCTCAACAATGAATAACATTGATGCCATCACCGCTCCAGTGCCCTGCCGAAATTGTGGTGGAAAACATGCGCCTCAGAGATGCCCAGCATTTGCCACAACATGCAGTGCCTGTGGTAAGACCAACCACTGGTCGAAGGTCTGCCGATCAGCTCCCCAGCAAGCCTCCAGTGAACGCTACAAGAAAGGACAAAGCCAGAGGTACCCCAGCAACCGTAAGCAAGGAAACTGGCAGAAGAGTGTCCATGAGCTCCAGGAAGCGGCACAAGACATAGATAGGGAACACCAGACATTCAACAACGTCCAGGTATCATCTGTTGAGTCGCGAAGAGATGAAGCATACGCCACCCTGGAAATCAAGCTAGCCTCAAGACAAAGCAAAGATAGCCTGGTGCTCAAGGTAGACACTGGCGCACAAGGTAACACGCTACCTCTACGGCTTTTCCGAAAGATGTGCCCAGATCGTCTTAAAGAAAATAGGCTCACCGTCCTGGAGAAGGCTAGCCCCTAGTCCCTTGATGCTGGCATCCACTTGCAGTGTTGGTGCCACCTCAGTGTTGAAGTAGCGCAGTGTAGACCTCTCTGTGACTGTGGCTTTGAGGTTTTCGAAGCATGTTTGGTGATGCACCCCCACTTTCTTTCCTGTTTTTTTTTCCTGTGTGTGTTTTGTCTGCCACATTCCCCACCATCGGTCGGGTTTACTTTGCAACTAGATGTGTACTGTAATTAATGCACTGAGTACAGTATCCATCACAAAGAATGGATATTTCGAAAGAAAATAAGACTTTTCAATACGCAGCAATGCACCTTCCCAGCCCCAATGAATGAATGCATACCATAGTGTCGTGTGCTTTTCGCGTATTCAGTGAGAATTGGGTCAGTGCCTCAGTCCGCACTATCACTGGTCAAGTCCATTGTCGCAAGATAGAGGCTGCACCTTTTTTGCTGTTGGTTTTACTGTGCTGTTGTTCACGGGTTGCCATTGGAGGAGAACGGAGAGTACACTCAGGTTTCTTTTAGACTGATATGTAATAAGACGCTTATTTCTTCAATGAAGATTATTTCCAGTTGCGATTTAATCATTGCGTGTGCCTGATGAGTATCTCATGGTATGTATAACACGTATACTGTAATTACACCAATAAATCCCATGCAGGCTGTACACACTGCCTAAACTCGATGAAGTCATGTGTGTCACAATGAAAAATAAAGACAGGCATAGCCTCAAGAACATTTTATAGTAAATAAATCTATCTCTGTGTGTGTGTGTGTGTGTGTGTGTTTTCTTCTGTAAGACAAACCCTGACAAACACACCGTCGAGGACAACTGAGAGATCCACCTCAAAAGTGCTACGTCGCAATACCAACATTCTTACTTAATCAGATTTGATTATAGAGCTACAGGTAAGGAAGTTGCAAAGTCATGCATAGTTAGTGAATAGTTTAAGTAATGTTTTACAGTGAATAATATTTGTGTTTGTTTCAGGACAAACTGGGAAAAAGACAACGTCCACCTCAACTGACCGATGAGGAACACGATTGGCTGCTGGAACTTTTATTGAAACCACCAGTGTCTTAGCGAGCCAAAATGGAGAAGGGCAGATTGGGGTGGGGGGGGGGGGGGGGGGGGGGGGAAATATAGTATTCGAGACATGTTGCACTATATGAGATTCAAACTGTATGGCTTCAACAAGGTGAGGCAAACGTTTCGTGAGGTGTTTATTCTACGGTGAACAATACAGTACATGGGGAAAAAAGACTGGTTTACCGCGTGGCTTAACTTATTTCTGACAGAAAAAATTAGATGACTTAATCAAAGTCACATTAATGACGGTTCGGTTTGATACACAAGCAAGGTGCAATGTTCTTTGATCCATCTTATAAAAACACTAACATACAGGCCTACTGTGAAATAATACAACATTAGAGTTGCCCCGTTGTGTTCTTCCAGTAAAGTTCAAACCTTATTTTGATTATGTTCGTGACGAGAGTTTGGGATGGGCAGGCGTGGTCCTCTAGGGAAAGGACTTAAGTGTTTCTCCATTAGAGTTATAGAGTAGTTCTGTATTAAAATGTCACCTCCGCCCTCTCTCTTATTAGTGATGGAAGGAGCGACTAACTAGTCATCAAAATAAATTAAAAAAATTCTTGGAACTGTAAAAAATACTCGAGTGGCTCAGGAATAATTCTCCTTAGGCTTGTGCACTTAACAGTGCAAATAATATAATAGCTACGAGTGACAGACAGAGATGAGTTCAGACATGAAATAATGTAGGAACAGCAATTAACTGGCACAACTTCAGCGTAATTTCACACACCAACTTAAATTGCGTTTACAAAAGTAAAATACACAAATTAATAGAACTTAAGTCAAATCAGTCTTTGTTGGGCTGACTTTTTCCCCCACTTTATCTCATCATAAACAGAGGGATGTTCTTGATGACCTGAGTTGGAGTCCATTTTCGTTACTTAGCTGGTTATCTGGAGAGGTATGTGGGTGGATCTCTCTCTCTCTCTCTCTCTCTCTCTCTCTCTCCTCTCTCTCTCTCTCTCTCTCTGGTTGCTGGTGACTGGTCCACCTTCACATTAGGCAGGCTGATCTGTTTGGACTGCTTGGCCACATAGTAGTGTGGAATCTTGGTCCTGTGCTGGGCCAGCAGCAGGAAGACCAGGGCCAGGAACTCAGGATCTGGTCACAGACAGAAACTGGTTTGTAGTTAAGTAGCAGAGAGTCTGGCTTATCGAGTTCTCACACTTGCCCTCTGGCTTTCAGTAAATGTGTGAGATCTCAGCCAACAAACGACTAGACTAGCATAGATATATCTGCCATAATTTTCAGTATCCACTTTAGTTCTTCACTCAGGTTTTGAGTGAATTTTAATTCGTGGTTTGAGACAGTAACAAAATGCTAAACAATTGAAGGCAAACAGTCTCTCCTATTCTAATATCCTGTGTCAGGTTCACTGATCAGAAGAACTGTAAGTTGAAACTAAGTTTCTAAGTCGTGAGACTATGCATTGTTTGAATATATGCCACATGTTTTAACAGTGTAACTTTTTGCTGCAACTTGGTAAAACTGTTAAGATCCTTGATTAGCATTATATTAAGAATATGACTTTTTGCCAGTATTCGATACTATCTGTTAAGATGATCACTGAATGTTATTTTCTGACAGAAAAACAGTATGCATATACTGGTTGAAATCTGCTAAAGTGATTTAGGAATACTGTTGTCTTAATGTTTTGTAGTAGGTGACCCTAATCAACAGGTTTACTTTGGCTAAGTGTATTTGAAGTTGCTTCAGCTGAATTTATGACTGAAAATGGAGAATTATTTGCCTTCAATTGTTTAGCATTTTATTACTGTCTCATACTACTAATCAAAATTCACGTCAAAATGTTTTAATGGAAACTCATAGTGATTCCATAATTTCATGTACACAATATGAGACATGCTCTGTATGTGTGTGTGTGTGTGTGTGTGTGTGTGTGTGTGTGTGTGTGTGTGTGTGTGTGTGTGTGTGTGAGAGTCAACAGACACACAGCACGGGACAAATGGATTCTGCTGCCACCCAGGGATGTCGACCGCTGCAGCGATTTTTACCACCAACAGGCCTTGGGTGACTGACCTTTGAAACTATGAAATCTTGTCAGGCACTCTTGTTTTGGCATTAGTAGGAACAGAATAAGTCAGTACCTTAGCAAATCAGAATCACATTTTCAGAGTAACCCCACATTTTCTAACAGGCCTCCACTTCACCCCATGGCAGCTTCAAAGATTTGAAAGGCATCAAATTGATTTAGATGATATGGCCAGCACAGGATGTCATCCAGGGCATAAAAGACATGTCTCGTCTGTTTAAGTTGGTTTCAGTAGATTTCTATGGCTGTGTAGTATTTCAAACACCCAGGTACAATCCCTTGAAAACTGGGGGTGGGGTGGGGGATGTTCATGATTTTGGACCACCCTGCATTCTCCAAAGTGATCAAGGAAATGAATTTAAGGGAGAAGTTGAAAAATTATGCAATGAATTGAACTCAAAATAATTCATAGTCGACCACATCACCAAGAACCCCAGGGCAGAACTGAAAGATCATAAGGTACCTATCCAAGCACAAATTGTAAGTGGAGGAAACAAAAATTGGACAAAATGCTACCACGTATTGAACTTAACAATAATTCAGGATATCATAGGTCCATACAAATGTCTCGACATGAATGTATGTTTAGCATTAAGTCAAATTCATTAATCTAATCTTCTGAAAATGATATTTGTGATGACATTCAGGCAGACGTCAGCGATGAAGTCTGGTGCAAGTGATCTTGAAGACAGAAACGTGCATGACAGATACACAGCATCTCTCCGTATTAAAAAAAGGAAACTGCGGTGTGAAGATTTTCGCATTCAGGCCCCACATTCAAGCTAGAGACACCTGGAAAAGCATCCACCATCATCAGCAGTATGAGCTAGGGAAACTGTTAATGTCAGATTAGAAGGCACTGATAAAGTTGTGAGATGAGGTAGTCTATCATTTTCAAAACCTAGAGCCTATCAAGCCGAACACACACACTTTCTATTGTTGATCTCACACAGCAGGCGAGGAGAACTGTAAAGGTTAGTTTAGACAAAATTACAAACCTAACTGCTCGAGAAGAAAAGGAAAAACGACAAAATAAACCCGATCATCAAACTAACAAAATTAAGGGCATTCTTGAGCGATTAGAAGGTGTGTGTGTGTGTGTGTGTGAGTCAACAGACACACAGCACGGGACAAATGGATTCTGCTGCCACCCAGCAGTGTGTGTGTGTGTGTGTGTGTGTGTGCGTGCGTGTTTTCGTTAGTCCTTGTATTGTAAAGCGCTTAGAGCTAATCTAGGATTTGCGCTATAGAAATATTCATTATTATTATTATTATTATTATTATTATTATTATTATACAATCAAGGGCCACAACCGTGTCACGAGATATGACAGATTACCATGCTTCTGCGAAACGCTACACTGCACGGCTGCTAATGATAGCGATAATTCAGAAAATGGTCACTAACAGTGAAAAATTCAAACCAGAAATCATTTCAATGGCAGCAAAGACAACTACAGTACTGTCCAGTTTAAAACCTGCATGAAAGAACACGAAAATCTTCACGAAACACAATGTCAGACTCCTGCGCGCACTGGTAGGCCTATATTTCATCTTCCTGTGTGCATGCGCGACATGGACCCTCACAGCATATTTGGAAAGAAAATTCTAAGCATGAAAATGAATTGTTAAATGAAATGTTAAACAGTAGATATAGTAATTATATCACCATTCATCAAGTGCGTCAAACTAACATAGACCACATGAAGATCATAAGACACATGAAGATCTGACATTAGTCAAGAAAAGAAAACTATGTTGGTACGGCCATGCAACAAGATCAAATGACCTTGCTTAAAGTAAAGAACCCCCAGGTAACTGTTGAAAGAGGAAGACGGTGAGGAAGACAGAAAGACAAGAAAGAAAAAGAGATTACAGACAACATTGCAAAATGAACAGGAAAATCATTTGCAGAGACCCAGGCCTTGGTGGAACGTGGTAAACTGTTCTTCTGTGTGGTCCCTAAATGCCCCTCCCCCCCCCCCCCCCCCCCCCCCCACTCACGCTCCCTGCCAAGCGAGAGAAGAAGAGAAGAAAAAGAAGACCCGATGAACATTCGGCAATGAAGAGAATTCATATTAGACTATGGCCAAGGCTTAAATGTCTGTCCCTATCTATTACTATCACTACTTCCAAAACATGAGCATTGACTCAAATGTACTTTATTTTATTCAATGCTGAAAAAAGAGTAAATGTCACCCCTGTTCCTTGTATTGCTATCTATTAGATCATCTCGGCTATCCTGTCGCACTGTGACAAGCGCAGATGATGACACTCATCCCCCCACCCCATGCCTTACCCTCTCTCACTTTTTTTTTTAAACTGCCAAATGATAGCTTGGGTTGGGGAAGCTTGTATTCAAGCAGAGGATAATGTGATGATTTTACCATAGAAAGCAAAGACAAGCTATGTTGTGTTCTGACGATGTTTGTGATAGAAGGTTTAGTGGGGGCACCAGGAAGAAAAAAGTAAACTAATGAAACTGACGCAGTATGCAGCACAGTTTGGTGTGGACTGACATGTAGTGGGAATGCTAAGGATGACATTCAGATCAATTAAATAAGTCCATACCAGCCATACCCAGACAAGGAAGATGGGGAAACCATCCCAAAAAATGGGGAAGAAGATACCACGAGGATGGCAGCACATTAAGATGGACTGCAAAAATGACTATGTCCACATTTAGCACCAGCAGTGATTTGAACTCCGTCGCACGTTTGCAAACCAGGCCATTAAATGGACCCCAGCAGGCCAGAAAAAAGAGGACGACCCAAGATGAGCTGGCGACAGACAGTGGAAAGAGACCTCAGACTCGCTGATAGAGGATGGAGTGACACTACCAGACTGGCTGAGGACCGTGCACAGTGGAGCTCCTTGACTATCTCATGCGTCGCAAGACGCGGAGCATCAAAGTCTAAGCTCCCCCCCCCCCCCACCTCCCCCGCCCCCTTAAATACCAATGTTTATGGGCAGGTATCTCAGTTAGTATTAAATCATTATTGTCTCACTGCTTACGTCTGACTACTGCCGAAGTTATATTCTGTAATGATATTGTAATGACCAGTTCCTTTGATCAGTTTCTTTGTTCAAATGCCAGGCATTCATGCCATCATGGCAAAATGCGCGTGCATAAAGGAGGTGAAAGATCAGGCAAGCACATAACTTAAGAGTTTGTGTTTTGTGTGGCTGGCTACCTCTACCAGGTAGTATATTCGCAACACTGGACCAGTAGGTTTTGAGTTTAACACTGGCAGCAAATGCTTTTATGTTCGCTACACAAACTGCAGCACTTAAGAGTCGGTTGTCTACGCAACACTGGCTGAACACTGGTAATTTTCTCCTACGTACGCGGACCACCTTTCACTTCTTCTTCTCCTTCCTAAAAGACTGGTTCACTCAAAAACGAGTAGGTCACCAGCGCGCATGTTAAAAAGTAAAATGAAATAAAATAAAGCGCGACTCAGCCTCTTGGCCCCTGGAGCAAAATTTGGCAACACGGGGTCGCACACGATATTCAAAAGTTAAAAGCAATGGCCAGATTCAGGCCCAGGTAACCATAAAATTTCTGGGGAAGTTTTATTATGCCCTCACCCGCAAATGTTGTGAAAATAAAAGGAAATCTCAAATGAGGCTGGCAACAATCAACAGTAAATAACAAAGAAGTAGGGCAACTCTTGCTCCCATGATGAAATATTTAGTAGTAGTAGTAGTAGTAGTAGTAAGGGGACAGGCTGATATACGTAGCCCAGGCCTCGCGGCCTTTCTTGAATCCCCATCCATGTATTGTTTAGTATTCTGAATTGGTTTGTTGCGTATGCGCATATAGGTTTGTTAATCAAATTCAAATAACAATTTAGTGAATTTATGATCCGCATCAAGGAGAATTTTAAATGAGTTAGTAGATTGTGCAAACATGATGTTAGTTGGTAGATCATTCCAAAGATGTGTTATTCTTTTTCCAAAAACCATTTTACGTTTATTAGTCTGACAGTGTTCAATGAAGATTTTCCCATCCGGCTTCCTTGTAATACTATCAGTATATAATTGGAAAAAATCATCTATTTGTACATCCACCATATCGTTAAATATTTTATAGACTTCGATCAGATCACCGTGGATACATCTACCTTTTAAGGAGTGTAAGTTTAAGTATCTTAGCCGTTGTTCATAATTCATATTTTTGCATTCCCGTAGTAGCTTTGTTGCCCTTCTTTGTACTTTCTCTACTGCCTTTGACTGCCTTTTAAGTAAGGGATACCATATGATATTTCTATATTCTAAGTGCATATATCTTTATTCAAGTATGTGAAAGTTCTCTTTATTAGTCCTATCATTTGGTTTGCTTTATTGATGATTTTATTGATATGTACATCGAAAGAAAGTAGTGGGTCAAAATAACACCAAGATCTTTTTCTTCCTCACACTCATTTATTTCATTTTCTTGTCCATTTACCTTCATATAATATATATATGATTTGGGTTTGTTTCACCATAGTGCATAACACTACATTTGGATACGTTGAAATGTAAGCTCCATTCATTGGACCATTCTTGTAATGAATATACATTCCTTTGTATTTTTGTATGATTGGTAGAATTTCCATACAGTTTCGTGTCATCAGCAAAAATCTGACAATTGCTTTGGACAGATTCTGGAAGATCGTTTATGAATATAGTGAAAAGTATGGGTCCTAGGATACTGCCTTGAGGTATACCACTTAGTACATCTGATCTTTGTGAAGTGGCGTCATTTATCCTTACTTTTTGTGTTCGTTCAGACAAAAAAGCCTGGATCCAACTCAGTACATTTCCTGTAATCCCATAACCTTTCAACTTCTCCAGAAGCCTACAATGCGGTACAGTGTCGAAAGCTTTTCTGAAGTCTAAGTAGACAACATCAAATGATGCTTTTTGCTCAATATATTCTGTGAAATCTTCCATTGTTAAAAGAAGCTGTATCATACAAGACCTTTTTTCCTAAACCTGTGTTGACAATCTGAATACAGATCATTGTCCTGAAAATGATTGACAATACAGTCTCTTATTATAGTTTCTAGAACTTTACACACTACACATGTCAGACTAACAGGTCTATAATTTCCAGGCTCATTTTTTATCCCTTTTTAAAAATAGCTGTAACCTCTGCAGTTTTCCAGTCTTCTGGTAAGACTCCTTCTTCTAAAGTTTTATTAAATAAGTGACAAAGTGGTTTTGATATTTCTTTACATATTTCCCTTAAGACCCTGGGGGGAATGCCATCAGGTCCTTGAGCCTTATTTGGGTTCAGTCCTTTGAGTAAGTTCTCTACAGCTAATGGAGTTATCACAATGTCAGCAACAGCAGCTCCCCTAAATTTTGAACATTCGTCTATATTGGGTACAGAGGATGTATCCTCTCTGGTAAAGACACTGGAAAAGATGTGTTTAAGGTATTAGCTTTAAGTTCATCTGTATTTGACAATGACCCATCAGTATTCTTTAGAACTTGTACACCTGTATTCATTTTAGTTTGTTCTTGAACATACTTCCAAAAGCTTTTGGGGTTTTCCTTGGCTCCATTTGCTACATTTTTTCGTGTTTTTTACGAGCCCTTTTAATTTCTTTAATACATTTATTCCTGGCTTTAATATAGTTTTTGTATGATTGACTAGTTTTTTCTCACTGAATATTGTTTTAAATACTTATATTTGCTTTTTATTTTCCTAAGTATTTTAAGTGTCATCCAAATTGGTTTAGTTCTCTTGTTTTGTTTTTGTTTTATTTTGGGAATACAGTTATCCATAGCATTCAGTACTATCTCCTTAATGAAGGTGTCACACTGTCACTTTTGCACTCGCGCATTCATGACAGCATTTACTCCATACGCACACGCAATCCTTCCAATCAACCAAAAGGCGCACTACCGAATGTTTTTTCTTCTCCCCCTCTCCTTCGGGAAAACACTTTACTAAATCACATCAAACACGTTATAAACAAATTTTAAACAGGTAGCACTCTTTCCACTGAGAGGCAAACTAACTCACTCAAGACTTCATAAAGTCACGGCCTCCACACAACATTGGCCCACAAACTCCAGACCAGGAAAATAAATGATTCTCTCACTCCTTGATGCTATGCCTGCATCCGAATTACGACTCGCCTCATCCTTTCAGGATTCCCTGTCTCTCTCAGACATCATCTCGCCCCCTCGATTTCTCCCGTCCTGGAGATATGACTTCCGACTCCTCTCCCTCGACTCTTCTTGTCACTGGAGAGATGAGTTCCAACTCCTCTCCCTCGTCTTCTCCTGTCCCCTGGAGAGATGACAGTTCCCGACTCCTCTCCCTGGAGTCCTTAATTCCTGGGGCTGCCTACCGGTGTGTTCCCCCACACCATGGCCATCTTCAACCACCTCACGGGGTGAAAGGTGAAGGTGAAGGGCAAAGGGGTAAAAGGGTGAAGGGCTGAAACACGAATAAGGTTCGTGTAAGTAACCTTCTTAATTCAACATATGAATTCTTTCTTTCTCTTTTCCTTAAGTTTTCCCCTGTAGGTTTCCCCAACTATCTATCGCTCACCTGGTAATGACGGGTCAGCAGAGAGGACCAACGTCCTGACGGGTTCGAGTCTCTAGGCCATCTGCTGGGTTAAAACTGATTCTTTCCTCCTTCCTCCTAGTGAGTGCATACTCAGTGTTCAAAACACATGACCAGCACCTTACCAGCCCTTGTTAAACTATCACTCAGTGGTCACTTTCACCCAATGACCCCCCTTTGTTTCTTGAATGAGTATAACTCACAATTATTTTGGGGACGCCCGCTACACTAGTCAAGCCACCTGAATATCCTTCCTTTCTAGTAGTGGCATGGGGAAATGATTCATATTACTAACTACATGTGATGGAGCGTCACATGCCTTGATGTGAGGCTACGTCACATGACACCCCCCCATCCTGGGATGAAAAAATTTTCTCCAGAAAATTTTTTAAAGGATATACAACTTCACTTAAACACATCTTCAGCCATGAATCTCAAAATGTGTAACCATCACACATGATTCACCAAATTAATAATCAACGTATAGAATCAATCATCATGATCCACCATAAATAGCATATTCCAAACTTTCAGTCTTTCTAAAAAAAAATACATAATTGATCACCACATCTCACAAAATATATTTCACAAATTACATGGATAAAACAACTAGGGATATTAACAATTCAAAGTACAAATTGGGGTTTATAAAATTAAGATGTGAAGCACATATTTTCCCTTGATCTTTGTCCCCACATCCTGTGTTTCAAAAAACCCCCATGAAAATGAGAATATTTCCAAGTGTAAATGTTTCTCAATAGACATGTAAACAAAATAAACATAGTTGAAACAGTTTTTTCCCCCATGTAATGTTATAGTCCATTGAAAAGTCACATGCTTTCCATTGTTGACAGTGACAAATGAAAACAATTGGTTTGTCTCATTGCACAATCAAAACATGTGTATATACAATTTCTAAAGGGTAATTTGCTCATCACACATACATAAAATATTCATCTTCACAAGCAAGTTAGACATAAACAGTACATGATGATTTTTCATTGTTTACGAAAGAATAAAGCAAAAATAGATATGTAATACATTTAACACCAAGTAGTTTTTGCTTGTAAAACCTCTAGTCACTTCAACAAGCAAGCAAATTATGCATAAATACCACTTGATTTAAATAGTCAGTAGCATACAATGCCCTGTCAAATGTGATCACACCGTAATCATTAAGTAGACAAAAAACAGGAATAGTCTTTCCCTTGAAGACAGTTACATTGTCCATGAATATTCATACACGTGACAATAAATCTGCCATGACATTTTGTGTTCCAGGCACTGGTTCAACGGTAAATTGGAATTCTTTAGTCAAGTATACTTTCACAAAATAATTTCCTTCTGAGAGCTGACACAGAAGTTCTTCAATGTCTGGGATGGCTCGGCATCGAACACAGTGATCTTATTTAATTTCCTGTAATCGATGCAGAAACGCACCGATCCATCAGGTTTGTTCACCAATACAACTGGTGAGCTGTACGGAGATGTAGAAGGTTCTATGACCTTTAAATCCAGCATTACTTTGATTTCCCTCTCGACAACCTCTTTTTTTTGCAAATGGAGGGGTATGGTCTGGTTCGCACTGGTATTTCAGTAGTTAACTGAATACTATGGGGTTCAATACCCGTCACTGTACCTGGGTATCCGTCAACACATCCTGCAAGTCTTTCAAAATGTCCTTGAGCTGTTCTGTTTGACTTGTAGAGAAATCATTCGACAGAACCACATCCTCATAGTTTCACCTTTAACAGACAGAGTAGGAAGGGGGACAACATCATCTGCACTGGTAGATGTTAACACTCCTACATTTGCTGTTTTCACAACCTTTGATCTGTCCCTGTACGTTACATTGGGTACAAATTCATCACTGATAATGTCTGTCATGTTGACATCAGTTTCTGACATAGGAAAATATCCACTCAACTGACTGGTTGATGGCAACATTTGTACGTTCAACATACTTCTTCAACATGTTCACGTGAAATACCTTCTCAGTGTTTGCCATTTTGATCTTATAATTTACTGCAGAAAGTTTTTCGACCACCTGAAAAGGACCCTTCCACATAACACGAAGCTTGTTATGTTCATCAGTGAGTAGCACAAGGACATTTTCCCCAATGCTGAAGGAACGTGCCTTTGCTTTTCTGTCTGCAAAGACCTTGTACACATCTGTTTTCCTATCAGCTGACTGTTGAGCAAGCTCACATGCATCCTTCAAACGATTATGCAGTTCATAAACGTATTGGTAAACAGTTTTACTGTCAGGTATGTCCGTCTTTTCCGTCCATTGTGTCATCAATAGATCCAAAGGACCCCTTGGTGAGTGTCCGAAAAGAAGCTCGAATGGTGAAAATCCCAGCGTTTCGTTCGGCATTTCCCTGTATGCAAAAAGCAAAGCCGGTATGAAACGATCCCATTCATGGGGTTGTCTTGCAACCTTTCTCAACATGGACTTCAACGTTCCATTGAAACGTTCAACCATGCCATTCGATTGGGGATGATATGGCGTGGTTGAAATGGAAGAGATTGACAACAGTCTGTAAATTTCTCTCATGAGATCAGAAATGAATTGCGTTCCACAATCCGAGAGAATTTCGTCTGGAAGACCCACTCTGGAAAAAATCGCAAGTAAAGCTTCAGCGACAGACACTTAATCAATTTTCTTCAGTGGAATCGCTTCTGGATACCTTGTCGCTGTATCCACCAAAGTCAAGATATAGCGATATCCCGAAGAAGACAGTGGTAAAGGCCCAACAAGATCAATAGCCACCCTCCGAAATGGGACGGAAATGAGGCATTTTGTGCAAAGGTGCACATGGGACGCGACCTTTCTGAGATGTCTTTTGGCAGATGTCACATGAACGGCAGTATTCTGTTACTTCCCTTGTGACACCTGGCCAATAAAAAGAATCAAGAACTCTCTTTGATGTTCTTTTGATTCACAATGACCAGCGAACAATGCATCATGAGCCGTGTGTAGCACTGTCTCTCTAAGTGGCTTTGGAACGACAACTTGTTTGTTTTCCTGTCCAGGTACACACCTGTAGAGAATGTCAGATTCCAGTATGTACGTTGGTTTGTCCGTTAGTTTGTCCGTTACAGTCTGTTTAGCAGCAGAAAGTACCGTCGTCAGCGTCTCGTCTTTTCCCTGCATTTCTTTTAGATCATCTGGGGTAATCTGGAGTTCATCCAGTTTTGAGACTTTTAGCGGCTTTGTAGCCTTTCCCTGCTCTACGATGTCTGATCTGGTACTCACAAGACAAGGAACAAACGATCCTCCAGCACCACCCACAGAAAAAAAATAATCAAAAGATAAAGATGTTTATTTGGGCTGAGCGGTAATCAACTCCACCACCTACACTATTAGCGTGACGGAGGAGAAGTTGATCCCACACTCTGAGGGGCAAGGGGAAAAATCAAACTGAAACAATAGGAAAGGGAAAGAAATAGATATTTATGAGAAGGGAAGGACTATTGACTCCCCAACGCCATGCCCCCCTGCTAAACGCAGGAAGAGGTTGGGGCTATCAGTCCTGGGAAGGGGACAAAAATTCTAATACTCTAGGGGAAGGACAGCGATTCCTCAACGCCCTGCCCCCTTGCTGCCAGGTACGAGCAAGAGGAGGTTGAGGCTATCGTCCTGAGGTGGGGAAGGGTCAAAAAGAAATCCTACCAAAAAAAAACCTTAACGGAGTATAGCAAACAAAAGAAATGTCAACCACCCGAAACACATATAGAAATAGAAAAAAAACAACAAATGCAAATATTATACACAATAAATAATTAACTAATTTCTTTTCTTTTTTCTAGGGGAAACAAAACAACGGCAGCTACGTCGGTGAAACTGGCGTCGGGGTCACCACTGTCACACTGTCACTTTTGCACTCGCGCATTCATGACAGCATTTACTCCATACGCACACGCAATCCTTCCAATCAACCAAAAGGCGCACTACCGAATGTTTTTTCTTCTCCCCCTCTCCTTCGGGAAAACACTTTACTAAATCACATCAAACACGTTATAACAAATTTTATACAGGTAGCACTCTTTCCACTGAGAGGCAAACTAACTCACTCAAGACTTCATAAAGTCACGGCCTCCACACAACATTGGCCCACAAACTCCAGACCAGGAAAATAAATGATTCTCTCACTCCTTGATGCTATGCCTGCATCCGAATTACGACTCGCCTCATCCTTTCAGGATTCCCTGTCTCTCTCAGACATCATCTCGCCCCCTCGATTTCTCCCGTCCTGGAGATATGACTTCCGACTCCTCTCCCTCGACTCTTCTTGTCACTGGAGAGATGAGTTCCAACTCCTCTCCCTCGTCTTCTCCTGTCCCTGGAGAGATGACGAGTTCCCGACTCCTCTCCCTGGAGTCCTTAATTCCTGGGGCTGCCTACCGTGTGTTCCCCACACCATGGCCATCTTCAACCACCTCACGGGGTGAAAGGTGAAGGGTGAAGGGCGAAGGGTAAAAGGGTGAAGGGCTGAAACACGAATAAGGTTCGTGTAAGTAACCTTCTTAATTCAACATATGAATTCTTTCTTTCTCTTTTCCTTAAGTTTTCCCCTGTAGGTTTCCCCAACTATCTATCGCTCACCTGGTAATGACTGGTCAGCAGTGAGACCAACGTCCTGACAGGTTCGAGTCTCTAGGCCATCTGCTGGGTTAAAACTGATTCTTTCCTCCTTCCTCCTAGTGAGTGCATACTCAGTGTTCAAAACACATGACCAGCACCTTACCAGCCCTTGTTAAACTATCACTCAGTGGTCACTTTCACCCAATGACCACCCTTGTTTCTTGAATGAGTATAACTCACAATTATTTTGGGGACGCCCGCTACACTAGTCAAGCCACCTGAATATCCTTCCTTTCTAGTAGTGGCATGGGGAAATGATTCATATTACTAACTACATGTGATGGAGCGTCACATGCCTTGATGTGAGGCTACGTCACATGACAGAAGGACCATTCATCATTTATATTAATATTTTCCACCTTTTCCAGGCCCATAACTTCAACAAGACATCGTTGTTTGTTCTGTGTTGCCATTTCTGCTGTGCGATTTGTTGTCGTCAGCAACATACGTTTGGAGTTACGGGCCTGTAAATATTTCATCGTGGTGAGAGTAAGAGTTAGGGCCTAGGCCTAGGCCTATTTGTTGTGAAAATAGTCACAGCCCATTGGACAATTCTGACCGGAAGCGGGATCTTCGAAAGACAAGGACAGAAAGCGAAATCCGAGAAAAGACTGGTAAAACAAAATTTACGTTTAGTGCAAAATAATCGTTAGGTAAGGACAGGTTGCTTACTTGTTTAAGACTGGTCTTTTTCCCCGCAAATAGTAGATATGGGCCACCTACTTTTTTCGACACCCGCTCGTCTGAATCATGTTTTCTCTGCGTTGCGTTTTCTTTCCGTCAAATTAAATCTCAAAATACCGTTAAGGGCCCCACTTTGTGTCAACCTAGTTGATTCACGCTCTCAGGAAGAGAAAGTTTTCTATCCGTGAGAAGTATCCCACCCCCCCTCCCCGCCCCCGCCATTTATTCGATCTGATTCTCGAAGAGATGCTGCCTGTCAGTTCTAAGACTTTGTCGCAAGTTTCAGACAACATAGACAAGTTCAGCTATCAGCAAATTTCACTTATTGGAATGTATACATGTCGATTCTTGCAGCTGCTTAATGTCCCACAAGTTGGTTTACATGCAGGAGGTGCACTCATTTGCTAAGCAAGCATTTAAACACACACACACACACACACACACACACACACACACAATATATATATATATATATATATATATGCTTATATATATATCTGTCACTTCATCATTAATACTTTTTTGTATTCAATGAGATTTTTGAAAGTGTTAGTGTTTACTGTTGCTGTTGGGAATCAATATGTGCCATGTTAAAGTTAAACCCAATATGTTGGTATCATATTGGTCTATCCCAATATGACCTTTTCTTTTTGGATTAAATCTAATATCTGCCGAAACAGCTGTCCATTTTTGGATGAACCAGCATGCATAGGTTTAACTCAATACAAGACCAGTACTGAATTTTGGCTTGATGTTGCCAGGTCTGTATTAACTGGATCAGTGATTAAGAATCACTTTTTAGCCTACTGTGTTGATCCTTGATGAAGCTTTGAACATATGTTTACTCAACCGTTTAGGACAATTGATTAGTTGTGATATATTGATCAGTTGTGCTTCATATTACTTTTTTTTTTCAATGAAGATTTAAACCAAATATGAACATACTTGTTATGTACATTGTGAAATTAAACAGTTTCATTCAATTTTTGTGTTTGACAGTCAAGGCAGCATGTCGTCTATACAGTTCCAAATTCACACTGACAAGGAGAATGCAGCCTCAGTTAATGTCAAAGGTATTTTTTGTGATTTATAATATTTCATACTGTTACATATGTATAATATATTGCATTTGGAATTGTCTCATGTCACAATTTTTTTGTGTGTGCTGGTGTGTTTGGCTTTTATTTTCAAGAGCGCAGTTATCTTGGTATGATAAGTAGTAGTAGATAAAATATTGATCCTCAACTGTAAATCTGTTTAGAAAGTGTGTGTGTGTAAATGACATTGATATTTGAAGCTTTTTTTTTTCTAACCGGATTACATCATTTGAAGTGAACACCAGCGAAAATCTTTTTTTTTTTTTTTTCCAAAATGAATTGTTCAATGTGAAATGCACATGTACAATAGTGTACTATTTAGCTGATATTGCAGTTTTAACATCCGTCCCCAAGTATTTGATTCAAAACATTTTAAGGCTTTTGTTATCTTCAGTTTTATATTCTGTTTCTGTGTTGCTCTTTTGTGTGTGTGTGAGTGTGTGTTACTGTGTGTGCGTTCCTATGTTTACTGTCACAGTGAGCATGACCATAACACCTGTTGATCAACATGGATCAGTGTATATAAAGTCAGAATCACTTTATTATATCAAAAACAGGAAATTAAGACCAGTTGCAACAGTTAAAATAAATGCAAAAGGGGACAGTACATGAAATAATCAACAAACAATTCTCTAGAACAAAAGGACTTTGCACGGCACCCACATCACTCATTCTGCATACATATCCCAAGATCTTTGACATCATTATGACGTTAGCATTGTATGTTTCTTCTTCTTCTTTATGTAGAGCCAGGCCAAATTGGCGTTGAAGAATACTAAACATTTAAGATTCAACAATACAACCGAGTTACAGTATAACATTTAGTAAACATACAAGATATGTAAGACAAAAACTTTAAGATCCTAAAAGTGAGTACACAGAACAGGAATTGAAACATATTTTAAACATTTAGAAAAAGAAAAGAAAGATTACCAGGCATTCAGTGCATGAATACTACTATTCCTGAAAATTTGATATTCTGTCACACACACACACACACACACACACACACATACACACACATGCATGCTCACACATTTGCACGTCTGCCTGCACACATATGCACATATTCATGCAGGCCCTTGAAATGTGTTATAAGAATGTTAGGAATTTAAGAGATTGATGGATTGTGGAATGAAAGTTTTCTGAGCCCTTGTTTTTGCCTTCAGAGTCCTGTAACAACTCCTTGATGGAAAAGTTCATAATATTTTGTGAAAACATGACTGACATCATTTAAAATTTGTCTTGCCTTTTTCACCACTCGTCCACCACACAACTGTTGTATGCTAACTTGCCTTCCTCCCACAACTTTACTACACACACTCACCACATCAGTCAACACTCGATTTCTATACACAACCAAGCTTCCATACCTGCACGTTAAAAAAAACTGTAAGCAGAGACTCAACACAGCACCAATAATATGTCTGCAAGATTTTCATGGCAGTGTCAATGTTTCTGAGTTTGTGCAAACAAAATATTCTGGGCTGACGTTTTTTGTAAATACTGTCAGTATTTTTGTCAAATTCAGGTTTTTGTCTGAAACTGTACCACAGTATTTATGCTCATTGATTCTTTCAACCATTTCACCATCAATGGAAAGACTTGGTACAGGTGGTGCATTTCTATGAAAATCAATCAACATTTCTTTTGTTTTGAGAACATTAAGGTCGAAATAGTTCTCTTTACACCAAGAACAAAACTTTTTTTTTTTTTGCTGTCCCAACCTCTGCGCCACCTCAGAGGCAGTGCACCCACGCCGCTCATTCTGACACCCCGTCCACAGCCACAGCCCCATCGGCCCCGCCACAGCCCCGGCACCGGCAATCCACAGGGAGCAGTCAATGTCAAGAGGCAACCTACCGGAGGAGACACTGCACTGCTGCTGAGTCACTTCGGTGGTGTTCAGTGGCGCCTGTTCTGATCTAACATACGCAGGACACCACCTACTAAGCCCCCTACTGACGACAATAATTGCTTAGTCGCGGAGCCGGCGTGAGTGAGCTCTCCCTCCGGAGGGCGCCACCATGTCCGTCCAACGACAGCCCCCATGGACCGGTGACCCCGACGGAACCAAACCAAGGCCACAGACGTGGAGAGGACATCGAAATTGAGGTCACCATGAGAGCAGGGCATGAAGGGCCACAGAATTTGAGACATTTTTTTATGCTGATTGATGAGAATGAAGATGATTAAGAGGATGCAACGGATTTCCATTTCGGTCTGAGACTACATGACAGGGCTGTACTCTACGCTTCCTTTCATAATATATCCCGACATCAACCAGGCCCGAGAGATACAGGCACCTGCAGTGTTGGTCAGGAAATTTGAGCAACACTCTCAAAAACGCATCCATTAAGTGGATGAAACTCGACTGTGTGGTCCCAGTCTTCCCAACTGAGTCCGCAGCAACTCAACTCTGGGTAGGAGCCGGTCAGGGTAGAAAAACCCACATGACTTCTGAAGGGATTCGAACCCACGACCTCCCAGCCGGGAGTCCGCGACACTAACCACTTCGCCACGGCGGCTGGTAGAACAAAACTTTAACTTCACTGAAATAGACCACAGCAGAATTGGATAAATCTTAAATAGCAGAGTCATCACTGTAGTGTACCCCTACAATTATTGGTGTACAGTGTAAACACAACAGGACTAGCATGTACCTTGAGGTGCTCCAGTGGAGGTAGACCGTTGTTAAGAGATTGCAGATTTAAAATGGACAGACTTAGTTTTATTGAGTAAAAAAAAAAAAATCACAATCCACAATGTAAGCTTTTGACCAACATCTCTTAAAACAACCCTCTTCACCTATCAGTAGCAGTTCTTTCTTCCCCTTCCCTTGCCCATCAGATTGATTCTGTGACTAATGTGTGAGTGTGTGTGTGATTATGTGTGTGTCTGGGCGTGTGCGCATTTGTGTGTGTGCGCATGCTGTTGTGTCTGTTGTTGTGCGACAGTGTGTGTGTGCGATCATGTGTTGTGTGCGTGTGTGCGCGCGTATGGGTGTGTGTCAGTATGCACCCTTTTTTTGTTGATGCATGGTACTTATTGCAATATTCATCTTTTTATTGGTTTCATTTATGCTTCTTTGACCTTTATGTATTTGTAAGCGCTTAGGGCTTATGATGTAAGATTAAACGTCATAAATAATTACTATCATTATCATTATTATCTCAGCTAACAAAGGATTAGACTAGCATGAATATATCTGCCATGATTATCAGTCTCTGGTTTCCCTCAGAGTTTGAATAAAACAAGGGACAGTAATACAATGCTGAACAATGAAAGTCAAATAACTCTTCAGTGTTTTTCTTATAAATTAAATGGAAGTAACTTAGAATAAATGTAACCCAAGTACACATATGTTGATTAGACTTAGAATCACATACTTCAAAGTATTTCGACAATTAACAGTATTCATAAATTAACAGTTTTCACCTGGTACAGGCACACAGCTTTTCTGATCAGAATTTATCATTCAGCCATGATCTTAACAGATATATTGAATACTGGCAAAAGTTAGAAGATTAACAAAGAATGTTAATCAGATTTTTAACAAAGAATCTTAACCAGGCCAGCCGCTGTAGCGAAGTGGTTAGTATCATGGACACCAGGCTGGGAGGTCATGGGTTCGATTACCATCAGAGTCATGTGGGATTTTTCTGCCCCGACCGGCTTCTACCCAGAGTTGAGTTGGGAAGACTGGGATCACACAGTCGAGTTTCATCCACATAATGGATGCATCTCTGAAAGTGTTGCTCAAATTTCCTGACCAACACTGCAGGTGTCTGTATCTTTGGGCCTGGTTGATGCTGGGATATAGTATGAAAGGAAGCAGAGTACAGCCCTTTCATGCAGTTTCAGACCGGAATGAAAATCCGTAGCATCATCTTCATCATCCTCATTCTCATTGATCAGCATAAAAAAAGTCTCAAATTCTGTGGCCCTCGATGTCTCATGGTGACCTCAGTTTCGCAGTCCTTTCCACGTCTGTGGCCTTGATTTAATTCTGGCAGGGTCACCAGTATCGACAGAGCCATGGGGGCTGTCACTGGACGGACGTGGTGGCACCCTCCAGAGGGAGAGCTCACTCATGCCGTCTCTGCGACTAAGCAATTATTGTTGTCAGTAGGGGCTTAGTAGGTGGTGTCCTGTGTAGGTTGGATCAGAACAGGCGCCACTGAACACCACTGAAGTGACTCGGCAGCAGTACAGTGGATTGCCTCCTGATGACTTAACATTGACTGCTCCCTGTGGATTACCAGTGCCGGTGCTGCGGCAAGACTGACCGGGCTGTGGCAGTGGATGGGGTGTCAGAATGAGCGGCGTGGGTGCACTGCAACTGAGGTGGCACAGAAGATGGGACAGCAAAAAAAAAAAAAGAAAAGAAATAATCTTAACCAAGCATCTTAATAGATTTTACCAAGTTGTGGAAAATGAACTATTACAACAGAATACTCATCCATCATCTTGATAGATGTCACAAAGTATAGGCATAAAGTTATACTGTTAAACCACATCGCATATTTACAATCAGTGCATAGTCTCAAAATTTAGAAACATAGTTTCAGCTTGTAGTTCTTGTGGGTGAGAATCTTGGACAGGATCAGAGTAGGTGAGATAAACTTTCATTCTCTCTGGTTTACCTCTATTGTAATTCTTGATTCACTCAGAGCTGGTCACTGAAGGGCAGTGATTGCTCACAATGAGTTTCCCCTTTTCATAGGCTAAGCCACCTAGTCCATTTCTGGTTGGCTTTATGTCATTAAGGACAAAGAAAAGGGGAGAGGGGGGGGGGAGCGTTGGTCATTCCCACACACTTACAGTGGGAGGTTGGGTAGAAGATTCGCAAACGCTCTTTCTTAGCAGTTGGGGTTGGTGTTGTGCGCCTTCGTGCTAATTGACAAACGCTGTTTAAATAATTGCATCATGGGGGGGGGGGGGGGGGGGGGGGGGGGGGGGAAAGGGGGGGGGGGGGGGGTGTGGGTTGTGAAGGGAACGTGGTGGGGGGGGGTGGGGGGAAGGGGAAGGGTGGGGGGGGGGGGGGGGGGGGGGGGGGGGGGGGCCAGGAGAGGAGCCCGGTGCCTTTGTATTAAGTGGAAAACTTCCTTTCGGTGGTTGCATATTGGATATGGGATGGAATTGAAGGAAAAGTATTACAGCAAAATGACATTACCTTTCTCGTGTCATTGTGGGTCACGGCTGTGCTGTCGCGACTTCAACCAGGATGCGGAAAGAGTGAGGGAGGTGAGGGGGTTTGAGATTGGGGGGGGGGGGGGGGGGGGGGGGGGGTGACGGCATTGTAAGCTTTATTCCATTTGGGAGACACAGGGAGAGAGTAAGGGGGGGATGGTTTGTACATTTATATGGGTAGGTGTGGATGAGGTGACTGTCAGTTATGTCACTGAGAGGAAGAAGAAATAGAAGAAGAAAAGAAAGCTATTCCAACGCAGTAAACCATGTATCCATCACATTAACAATGATCTCATCAGTATATGAAAAACAAAGTGTTTACAGAAAAAAGAAAATATTGATGCCTTTCTTATTGAAATTAGAGTGGTCATATAATTGCTAACTAGTTGTTCATTTACCAAATTATAGATTGCTATTCAAAGTATTGCTTACGGTGCCACTGCCTTTAAATGTGAACAAATAAGACAGCCCAAAGCAAAATGTTTCATTGGCAAAAATGTTTGGTTTTTGTTTGATCAGTGTGTTGGGTTAACATGCAGACAACGGATCTGTGAAGTTTTTTCCATGGGGCTCAAATGCAAACTTTCATTTTTCTGTTGGTTTATTTCACTTGTCTTTTAAGGGCAACCATTTCTCCACAAATTTAGGATTTCAGCAAAATGTGAAAATGAGAATTCACAAGAAAAGAAAAATCGGAAGGAAAGTCAGGGGAAAAGAAAGAAAGCAGTGGAATTCACAGAGCACTGGCCATGTTTTTGGTATGCTAGCAGACAACAGTGACATCATGAAATCTTATGTAAACTTCCTGGTGAGAACAGGCAGCTGCCATTTTGTCTACCATACTGAGTAAGCAGAAGGCTGCAAAAAGTAGAAGAGATTGAAAAAAATTGTATGAATAAATTGACCTGGTTGTGGTTTGGCTGATAAGTGGACGATACATCACTTGATGCTCAGATATGTGTCAGTGTGCACCATTTTGATAGCAAGTTTGAAAGCAAGAGAGGGATTGAGATTAGGGAAATTGAGAAATGGGCTCGTTCCTGAGGGATTCCCCATGAATTTCAGCGATTTTTGCTTTTCCTTGGTAAGATCCCTGCTTTGTATTGGAATATTTGTTTGCTTATTTTTATCCTCTAATGTGTAGCATTGCCATGTCCTTGGCTCATGAAAATGAAAAGGACGCATTGTATGTTTGACTAAGGGTTTCCATGGTTGTTCTGAAAATATCATGTTGAACATCTAATTCATCTGGCAATGCGTTAAACATCTGGTTCAAGATTAGAATACCACACAGTGATTGTAAAGAGAAGTTCTATATCCCTTCACCTTCTGGACAACACCTTCCATTCCCACACATTTTCTTTGTCTCCGTTTCTTCACGAATAAAGTGTCACTAATAGTAAAAAGCATGGTTAACTAACGAAGCAAAATAAACAAAAGACTAATTACGTTATTTGAATTTGTCGCATAGCAGAATTGTTCACACTAAATGGATGAAGCAAAAGGGAGCAGTCTTGAAATTTCTCTTATCACTATCAGATGATTCATCCGTCATCTTGATGTCACCTGCATTTCTGCTAATGAAAGTCAAACTGCTTGACTTGCTCAGATATTTCTATTAGATTTGTTCACAGAATGACCATACATTTTGATAAAAAGAATGTTGATGACCAACACTCCTTAAGAATAATGTAATAGTATGACAAGGAAGATGAATCATGCATAGAATGACAGCAACCCTAAATGGACATATGAGAGGCATATGCATTGAATGACAGCAACTTTAACTCATTCAGCCCTGTGCCTGTGCAGTGCTCAGTCACCATTAACATTGCTCAAACCTGTGCCTAAGCAATTCTTTGACGAAAGACCTGATGTACTCAAACGGGTATTTCTCCCAAACAATGCAAGTTTTTATTATCAAATCCATACAGCTACAGATGAAAGCTTTATTTTTAACATTTCAAAGTGTTTAAATCTTTGGACACATAAATACCACTTAAATTCAAGCATGAAGTAATTTTAAAAGTTTGACTATGTTGGGGTTTTTCAAAGCATTGTAAGTCCAAATAAACATAACATGGTATGGAATTCTAATATTTTGCCAAACAATCAGTTTTGCTCAATGTTCATTGTGGAGCTTGGTAGAATAGTTTACCAGACATTTAGAGTTGAAATGAAGTACCCATTAGCTCTTCTGTGAAAGTCGAATGGTTTTCACTGGCAGTCAGATGGGCATAAGTCTGTATGAAGTAGGGTAGTATCCTAATGCAGCCTTGCTGATCTTGTGACGTAAAAAAAAAACTTGCTCCATGTACATGTTTATCTCCTTCACTGTAAAAATAGAATAAGCCTTTGTCTTTCGTACTTCTGTAGTCAATCAAAAATCCTCCACTGCTGTTAGAAGACATGTAACCTGGTACTACTTGCCATGTATGAAGAGTAGCCCCAACAAGCAAATCTGACGTTGGAGAAGGATGTGCTGGACTATGTGCAACTTGCCCAGGACATGCCATTTGAAAAAGGAAAATTCAGAGACCAAATGGGGATTGAACAATGACCACACCATCTGTGGAAAGTGTTCTGTAAGGGGAATGCCACAGGATACCTAGTGGCCTTTCGGGACATGTTTCAAAATTATTTGCAAATTGATAGTTGATGAAACCCTTCTTTCTGACAGGTTACATGTGTGATTTGTGTTGTTCTCTGGGGTGTGTGTGTGTGTGTGTGTGTGTGTGTGTGTGTGTGAATTATGTGTGAAACCCTTACTGTGTGAAGTATGAACAGTGCATTGTTTCATGAAAGAAATGGGATCAGATTATACAAAACTGTAGCTTGAAAGTGTTTGGAGTGCTACTGCAAAAAAGGCAGAGAGTATTTACATTTGACAGTGTATGTTGATGTTTCAGGTGCAAAGGTCAGATCTTTCCAAACTCACAAGACTCCACGCCGAGCACTTGGTTCTGTCAATGAGGCAAACCGATTGATGGGAAGAACCCAGATGTCACATGACCTAAAGAATGGCTTTTCCGTACTTCCAGTGCCATGAAACAAAAGAACACTGTTGCACAAAAGGACTCAAAGTTGAAAGGGAAAAAAACCAGATGTAAGTTGTTTTGAGATTTGTATCGGGCCCAAATTTTCTGCCTGACCAAAGTAATGTCGTCTGGCATTACAATGTCTTCAGGTCAGAATTTGATGATTATCTACAACAACAGCAACATCGAAAAGGGAAAAAAAAGAAAATCCCCAGTGAATGTTTTTTGCGCAGTTGGTCTCGACAATAACTCCAGATGGTGCATGTGATCACACTCTGCCTTGACGAATGCTGTGCAAAAAAGTAAGGGAGCCGAGCACTTTCACCTCCATTGACAAACACATTTCTGCCAAAGCAGTTACAAATCAGTTTTCCCTTGGCTGTGAGAACATGCTCTACTCAAAGGCTGTTGTGATGGTTTACTAAGTAATGTGAGTGTGTTCACACCAAGTAGGATTTTGGCATCAATTTAGACATGTAAGTACTTTGAAAATTGTCTCAGGATAGGAAAACTCTCTCTGTTTCTTTCTGTCTGTTTGTCTGTCTCTCTTTCTCTCTGTCTGTCTGTCTGTCTGTCTGTCTCAGTCTGACATTCTCCATTTTGCCCACACCTGCACACACTCCTTTTTTTCTCCAATCCTATCCAAAACTATTGTCAATAGATAATGTGTTTAACAAGGCCCCAAAGTACCAGAATTTGTTTTTATAACAAATTCTGCTGTGTTCAAACTGATCGTGTTTGACCAATTATATGTGGAATTTTATCCAAAGCAGATACTTTTCAGAGATGAAAATGTCCTTGACCTAAGATTAAGGCATTATAATATTTTAAAGCAAATCCATTGTGAAGTCCGCCATCAGCATCCATGTACTTCACTTATCAAAATTAAGTGTCACAAACATAATGAAACATTTCATGGTGTGTGTGTATGTGTGTGTGTCAAATTCGCTTTTTTAACCTTTACCAGCCGTGTCACCTAATCGTGGGTGAAGGGATTTCATTCCCTCGAGCCGAGGCACCCAAGGCTGGGTGACAGACAGACAGTACCTTCTGCCGTGTCACACACAATCGGGTGACTGGAACATAAAAAATTCCTACACTTTCCATAAAATGATCCAAGGGAAATAAGCTCTGTAACTAGTCCTGGGGATGTTGTAGCAAGTAGTAGACCTTACTTTCAGTGCTCTGTCAGAACGTGGCTGACCTGAGCAGCTTTGGAACAAAGGAACTAACATACCGGGCTTTGCCGCTAAGCACGCCCAAAAAAATGTCGGTCAGACGAAGGGTGTGTAGCGATTTCTCGCTCAATGAAGCGCTTGAAATCATATTACAATGTGGATCTGGTGATGAGGGGAGTGATAGAGAGATAGAAAACTATGAAAGATAAGAGGGAAGTGAATTGTTTGAAGATGCAGCCATCCCTTCATCTTCTGATTTGGTGTTGTAAAAGAACGAATAGAATGTAAACAAAGATTTTTTTTTACTTGTCAGACATGTTTTTCAACGCACAGTCGTGTCTACACATTGAAAGCAAATGATTCAAAATTACTGTTCAATTAGTTGAGTGTTTGTTTCTTTCCTATGACACCTAACACAACACTGTCAGTTGTTTGTCTACTACCGTAAAAATAAATTAAAAAGTGGCGAAATATGCGCGTCAGCAGGACCGAGCGCCATGTGCGAGCGCGCACAGCAGGGAGTTGTGCTGCATGTGCCACTCTCGGCTAGATAGTATTAAACCTTTAGATGTCTTCTGTGTGCAATTTTCCAGCTGTTGTATGGCATTGTATTTGTAGGAAGCAAATCATTATCTTGATGACAGACCAAAGTAAGCAGTGAGTATCTGTCAGAATTATGTGGCTTTCAGTCTGCTTTTTGTTGTTGTGGCTGGTGCTTTCTTGCCGTTCATGCCTTCTTGATGGCATTACTTCCAAGCCATTCATTCCATCCCATCCATTCCATCCTCCCCTTAGATGACCACACATAAGTTTCCCAGTGATCTGAATTTGTTAGTATATAACCATATCCAGGATTGTCCTCCTGCAATCACAGTACCAGCTGTTCCCAGGGAATATATTCTTCTTCTACTGTGGTCGATTTTATAGGTTGCGTCAGATCTTCTATCCTACTGCCACAGTAAATCCCAGTCTTCTCAAGGTCTTTATGGCTGCCCCAAAGCTGCATCTGCAGCTCTGCACCCTCTGGCCAGGCTTGATGCCTTAGAACACAATGGGCTGGACAGTGTTGGATGTGTTCTTGGCTCTTCAAAGCTGCATCTGCAGCTCTGCACCCTCTGGCCAGGTTTGGCGCCTTAGAACACAATGGGCTGGACAGTACTGGAGGATGTGTTCTCAGGTCTTAGATCCAGTGCTACATGGACATTCATCTGTGTGGGTATTCTTAATTAATTCAGCTGAGTTGGTTCAGCAGTCATTAGTGGCAATTTCTCAGTCTGAGAGGGTTGTTTGCTAGCATCTCTGGAGCTGATGGATTTGATCTATTCTGTAACCCGTGTCCTTCTGGGTTTTTAAAGTTCTTTAGGTTCAGCGAACTTGAACCCTTAACAACCTCCCTTTCTTGGGTTACAATTTTGGGTGACGTGCGTGCTTGTTAAGTTTCTTTGTTTCTAACTACTCAACACAATTTCCAATATAACAGACTGGAGTCCACAAATAGAGTAAGAACAAAACAAAAGTGTTTATTTGAATAATAGGGACTAACTAAGCAAAAAATATAATAAAGGAAAACAAAAAGAAACAAAACTCTTCCAGTTCAGCCCAAAATATTTCCTTTCCAACAGTATGGCCTATCCATACACAACCACAGGGAAAAATTAAACAGCTGAGATCCCGGGGAACTTTTTAGAATTTTACAGAATTTAGAGTTTCAAAGTTTTTATAAGTGATTTTAGAATCTTAAATCTTTATGAGTGTTAAGAGCCTTTAGGAGTTTAAGAAAAAACAGTACTGACAACCACAAACAACACCAAGGGTCTCAAGGCCAAAAGAAAGAATGTCTCTGCTGGTAGTGGCAGGGAGCAGCCTTAAAGCCCTCTCAGCTTGCTCTGGTTGCAGCTGGACCCTCTGTGTCTAAGTAAAAAGGTTGGCTAGCATGTGGTGTTCTTTTTATAAACAGGAGGGACCCACATGGTCACTCAAACAGGAAGTCAGATGGGCGCCTACCCAGGACATAATCATTTCTTTGTTCTAATTGGAAATTATTTAAAAACCTTCCTTTCTATTAAATGAGTGATCCTTAATTTATACAACTAGTAAAGATTTCCTAGAATGTTATAATAATAGAAATCCCTAATACAATTTATTTATTTTTTGGTTGTTTGTGTATTTTCTGCGGGACTACTTCCTGCTTAGTAAAAATTTCCACCAAACTATACATACAGCATCTGTGCAATTTTCGACTCTTTCTGTTGTTGTTTGCACAGATGTTGTGCAGAACCAACCTGGCTGTAATCTACCACAGAAATTCCTTATTTTATGTGGGGGGTTACACATACCCCCGCCAAGAAAAGTTTTCTCAAACCCTTTATGGAAATCTTTAAAAAAGAGATTGAACTATTGAAATTTTCAATTTCACGTAACGCAAACCTTTTGTAATCACAGAAAAATGGTAAACAATATTAGCAACAATAGAAGAAAACTTCTTTTCAGACCTGGCCTTGAACGGATTTCTTCCTTTTCTAAGAATTTATGTATGGCTTGTTGCAATCTCTTCATCCTTCATCCCATGCGAGGCAGCCTAAAGTGGTAACAAGACTGTCCTGTTCTTTTGGGTGCAACCTATACTGGACCACACACACACACACACACACACACCACACACACACACACACACACACAATTGACTATCTACCAAAGCTAAGTCTAGCAGTCTACAAGAGCTTTACAATTTCCCCAAGTCCCCACAAAATAAAGTTAAACCGGATTTCAAGTGGAATGGTATTCCCTTGCTCCTGTAACCCTTTGAGTGTGATCATGACCTTTTCCAGCTCATGATCCTCTTTGGGCGTTTTCTCTGTTGTGACCTGATGCCCCAAATTTAGTTTTTCCACTGGCTTCCTCGTTCTCGTGGAACGCCATGGCAGGGGTTTTGCCTTTTCTTCCTCCTCTACATCTCTTGTGTCAGATTCCCCTTCTTCCTCGCCATTGTCCTCCGACATGTTTTGTCCTTCTGCACATCATGTTTTTCTTGGATGTTATCTTCCAAGATATCTGGCTCCTATGGAGGAGTCGGCTGGGCTATAAGCAACATTATCTATCTCTCTCTCCTATGGAGGATTTTCTCTTTGGGCCTCTGCATCCCCTAATGACTCATTCAACTCCCCTCGAGGGTTGTCTTCATCTCCCTCCATCTCCTGCCAGATCATCACCCATATGCGAATTATCCTCAGCTGTCGGATCCTGTTCGTCAGCAACTTCTGCTACCTTCGGTTTCTGATGTGGAACAAAGCTCGGTGCTTCTGGCCTCAATGCCCTTGGGCCAGTGGTCACAAACTATTTCTATAGAAGGGAATTCCTCCTGGCCTCTTCCTGATCCAAATCATCAAAACCAGTGACCTGATTTGGAGTGTCCCTTTTCCTTTTCTCTAACGGAGAAAATTCCAATTTTCTCTCAGTCAGCGGCTTCTGTTCCACTTCCAGAAATCTACCGGCAACAGTAAGTTACAATGCAAGGTGCGCAAACACCATCGCCCTTCTCCATTTTGAACGGTATATACAGGTAGGCCATCTCTTTTGGACACCACTGTATACACATCAGGCTCCCATCGGTCGTCAACCTTGAGTGAATTTTTGCCCCAACTCTTTTCACAAAAATCTGTCTCCTGGTTCTAGTTCTGCGGCATGTGCTCTTGCATCATAGCGTACTTTGTTCTTGTGAGCAGAATGTTCCATAGCCGCTTTTGCTAGATCATAAGCTGCAGCCATACTTTCTTTTAATGATTTGATGTACTGCATTGTACTGCACTTACGATTTCTTCCAGATCTATCCCGAAGGCTAAATCCACAGGCAATCTGGGTTGGCGTCCAAGAAATAGATGGTACGGGCTGAAACCTGTACTTTCATGTATCCGTGCATTGTATGCATGCACCACTTGTCGCAAGTATTTCCTCCAGTCCTGCTTCTGAAAATCTCGAGGCTTCTTAACATTCCAATCAAGGTTCTGTTCCAGCGCTCTACCGGATTTCCAGACAGATGGTATGGGTTGTGCGACACTTATCAATCCCTGCCAGTTCACAAATGCCCTTCATGAGTTTGGACTCAAAATCTCTTTCCTTGATCTGTCAGTATTCGTGCAGGAAATCCATACACAAGGAAGAAATTGTTCCAGAGTGCTTGGGCAACTTCTTTTGCTGTTTGGTTCTTTGTCAGAATTGCTTGGGAGAATTTGTAAAAATGGTCCATTAACACCAAAATATCTTGTTTCTGTCCCCGGACCTCTATGTCAAAAAATCCACTGACAAACAGTTCCAATGGATAGCTAGTCTCTATGGACTGCCATTGGCGCTCTTTTGTGCATGCGCTCCCTTCCTGATACAACGTTCACAGCGTTTTATCTTCCTTTATGTCCCTAGCCATGAATGGCCAGAAAAATCGTTTCCTGGCCTGCCGCAGGGCATCATCACAGTGTGTGTGGTACAGATCTTCATGTCTCCCTTCATGCTTCTTTGCGGTGAGAATGTGGTACACCAACTGGTGACTTATGGCGCCTTGATCTACAGACTTCCTGTACAAAACCCTTCAATCATATCTAGTCTGGCTTGTTCCCTAACAAATACTTTAAATTCTGGAGGACATGGGTTCATCTGACTACTGTCTAACTGTTTCCCTTCTTCTATGGTTCTGATTACTACACTCAGTGTACTGTCAGCCAACTGTAGCTGTCTCCACTCTGCGTTTGAAATTGTCTCTTTGAAAATCCTGGGGGATCCAACACATCATCCTGAATTCGTGCCGGATCTTTCAGCACTTGCTCAATGGCAGCATATCCCTCATCATCATCATCAAGTGCCTTCGTCTGCTGATGATGGTCTGTAGACATAGACCTTCCTCTTGCTTTGAGCAAGGCGCACAGAACTTCTTTATCCAGCGATATAGTTTCCATTTCTTCTTCAAATTTTTTGGCCTTATCCTGAAAAAATTTTGTCTGTTCAAAATTCGCTGGTATTCTTCATCTTCTTCCGGGGGTGCCTGAGGGCGTCTGGACAGTCCATCCGCATCAGTGTGTAAAGCTCCCTTTTTATACCTCAGATCAAAATCAAACAACGAGAGTGAAGCCAACCAACGATGACTTGAGGCATCCAGCTGAGCATTTTTCAAAATATCACATAAAGGCATTATTATCAGTAACTACAGTGACCTTTGACCCTAACAAATAATCCCTAAACTTTTCACTCATTGCCCACTTCAAAGCTAGAAACTCCCGTTTGTGAGCAGGGTAGTTCTGCTCTGTCTTATTCAAAACCATGGCTTGCATATGAGATGACGCGGAGCTTCCCTTCCTGCTTTTGATATAGAACAGCCCCTAATCTGTTCCACTGGCATCACAGTGTAGGGGTGAATGGTTGAGTTTTAATCCGCTAATGCCTAAGATGGGCTCTGTAGTCAGGGCTTGTATGACTGACTCAAAGGCATTCTTATGTTTTTCACCCCCACATGTGTGATATGTCAGAAGCCAGAGTTAGGGTAGCTTTCTTTCCATTCTTCTTGGCAGTCCGGTTTGGAATGTAGCCCAGCGTCAAATCATTCAGTGGGTTTCACCATGGTGGCAAATTGTGGATGAACCGCCGATAAAACCCTGCAAATACTATGAAACTCTTTATGTCCTTTACCGGGACTGGCCACGTTGGTCAATGCTTCTGTTTTCTCAGGTCTGGGCGCACACCCTCTCCAGAAATGATAAAACCTAAATGCTTAATTTCGGTTGTTCCGAAAATGCATTTTTCTGGATCCAGCTTTAGTGAAATTTCCGCAGCCTTTCCAGAGCCTGGATGGTTCGCTCCTCCAGTTCTTCAGGGATCTTCCATGAATCAAAAACATCCAAAAAGACAATGAGTTCGGCCAGATTCATGTCACAGAAGACTGTCTCCATTAGGCGCTGGAAACATGCTGGACTGTTTTTCAGACCCATGGGCATCCGGAGCCAATGAAAGAGACCAAAGGGTGTTGTAAGGCCGAAACTTGTTGGCTCTTTCTGTTAGAGGCACCTGATAATAGGCCTTGCTCAGATCTACAGGTGTGAAATATTTGGCCCCGTTCAGCGTGAGAAAAAGATCTTCAATTTTCGGGATGGCGTAGCTATCTTTGACCATGTGGTTGTTAATTTCCGATAGTCTAACGCACATCCTCAGGGCTCCAGATTTTTTCCTAAAGGACAATGGGACTGGCATACTGTGAGGAAGAAGGAGCAATGATTCAGCATCTAGCAACTCCTGAATGTGCTGTTTTGCCTCATCAAAATCTCTGGGTGGAATAGGCCGTGGCCGCTCTCGGATCACCAGTCCCTGGTTCCAGTTCAATGTCATGTTTGACAGCGTTTGTTCCCCTATGTCTAAGTCATGCTGAATGAATACATCCCTATACCCTTGAAGACGCTTTTGAAAGTTTCCTGCCAATCCGATGGTGTGTCTGTCCCAAACCTAAATGTCATGGGATTCTGCTCAGGTGTAGGATCTGTCTGAGGCTCTGATGGTGAAGTTGATGCATGCAAGTTGACATTTGCATGACTATCCCCAGAAGAATCCTTACCCTCCCCACTAACCACATCATTTAAAGACGATAACACTTTGTCAATGGCATACTCAGCTGTAATGGTGTACACCTCCCCAATTACCTGATCCTTTTCAACCTGATGTCCTGTGCAGATGTATTCTGGACATACAACCTCACCTGACCCAACTTGTTTGTCTGTTGTTTACCAGTATTATTTGTAACCCTGTGGGTAAAGTGGTCTGTGTTGGTTTCCTGATGAGGACTGCTGTTTGTGTGGAAGGCACTGTTCCATGTATGACCCTCTGACTTCTGCACATTCCCCTGCTAGAATCTGTACTTTAGATCCCTTCACTTTCAGTGTACCCAAAAGACCATTAGCATTCTTCCCAGCTACATTTCTATACACAAAGGCTGCCTCACAACGGATAGGTAAGGTAGTGAAGAATGCTTACCTCCTGCCTTTTCACAACGCTCTGCCAGTAGCCTGAAAGTGTTGGCTCCAACTATCACAGGTATGCGTGTGCTGAACTTGGTATCGGGGCACACTAAAGCAAAGGTGGTGACTGTCTCATCCGTACCTGCAACAATCTTAGGCAAAGACATGGGTATTCAATAAAACCTAAATATGGGACTTTTTGCCGCCCCCCCCCCCCCCCCCCCCCCCCCAAAATTCAGGCCTGTGTCTAGTTCTTGTAAAGGAAAACTAGACAATTCCCTACGGTAGAAGTCTTCTGCTATCACGGTCACCTGTGACCACTGTCTACAAGACAACAAGTCTGTTTCCATCAACCAGTACTGGTGACTCACAACTGGGACCTACCAGTGCTTCAGCAGTGCTTTCTGCTGTCATTGAACACTGATCAGCCGAGTTAGCAAATTCTATTTCAGCTAGTATTACATCAGAGTCAATGACAACAGAATGGCGACTGTTCCTGTTTTCCACTATCACTTGACACTTTTTGTTTTACCCGTGTCCAAGATCTCGGCAGACTTTACACTCAGGTGCTTGGGCAGTGTATCTGCGGTTCGATGGAGGACCTGGAGATCAGCAGTCGATGTCCTACTACCTGTGATGGGGCCCCGCAGTTCCACTTCCTGTGCTGGAGGGATTGTCAGCTGGAAATTACTCTTGAGCTTCACTGGCTTCAGCGTCAAGAGTCCCTGGTCTGCACAGTTCACTGCTGTATCTACTTGCACCTGGGTGTAGGCGTCAAGCACTGGGGACGAGATGTTGGTGGGTCTACTGGCTGTCCCTTGCCAGCAGACCATTGGCGTTTAACGCCTGCCTTTGTCTGGACTGCTGCATCTGACGCCTCGCCGCCTCCTGTTCGGCGACTCGCGCCCGATTTGGTGGGTTTGGACAGTCCTTCGCAAAATGCTGCCCTACCACACCACACCTAAAGCAGTGTCCCTTTGGCCTTTCTTCTGTGTGGGACGTGACTGCACCCCAGTGACCCACCAATCCACCGCTGCAAGTAACTTCTCTGCGACCTTCTGTGCCAGCAAGTCCAGGTCTCTGTCCTCCCGAGCCTCCGCCATATGTAGATTGCTTACGGCTGTGCGGGGATTCTTCATCTCTAACTCCAGCTTGCGAACTACCCATGCAGTTCAGGTAGTGGCTGGGTAGTCTCTCCGGAAGGCCGAACTACTGCGAAGCTCTGAGCTCAGCGACGAGTTTGTCTGGTTGAGGCCCTTCACAAAGACGCTGAACACTTTTTTGCTCATCTCCGCATCACTAACTTGGTATATTTGTTGATACCTAGTATATGCTTCCCAGAGCCTCATCCAAAAGTCAGATGGTTTTCTGTCTTTGTCATCTGTGTCTGGCAGAAGTCCTGGTACTGACTGGTGAGTTGATTTTAACGTGGTGACAGCCCTGAATGTGGCCCTTTGCGGTCGGCTGGGCTATAAGCAACATTATCTTATCTTACCAAGTCCTGGTACAGGTCATCAGCATTCTTGACTACCCCAAACAGCGGTCTGAGGGTAGCCAGAACTTCCTCACCTGTCAGACAGTTTTTTGCCATCTGGTAGGGCAGTCCTTTTAGGCTGCCCTTTATTCGCTGCGTGGCGTCGGTGATAGATTTGTCTTGCAGGAGCTGTTCTGTCTGCTCCTCCCACTCAGGAAAGACACTTCATTTCCAGTGGGACTGGCCCCGTGAAAATTCGGAGTCATGGTGGAGCTGGTGGGGCCACCACCCTCACATCCATGGGTCGCTGCTGCTCGTGGGTGAGTCTGGACAGGGCTGCAGTCATCTCTAGCAGGTTCCGCTGCAGCTCCTCGACACTCATACCCGCGTATGGGTTTGGTGTCGACCCAACACTGGCGTGGTTCTGGTCTGCTGATGGACCCCCCGACCGCACTGAGCTCTGCAACTTCTGCGGCATCCTCTCCATTGGCAGTCATGGTTTTATGGCCGATTGCCTTGGTTCTGCCAAGTAATCTGTACTGGCTCTCAACTCCCAATCGGCTAATAACACCCTTATCCTTATCCCTAGAATATTTCTAAAATTTTATGATATTTTTATTTATTTACTTATCTATTTATTAACAAAAATTTTCTTAACAAACACTAGCCCCACATTGGGCGCCACTTTATGTAACCCGTGTCCTTCTGGGATTTAAAGTTCTTTAGGTTCAGCGAACTTGAACCTTAACAACCTCCCTTTCTTGGGTTACAATTTTGGGTAGAGGTGCGTGCTTGTTAAGTATCTTTGTTTCTAACTACTCAACACAATTTCCATATAACAGACTGGAGTCCACAAATAGAGTAAGAACAAAACAAAAGTGTTTATTTGAATATAGGGACTAACTAAGCAAAAAAAATAATAAAGGAAAACAAAAGAAACAAACTCTTCCAGTTCAGCCCAAAATATTTCCTTCCAACAGTATGGCCTATCCATACACAACCACAGGGAAAAATTAAACAGCTGAGATCCCGGGAACTTTTTTAGAATTTTACAGAATTTAGAGTTTCAAAGTTTTTAAAGTGATTTTAGAAATCTTAAATCTTTATGAGTGTTAAGAGCCTTTAGGAGTTTAAGAAAAACAGTACTGACAACCAAAACAACACCAAGGGTCTCAAGGCCAAAAGAAAGAATTGTCTCTGCTGGTAGTGGCAGGAGCAGCCTTAAAGTCCTCTCAGCTTGCTCTGGTTGCAGCTGGACCTCTGTGTCTAAGTAAAAGGTTGGCTAGCATATGGTGGTTCTTTTTATAACAGGAGGGACCCACATGGTCACTCAAACAGGAAGTCACATGGGCGCCTCCCCAGGACATAATCATTTCTTTGTTTCTAATTGGAAATTATTTAAAACCATTCCTTTCTATTTAAATGAGTGATCCTTAATTTATACAACTAGTAAAGATTTCCTAGAATGTTATAATAATAGAAATCCCTAATACAATTTATTTATTTTTTGGTTGTTTGTGTATTTTCTGCGGGACTACTTCCTGCTTAGTAAAAATTTCCACCAACAATACATACAGCATCTGTGCAATTTTCGACTCTTTCTGTTGTTGTTTGCACAGATGTTGTGCAGAACCAACCTGGCTGTAATCTACCACAGAAATTCCTTATTTTATGTGGGGGGTTACAGATCAACACCACTCTCTGCACCCAGCCTTCTCTTCACATGGTTTTATTGGTTGTGGGATGATAGTTTTGACCTCTTTGTAGGTCACTGGGTGGCTGAACTGCTCCATATTGCTGCCTGCTCTGGGCAGAGCGTCAGCCTTCTCAATCCCAGTGATCCCACATTGGGGTGGAATCCACTTAAGGAGTCCCTGCAGCAGAGATCTGTTGTCAGTGAAGAAAGCAATCTTGGATGGTGGGTTGTTTGACTTCCCGAATGCTTGTGCTGCTTCTCTGCTCTGTAGTTGGAGGAAAGGCTCTAGGGTCAGACTTCCATCAGTGTGTTTGATGAAGATGCCAGCTCCTGCATATTTCACTGCTTCTTCACAGGATCCATCTGTGAACTTGTGCATCTACTCACTGAGGTTGTACTGGTCATCAGTCATCTCCAGTGCCAAAGCTTTCAGCAGGTGAGGGCTGCAATCTTTCTTGTTCATGCCAGGATTTTCTGTGATGACTGAGACTTCTTCTAGGTGGTCGTGGCCCCTCAAAATTGGAAAGCATTTCCATTTTGCTTGAGGATGTAGGCAGCAGGTCTCATTTTGGCGCCGCAGGCTTTTGGAGAGGTGTCTGAAACTTTTCTGTTTCAGCCTGTTCTTGATGGAATTCTTTAGTTTAGCATGCATTTGGTGGGAGGGCATGTATAGGAGCTTCTCTGTGTGGACGTAGACTTTCTCTCATGTCTGTCTTCAAGGGGAAAGAGACATTGTGTATTTTTCTTGCCTGGACAGGCGTTGTTTTCATCCACCTGTGATCAGCTATAGTGCGGCATTTTGAACTCTGTCCAGACAACTTGTGTTGGTTTTTGTTGCTGTGGCCCAAGCAGTGCTACCATACTTTAGGGTTGGTCTAATGGTACCTGTATAAAGCTTCTGTAGATGTTGCTGTTAGCTCCCCAAGAGGTTCCGGCCAGCTTCTTCATGATGGCGAACCTCCTGATC
>CM031597.1:55796947-55830054 GCA_018398815.1 Conus ventricosus | reverse complement strand
GCTTATGTCCTCGAGATGGGTTCCAGATAAGGTGATTGTCCAGTTTCACACCCAGAGACACTGGCATGTCTTCCTGATCCAGCTCCTTTGGTTCAGTTTAAGTTTTATGGTTTCTGGCGTTGGTGACGGCAAGAGTCTGAGTAACTTTCTTGGTGGCATTGATTTCTATATCCCAGTCAGATGCCCATCTTCCCATGTGGTCAAGTGTTTCTTGCATTCTGTGGCTGGCGGATGTGAGCATTCCAGTAGCAAAATCATTGGCATGGAGGGCGTTGGAATGCTTTGAGGGTTTTTCAGTGATGTCATCAATGAAAAAGAAAGTGTTGGGGAGATAACTTCTCCCTGTGGCACACCTTGCTGGAGAATGATATGGTGGCTGATTTTCCCATCCACTTTCACTCTTGCTGTTCGGTACTAGAGGCAGTCATGTATCCAGCAGAACATTCCCCTTCCACTTCCTTGTTGAGGAGCTTCAGGGGCAGTCCTACCACTTTGTTGAAGGCCTTTGTCAACTCTACAAAGACAACAGGTATCTTCTTTTTTTTTCTTGAAAGACATTCTGAATCTCCTGGGCAAGATACACAAGCTGATTGTATTTACTGCAGTTCTTCCAGTAGGCTGACTGTGTGTTGCTGAGCAGGTGGTTTTTCATGTGTGTCAGTAGTTTCGCAATCAGCATTCTTTCCATCACCTTGCCTAGACAACTAAGGAGGCTGATGGGGTGGTAGCCGGATTTCTTGGTTTTGTCCTTTTGTTTCTTTCTGATAACTGTTCCTTCCACTGGTCTGGAAAGTTTCTTGTGTCCTAAGACTGGTTAATAATCAGAAGGTGTTTCTGTCAGGCTGTGGGCCCAAGGTTCTTTATCATGTTGTTTGGGATGCAGTCTTTTCCCTGAGGCTTTCTTGCACTTGAGTTTTAGATGACTGCATTGAGTTCTGCCATGGAGAAGGCTGTCATCGTAGAATGGCTTGGGTTGTAGTTTTTCAGCTTGTCTTTTATCTCTTTGTAGACTTCCTGCACTTGGAGATCAGAGAGTGTTGTTTTTACTTCCCTCTTTGTAGAAACCTGCCATGATGTTTGCTGCTTTCTCGCCAACATGGTGCTTAGCATGCTCCTCAGTGACAGTTATGCTGTATCTCACACCAGTGTCTTCATTCAGGGTTCTTGTTAGGTTCCATAATTTGCGTGTCCTTGTCCATGTTTAGACAGCTGGTCTCAGTCCAGCTCTTCTGGATCTCTGTCTTCTTATATTGGTTAGCAGTGTCTTTCAAGTTGTAGTTTCATACAATTGTGTCTGTGGATGTTCTCTAGAGTGGAGCTCTGCTCCATGGCTTCTATGGTTGAGATTAATTCTGTATGAAGCTATTCTAGAGAATCACTCCAACAGGGCCTGTGATTGTTTTCCCTTTGGGATCGACTGCTTGGCTGCATGCAGTATTGCATCGCTAAAGTACTGGACATTCTTGTTGAGGCTGTTGGATGCGTTGATGTCCTTGTAGAGGTAGTCAGCTTTTCTTTGGAGATGATCCAGTTGGCATGTTTAAAGTTCCAGCTTGGTTCCATACTGTGCTCAGTGCATCCTATGGCAGAGATGGTAATGATGTCTGGCAGATGGTCGCTTCCTCCTAACTGGGTGCTGACTGTTCAGGGGGTGAGTTATTGGATGTCTTCTGTGGCTTTTACTAGGTCTGGCATTGAGCTGGTCTTCCATGCTCTGGAGTAGCAGGTTGGTTTGTCATCAGCCTGATTGATAAGGATAAGTTTGTTTTCTACTTCTTCACCACATGAGTTTTCATTGTAACCCCAGCTTGGAGAATAGCTGTTGAAATCTGTTGAAGACAGAGTGTGTCAGCAGGTGTCTGGATGCATCTTACTTCATTTTGTTCAGTGCAAGAACTGAGGCAGGAGGGCTGCAGCAGTTTGCGATCGGTAGGTCTCTGCTTGGCAACAGCGGCTTGATTGTATGATATTCCAGTTCTTCCTTTCCTTATCTGCACATCTTCTCCTGAGGGATGGACCCTCCGGGGGGTTGCGACCTTGTCGTGGTCGGAGGGTTTGCGTGGTCCAGTGATCCCTTAGGCTCTGCTGGCGGGGGCATCAATACTTGGAGATAGGCTGTTTTTTCACACTGCTTCTAGGCCTGAGAGGTGCAGATGCTGTTTGGCCTAAGCGTAACGTGGTAAGGAGTTGATGCCCCTGGTAGGGCTTCCCATGTCAGATAGGCTAAGGGTGAGGATCCTGACTAAGAGTAACCCGCTTTCTCCTTTTCTTGTTTTCTGCCTCCCTTATTTGGCCCTTTTCTATCTTCGTCTCCCCTTCAAGTCTTCTTTTCCACACTCCTTTTCTCTCTGTGGTCTCCTTAAGATCCGCCGCGTTTGCCGTGCGGTTGCGACCTGTGTCGGAGGGGAATGAGATCCTGGTGATTGAGAGGGCCAGCGCTCTCAACACATCACTTTGGCTCGGACCTCCCCTAGACAGGGAGTACACTTTGGCCCGGGTGTACTAATCGGCTCCCCTTCTTGGGGCTGGGTCAAGACAAGCAGTTCCCCTGCTGGCCATGTGAACCCCTGCAGTGCTCAGCTCTCTGTCCCCGGGAGTTGAGCATGATCAGGGGGGATAGGGTTAGTTGCTTCTGTTTGTCGTATGTCTCTCCGAAGCCTGGAAGGGGTCAAGACATTGGTTTCTTGGCCCTGGCCCCTTAGTTGGACTCCAAGGTGGGTGGGTAAGGGAGGGATGAAACACAAATTCACTCAATATGGCTTTTTCTAAACACATCCCCCCAAAAAAGAGGAAGGCAGCATCCCCTATTTCAGGGGATTTCGATTCTGACAGCGATTCGGATATGGAGGTACGACAGAAGACAGGTTTTTGGGCTTCCTGGCTCGTTATGGAAGGAACGGAGCAAGAACGACCCCTTTCAGCTTTGAGCCCTTTTGCTATCCAAAAGGGCTTCAAGGTATAGCAGGTGACCCTCGGTCCATCAAGAGGTTGAGGAATGGTTCCTTTCTTATTCAATGTAAGTCACAAAAGCAATCTGAACAGCTGCTGAAGGCACGAAACTTGTGGACCGGGAGATCAGGGTAACTCCCCACAAACAATTAAATTCATCAAAAGGAGTGATTCGCTGCAGGGAATTATCAGGTGTTTCTGAGGCAGAGATCAAACGGAGCTGGCATCCCAGGGTGGTGACGGAGGTACGCAGGGTGACAGTAAAGAAGGGTGCAGAAAGAGTGGACACCAACACCCTCTTTCTGACATTCTGCAACCCTGTGCTGCCTCCTGTCATCAAAGTCGGCTACCTGATTGTCCGGGTTCTGTTGTACGTTCCGTCCCCGTTGAGGTGTTTCCCGATGCCAGAAGTTTGGCCATGTCAGGGGACCGTTGTTCTGGGCAGGAGGTGTGTGGTATTTGCTGCAAGGCAACCCATGATGGGCCGTGTAAAGACCCGGCACATTGTGCAAACTGCGGTGGCGACCATCCCTCTCTTCACGGAATTGTCCTCTGTGGATTCAGGAATCTGCAATACAAAGGGTTAAGACAGAAAAGGAAGATCTCTTTTTCGAAGCCCGCAAGCAGGTTGTGGGCAGTCAGTCGCCGACAGCTTCTTCGTATGCTTCGGCCGTAAAGAAAGTTCTACAGTTTCAACTCGGTCAGTCTGCTGTCAGACTGATAACTTTACGTTTTCGAAAACATTGCAAGTAAGATTCTGTCAGCTCTGGTGGAAGCAGGTCCACCACCTTCCAAACCAAAGTGACTGCCCCTGGTGGAGGCAAAAAATCCGCCACCCTCAGACTGCCCAGCAGTCTACAACATCTGCTGCTGGGCAGATTAAAAAACCAGCACCCCTCCCTCGAACCCCTCTGTCCAGTGCCCGTGCGGGCAAGGAGTTCAACTAGTGTGGAGATGGTGGAGTTGAGAAAAAAACCTCCACCGTCCCCCAAACCCAGACCTACTTCACCTGTTGGCAAGTCTGCCAGCAGGTCTGCAGATAGTCCAGTGAAATTAAGCAACAATTTACAGCTTTAGCAGCAGATGTTGAGGAGGAGATGACCTGATCTCTCTCCTTTTCGCCCTCTGCACCATGGATAATACAATATTCCATTGGAATATCCGTGGTCTAAATTCCAACTTCGAGGAGCTGCAGCTTCTGTGTCAGTCTCTAAAACCTTCTGTCGTGGCTCTTCAAGAAACTCAAATTCAAAGCCAGAAGACCTTTACTCTTTCTGGCTTTAATATTCTTTCGAAACCTGCACAACCATCCACGTTGGGACTGTCGGGCGGTGTTGCCCTTCTCCTACACAAAACTTTGTTGTATAGTCCTGTCACTCTGTCTACCCCCCTTCAGGCTGTAGCTGCGAAAGTCACTCTCCACAAGACTGTGACAATCTGTTCTCTTTATCTCTCACCTTCTGTCCCGGTTTGTCGTCAGGACCTTGTCAGTCTGATAGAAGAACTCCCTCGACCTTTTTTGCTGTTGGGTGACTTTAACGGTCACAACCCTTTTGGGGTAGTACCGGTTCGTCATCCAGAGGTCTGCTGATTGAGGATGTTCCTTTCGGATTTGGTTTTTGTGTTGTCTGAACGACGGATCTGCAACTTACCTCCATTCTTCCACAGGTTCACTTTCGTGTTTAGATTTGTCGGTTTGTGACCCCTCGCTGGTCCTGGACTATGAGTGGTCTGTCCATGACGATCTGCACGGAAGTGACCATTTCCCCGTCCTTCTACAACCTGTATTAACTGAACACGTCTCTGTCTCTCAACATCTCAATTATAAAAAAGCAAACTGGGATCTATTTGCAGCCACTATTTCAAAAGAATTCCAGGACACTGATTTTTTTCAGAGTCCAGACCCAGCAGAATCTCTCACTAACACTATGATCAAATGTGCTAAAGCCTGTATTCCAGGGTCTTCCGATAAACTTCAAATGCCCAAAACACCTGGTTCGATTCAGAATGCCAACAAATTTCCAAAGTTAGAAACGGGCTCAGCGTCAGGTATACCAACGACCTTCGGGTCCCAACGCTCGAGCCCATCAGAAACTCGTGCTAAATCGAGACACACTTTTAAAATCAGTAAAAGTCGGTCCTGGAGAAGCTTCTGCTCCAGGCTGACATCAAAAACTTCTAAGAAAAAGTGTGGAACATCATTAAGAAAATCAAAGGGAAGAACACCTGTCCCACTGTGAACCATCTCAAGTTTTCGGATTCTTTAATAACAGAAAAGAAAGCAGTTGCTAATCTGCTTGCTTCAACTATTGAAAAGAATTCCTCCTCTTCTAATAAATCAGTCACTTTTGTCAAACACAAAGCCTAAAAGAAAAATCTCCCTGCAACTTTTCATCCGACAACATGGAAGACTACAATCTTCCTTTTACATTAAACGAGCTGAAATCTGCCTTACTCTCTTGCAGCGATTCTTCTCCAGGTATAGATGACATACATTATCAACTATTGAAACATCTTCCGCAAGAAGGTCTGAACATCCCGTTACAGGTATACAAAACCCCGTGTGGACTACAGGTTGCTTTCCACCCTCTTGGCGGACAGCCCTCATTATTCCCATCCCCAAACCTGGAAAAGATCTTTCTAATCCATCTAACTACCGTCCCATAGCTTTGACCAGCTGTGTCTGTAAATTGATGGAAAAAATGGTCAATGCTAGGCTCATGTGGAAACTCGAAACCGATGGCCTTTTGGCGAAAGAAAAAGTGTGGTTTCCGCAAACATCGTAGTACAGTTGACCATTTGATTCGTCTGGAATCTACACTTAGAAACGCTTTTTTAAACAGACAGCATGCAGTGGCAATTTTCTTTGACTTGGAGAAGGCCTACGATACCACCCGGAAGTCGGGGATACTTCATGATCTCCACGATCTGGGTTTTCGAGGTCATCTTCCGCTTTTTATTCAAAATTTTTTGGCAGAACGACAGTTTCAGGTCCGGGTTGGCACCACTTTCTCTGATGTCCACGAGCAGGAGTTGGGTGTTCCCCAGGGGAGCATACTATCTCCTGCCCTCTTTAGTATTAAGATCAACAACATTGTGAAATCAGTTCAGCAGGGTTCAGACTGCTCATTGTTTGTGGATGATTTTGCCGTCTACGCAACTGGAAGCCTGTACCCGAGTGTCCAGCGCAGGCTCCAGCTTTTTCGTAGATAAAATCCATCGGTGGGCGGATGAAAACGGTTTCACCTTTTCTGCTACAAAAACCCAGTGTATTCACTTCCATAATTTCCGTCAGTTTTTTCCAGATCCGGAACTTCAAGTAGGGAAATCTCCCATTCCAGCCGTTAAAGAGGCCAAATTTTGGGAGTCATTTTTGACCAAAAACTTAACTTTCTCAGCCATATTAAAAACCTCAAAACTGCTTGCCAAAAGGCACTGAATATTCTGCGGGTCGTAGCACACACCGACTGGGGCGCTGATAAGAAAACTTTGTTGCACCTCTACAGAGCCCTGGTCCGTTCTAAACTGGACTACGGTTGTGCTGTGTACGGCTCCGCAAGATCATCTTACCTCAAACTCTTGGACCCTATCCACCATCAAGGGCTTCGTCTCTGTCTTGGAGCGTTCCGCACCACCCCTGTGTACAGCCTGTACGCAGAGGCAGGTGAACCTTCACTGTCCAATCGCAGGCTGAAACTGTCTTTGAATTATTATATCCGACTGTTCTCAGAACCACAGAATCCTGCCTATGACTGTGTTTTTGACCCTCCGTTCCAAAGTAAGTTTGAAAATAACCCGAAATGTATTCCGCCGTTTGGACTTCGTATGCAGCCTCACGTGCGGAATGCAGGTATAGACCTGGGGGTAGTTTCCGATTTTTCCAAGTTTCCGGATCAACCTCCATGGACCTTTTTCACACCAGAGATTCGTTTCGATCTCGCAGCTTTCCGTAAAGGGGTCTACCAGCTCTCTGGCGTACAAGGCTTTGTATGCCGAGCTCTGTTCCAAATTCCCATCCTATCAAAAAGTTTTCACTGACGGTTCCAAGTCTGAGGATGGAGTGGCCTGTGCAGCCTACTGCCCTGGGGCTCCTTCTCAGATATTGTTGGAACATATACATTCCGATGCTTCTGTCTATTCTGCTGAACTTACTGCTCTAGTACTGGCTTTGAAGATAATCTCCCATTCTTCGAGGAGAGACTTTCTGGTTCTGTCGGATTCGCTGTCAGCTTTGGAGGCCATAGCTGGCCGCAACCTTCAGCATCCAGAACTTTTTACTTTTTTTTGAACTTTTTAGCAAGTTGAAGGCGGACGGTTACAACATTACTCTTGCTTGGGTTCCTGGCCATGTTGGCATCGGCGGGAACGAAATGGTTGATCGTTTAGCCAAGAACGCCACAAGAGAGAAACTGTCAACACTTATATCCCCTGCTCAGATGTGAAACCACAAATTAACGATTATGTGAGAGACCTCTGGCAGGAGGATTGGAACACACAGACGAATAACAAACTCTTTCAGATCCGTCAAACCTTAAAGACTTCCTCCCATCTACGTCGGGTGGTCGTAAAGAGGAAACGGTTCTGTGCCGGCTGCACACCGGCCATTCGTATTTATTTTACCCATTCTTACCTTTTAAAGAGTGAAGAAGCTCCGTGGTGCATTCCATGTCATGCACCACTCACAATGAAACATGTTCTTTTAGAGTGTTGGGACTTGCATGATGTGAGACACAAACATTTTACAGCGGAGTCCATGAAGATCCTGTTCAGGGATGTCCCGCCTGACGTGATCCTTGGGTTTTTGAGAGAAATTAACATTTTTCATCTGATTTGAGATTTTCGGAAGAAGGATTTTTAACAAAGTTTCTGGTTCGTTTGTAGACGATGTCATTTAATGAGATGTGTGAAGTTTGTGTTTTTTTTTTTTTTTTTTTGACTGGCGAGTTGATTTTAACGTGGTGACAGCCCTGATGTGGCCCTCTGCGGTCGGCTGGGCTATAAGCAACATTATCTCTCTCTCTCCTGAGGGATGGAGGTTTTGATGAGGGTGGATAATTCCTCCCTTTTGTCTATCTTGACAGTCTTGACCAGAGACTTCATAACCTCTCACAAAGAATCTTTTTCGGTCTTTCAAGTGAGTCCCCTAAATGCAGATGATGTCAATGTTGTTGTGTGTGTGGAGAAATGCCTTGAGGTTTTGGCTTTTTGTTTTTTCAGCCCTATAGTATTCAACTGAGCCACTGTGGGCGGATAGGTGGCTGGTTTGTCTTGTCAGTCGCTTACTCTACCTTCTCCTGAACTCCAGGTTAGCAAAAAGCACTTGTTGCTTGGATGGGGGGGCCCATTTGAGGCTGAGGGCCTAGCTTCCCCCTCCCCAGTTGTCACTGATAGGGACAATGCATGATGAAAGTGTAGTCTGATGCATAACCATAATCATTGTTGCGTGCATGTCCTGATTTATCCCCAAACCTGACACACTCTGTCTTCAACAGATCGAATCAGTTTTTTCCCTGGGTGGGGGGGTGGGGGGGGGGTCTCCCTTAGCCCAAGACAGGGGAGGGAGGGGGGGGGGGTCTCCCTTAGCCCAAGACAGGGGAGGGAGGGGGGGGGGTCTCCCTTACCCCAAGACAGGGGAGGAGGAATCTCCCTTAGTGCCAATACTGAAAAGTTTACCCTCTGAGCTCAGGAAGATGGTTTGCTCACTGGGGTTCCTTTCCCAGGGCCCAGAGCTTACAGCACGGCTTTTTGATCACATGATGCTACTGTCGTAGGACATACAGAGTATTTCAGTGGAGAAAAACAGTGCCACCCCCTATCCTGCCGCATCCTACTAGGAACATTGCCATTTGGCCCAAGATGCTTATTTGCCCAGGTTTGACTTAAATCGTAGCTACCCTCATGTCTAGGGGCATCCCCTCTCTGCCACCTGAGACAAGCATAGTTGGAGATAGTCACCCCTGCTCCGGGAATTGATTAAATAATCAGTATCAGGTTGTCCTTAGGCAGTCCTTGGGAAGGTGAACTGCTGCCGAGTCATCTCAGTGGGTTTTGATGGTACCTGTTGTCATTAAAACATAAGCGAACCCCATTGTTAATCCTACTGCTGAAAACAAATTCATCAGTTATTAACCAGCATGATGAGCATCTGAACTCCTGTTCTGGAGGATGCCATCAGGGCTATCATATGATATTCCCATGAATTTGCAACACTCAACACTGACTTGAACACACCATTGGCATGCATGTAAAAGTGGCAAGCAACGAAAACAATTCCTGTGAACTTGCAACACTGAACATTTTGACCTGAACACCCATCAGTATTTGACCTAAAACACACCATCAGCATGCATTTAAACGGCAAGCAATCGGTAACAGTTCCTTAAAACTTGCAACACTGAACGCTTTGACCTGAAACACCATCAGTATTTGACCTGAACACACCATCAGCATGCATTTAAAAACGGCAAGCAATGGTAACAGTTCCTATGAACTTGCAACATGAACACTTTGACCTGAAACACCATCAGTATGCATGTAAATGGCGAGCAGTAGGTAACAGTTTTATGAAATTGCAAACACTGAACACTTGACCGACACCCCTTTTGGGCATGCATGTAAAGTGGCAAGCAAAGTAAGAATTCCTGTGAAACTTCCCAACACTGAACACTTCAACTTGAATGCACCATCAGCATGCATGAAAAGTGGCAAGCGAAAGGTAAGTCACAATGAAAGCAGGGAATGAAGAGTATTTTTGTTTTTATGATAATCAAAGAGAAAGATAGCTGTTGATGTGAAGTTTCATTTTGGTCAGATACTGCATGACAGGACTGTACATAGGCTTCCTTTCATAATTTTTTACCAACATCAGTCAGGCTTGAGAGAAAAAAACTCTTGCGGTGTTCTGTTGGGCAGAAAATTTGAGCCAGTGTCAGAAAAATACCAGTTAAGTAATTGAAACTCAGTTTGTGCGGTTTTAAGTTACCGTTTTTTGGTTCTATAATCAACTTAGAAATTGGATAGGAGCTATAGTGAGACAAAAAATGTGATTTAAAATATGGCTGACTGATGGTCAATCACTGGACAACAGTGGAAGGTATCTTTTGTATACTTTATTCATCTTATGATATGTGTTTTGACATAAACAGATAGGCAACATTTTCTGTATTTCTTTTCCCCAATGATTTCATTGTTCCAGAAGGAGAATGTCATAAGAAGCAAACAGCAAGAAGGAAAAAAGGGAATAATTGGAGGGGTGAAACAGCAGCAAACTTCTGTTCTCCTACTGCTTACCAGACATAGAGTACATGCCTCCGTCATCTCTCTAGAGGTAAAGGCATGCAGATTCATTTTCAGATAGCCAGACTCAGCACTAGAAAATCAGAAACAACAAATATCAGACTGGGTGACAGTGGGAAAAGTTTATCATGGGACCAATAATTCTTTTTCTAATATTAGTATCAGTGTTTTTAAGTACAGTTAAAATGTAGGCCCCCAGGGACTCTGAGTGAAAATTTTTTGGGGAAACCCTTTTTGAATTTTAAAGTTCTGGTGTGAAAATTAAATTGAAAATTCTAACAATCAAGTAATTAAAAAGTTTTTAGGCTATCTAAAAAATATACTTATCAACACCTATTGTTTTTTGACACACAAAGTATAGCAGAATTGTTGTGTGTTGTGTCTAACAATTGTTTTTGATTTGTGGCTTTGTTCTGTCTTCAGTTTTTGGGCTTCTTAGGATAACAAATTATTCTGTCATTTTATTACCACACCTGAGGAAGGCTCTATTTTGGGTTTTGATAAGTTACTGCAGGGCTCCCCATGGTTTTTGCACTTAGAGGGTTTCAAGTCCCAAAATTCTAAAGGGTTTTGGAAATCCCCGGTCAACATTTTAAAGGATCCTTGATTGCTAAGAAAACTTACTTTATGTCTAAATATTTGTGACTGTTAAGTTTATATGTGTTTATATTCAGTTTCCTTTCAGTTTTATTAAAATGCATCCAAGGACATTACTTCACAATCACACACACACACCCCACACATACATGCACACACACACACACCCACACACCCCACACACACACACACACACACACAACACACACACACACCACAACACCTCTGTGTGTGTGTGTGTCTGTCAAGGTGTGTGTGTGTGTGGTGTGTGTGTGTCTCTCTCTCTCTTTTCTCTCTCTCTCTCTCTCTCTCTCTCTTCTCTCTCTCTCTTTCTTTCTTTCGCTTACACCACACACACACACACACACACACACACACACACACACATACACACACACACCCCACTAATAGACAGATGGGCAAAAGACCCAAAATGTCCATTCCAATATATTCAAACTCAAAAGTTTTTTTTCAGCTTGTTCTTCAGGTTTGCAAATTTCAGTTATAAAAATCTCCTGCCTTTCTGTATTTTTAAATCAGGGGAAATAGTTTTGACCAGTCTGTTATATTCTTGCTTTTAAAGATAGAGCTGGTGAAGATGGAGCTTTGTTTTAACCACTCTTTTGTTTTACCTCTTGCAGACTGCGAGTTGTGCACTGAAAAGCAAAGACGAGCTTGTGTTCAAGGGCAGAACCGCCTACAACAATTATAGGCCTACTGCATTCTTTATGTAAATCCACAACCTTGCCTTGCACAGCTGTGTGTTGTGTACAGCAAATCACTCTCACTGCCTCCTGTACTTGCAAGACCCAGACAGAAAAGCAGATGATGACTGAGCAGACATGATATGGGATGCTGATTGTAATAGTAGTGATAAAGTGTGTCCTCGAAACTGCTCATTTTTGTCTAAATGCATCCTGGGGTCCCCTCTGAAATTTTTTAATGCATTTTTTTCCTGCTTCTAATGCACACAGGACGCAGGTATGCATTAAATGGGGAGCCCTAAACAAACTGTGAAAGCATTTCACAGCTCTCAAGCAACCTCTGTCCTGGGATTGTACTTGCTGAAATTACTAGATCTGATGCCTGAACCAGTCTTTATCTCAAGGTGCATCAGTGATATCTGCAGCCTGTCATGCACTTCCACCAACCCGTGTTTACCTCCCAAGGATTTATCTATAGTTCCATGGGTTTTCCCATGCAGAGGAGACAGGAAAAGCAAATCTTACCCAGCCTATGTGTAGAGGACAAGGGATGCAACTCCATATCAGTACCTCAGTATCTTTTTCAGTCTTGGTGCTAAGCGGGCAGCCTTAAAAATTGACTGGGAGACAAAAACTTGTGGAGGCAAATGTATGTTTCCTTGGGAAGTAGAGCGCCTAAATATCAGGGTCCCTTTCAAAACACATGTAAAAGATGTTGTTGGAAAGACAGAGTATAGTAAATTTAAGTCATGATTGTGTAGAATTTGCACAATTACAAACGCTAAATGGGGTGCTTGGACAAAAAAAAAAATCTTGATGCAGTACAAACGTGAATACACATATCTTACCCCTTCCCCTTATATGACACACTGACACACAGGATTGTACCTTTATTCACAAATTTGACAAGAAATGAGGCTTCATGGGGGTGCAGTATTTGATGTTACATGAAATTGGAAGGACTGCACTACCGCAGCTACATGTAGCATTTTTGTTGGGGGACTTGATTTCCTTTCTCTGCCATACTGAGTGGCATTGGAGAAAGAGACTTCATTTCTTTTTCTCTCTGCCATTCTGGGTGCCTCTGGGGACACTTGATTATGTACATAGTTGTTATACCTGTGTGATGGTGTGGAGGGGTAAGGGTGTGTGCAGGTGAAGACAGGCAGATGGTGATAAGTGCAGGAACCAAGGGACAGCAGCCAGTCAAGAAGACAAAGAGGACGAAGTAGAGCTTTTCTCCTTTTTAATTTCTCTCCCATGGCAAGGAGCCCCAACCAGGAACGCAGCCCTGGGAGCAATCTCTCTCGCACAGCACTCAGCGCACTGAGCACTCTCTCTGCCTCTCACGCCAGTCGCTCACATCAGGGAACACTCTGGACCATTCTCACAAAACGCTCTACTTTTATAACAACGTACCGGGCCGCAAAGCCAGCAACACGGTGCCAGAGACGAAACGGGCCTCGCGGGGCCGGAACCAACAGAAAATTTGTGTTTTCTATCGCGGCTTCAGTGTTGTCTGGCTCGCTGTCGTTTCAAATATTAACACATATTTACTATTGATGAAAACCTCAGAACACAAGGAATAAAATGCAGTAAGTCACATTTGACAATTTTGTTCCTGTACTAAATCATTGCTGATTAATGTCCCAGAGTGAAGCCACTTTTAACGCGTTTGCGTCATATTTTCCTCTATTTCAATAAAAGATACTGAAGAGCGTGAAATAATTTTACAATGATTTGAAATAGCTGGCATTTCGCTCTTTTCATACATTTTAAACTTCATTTTCGAGACAGTGTCTAAGTGGAGAATTCTGTTGTTAAAAATTACTAGAAAACACAGCTGACTTTTTCACTTCGCCGGGCCGTCGGCGCCTACTTTTGACACAATTTTCAACTGAAAATACTCTGTTGAAACAGTCTGTTAAATAATAAATTCTACACATTTTCAGTTGTATTCATAACAGAAATGGAGTCATAAGCAAGATTTCGATCGGGGAAGTCCGAATTTCTTTAGAATGATAATTTGAATCAAAACTCCGACAATGAACGAAGAAGGCAACTTGCTCAAGGGAACCGGCGTCATCAGTCATTTCGTATAGTCGCAAGCCTGTGCGGAAAAGATCCTGAGCATGCGATATACGAAATGAGAGCTCATGGACATTACTTTTAACATGCATCTTCAGATTCTTCGGTTTTCCTCTTACTTTTTTTTAAAATCAAGAATTATTCAATGTTCATTCGAAGACAATTGAAAATGGCGCCAAGATTGCTCGTGCAAATCCCAGTTTTAGAGAAAATATGGGTTCTCAGCCAGTACGGTTGTAATGAATCAAATACATTAATTTTGTGACTTTAGCGACGTACATACAATTATGTAGGTTCTGAGGTATTCATGATTTAAAGAATTTACACAATAAAAAAAATGAGATTCGCCCAAGGGAGGTAAGGGGAAGATAACTCTCGAACAAAACATTTTCATCCACGAAGGTAACCAAAAGAAATATGTACACTGTTAGCACCGGCTACATCCCCCCTACTCTGTTACAACCAGCGTCCTCGCTGACATAAAATGACAGAGTCATCAATTTACAACACATAAATCAATGGGGAAAACTGGAGCTTTAGCCCTCAAGTCTGGAGAGGCATTTCTTCCTAAACAAACCCTTTTGTCAGTGTATCAAAACAAAGCATCAAAACATCTTCTCTCTCTCATTCTTTGTATTCATATCATTCCAACTAACGAGGGCTTGCTTTTTTACAAGGTTCTGAAAGTCGGCAGATTCGCATTGACTAGAATGGGCATATAATTTAAACAAAATTCCAAAATATCAAATACAAAATGACTAGAAAGGATTTTGTTTTCTGGACAAAACCCGAAATTTGGGTACCATAAAGTTGTTATTTAAAACAAAACTCCGAAAGGTCAGGTACCAAAATGACTAGGAAAGATTTTTTTCTTTTTTCCCCAAAACATTGGGTAGGCACCGAGTGACAACAATGGACTTGTTATTTGAACAAAATTCCAAAATGTCAAGTACCAAAATGACTTAGAGAGGATTTGTTATTTAAAACAACATTCCAAGAAAGTCGGGTACAAAATATACTTTGGATTCGTTGAATTCCAGGGTATTGGGTACCAAACGACAACAATGGGCTTGTTATGTGAGCAAGATTCCATAAAGTCAGATACAAAATGGCAAAAACAGAATTTGCTATAAAATCCTTTAGCCAGTACTGCTGGCTTCTGAAAAACCGTGGCATACATTATCCAACCTGAAGAACAATCAACATATATACTAGCTTGTGCAAAAAAAAAGACAAATAATTGGTTAACAACCAGTCCACAGCACCTCTTCCCAAGAGGAGGTATTCAGCAATCATAAATCAGTCCAGGAATATATTTACTGTCTCGTGTAACATCCGACCGAGTCAGTTAAATGAAAGAGTTCCTGGTCATCCAGGCAGGCACTGAGGTCATACCTTTTTGTTGGCTTTACTGCCAGACAGGTGGTTCGTCGTGGTGCTGGCGGGGGGTGGATCACTACGTACCAGGGGCGGAAACTGGAGTGGGCACTGGGTGGCCTGCAGTTCTGGGCTGGGCTGCGGGGGTGTCTGCCTGTCCGTCCTGGAGTCTGGTGGTGGTTCCAGTTCCCGTCGCGTCAGTCTCCTCCGGTCAGGTGGCGCCGATGACGGCAGGGTGTCCGTTCCGTTGTCAGGCGGTTTTAAGTTGCTGACAGGGCCAGACCCATTGTCTGGAGGCCACAGCAGCCTGTGGTGGCCTGGGTTCTGCTGAGCCGTGTTGCTTGCCAGCATTCTGGCAGCTGACAGTGACAGAGGACTGGGGTTTGTCCCAGTTTTCGCAGGGGAGACTTCCGTCGCCTCCCCCTGGGCCGTCGTCTGAATGCTGCGCATTTGCCACGCAGCTGGTGGATCTGCAGTGGTGGCCGTTGCAGGTGGTGGCTGCTGGGTTTCCTGCCTCAAGCTGGCGACTGTAGCTGTGAGTGCCTCTAGCTGACTTTGAAGCGAGGCAACAGCAGCAGTGCTAGCCATGTGGAGGATGTCGCCGTCGGCACTGCAGTCCTGCATCCACCTCTGGGCTTCCTTCCTAGCCTCTTCAAAGGTGGTGGTAGGATGGTTCGGACAAAATACCCGGACATCCTTGCGGAAAGTGCTGCTTGTCGCAGGCCACGGGTGGGAAAACGTCCCATAGTATGGATGCTGGCAACATTCCATCCCCAGCCTGGTTCACCTTCCTCCATAGGTACTGGAGATGGGAGCCATACTCCCAGATGGTCTCGTCCTGGCCTTGCTGTCTGGTGAAAAACGCTGTGGCCAGGGTGACCACATCACGCTGCTCTCCCCAGTTCTCCCTCAAGATGGTCAAGATCTTGGTTGGGGAGTCGACGTCTGTCGTGGCAGCCTGATCACCTCCTGGCGAGGTCGGCCATCTAGGGCGGCAATCAGCCAGAGGGCGGCTTCCTGTCATCCAGGGGCTGCAGGTCAGCAGAGCTTAATCTAGAGCGCGGGATTGGTACAATCCCCGAAAATCTGTTCCTTCCCACAATTATCGAGTCTTAACGCGGGCAGACTCCCACACAGTTGCAGGACTGCCGCCCTGTTCACTGATCGTTGCGGGCGCTCGTTTTGTCGTCTGCTTGAAAAACTGAAATAGGACTGAGCAGGAGTGAACGATTTCTGGATAATTCATTGGCTGTTAGTGTAAATCAACCAATCGGCGGCGTTCATCTCCTCCATCTCGATCACCGACGAGAAGTTGCGAGAGTTTTGAAGCGCCATTTGGATATTTTCCAAAATGAAGCATGCACCCACTCCATTCGACTTCGACTTTCACGGAGGAAAAGTGAAAAAATAAAATTCTGTGCCATGCAAGGGTGGAGAAGATCATGAAAAAACCGCAACTACATCCAAAAGCTCGGAGAAGCAAACCGAAAAGGGAACACCGATTTCAAGACGATTGGCTGAAGAAGTGGCCGGGGGAGGGGGGGGGGGGGGGGAGTGCCCCCTTTTTTTATATCAGAGGGGGACTGCACCCCTTTTTCAAAAATCCTAGATTAAGCTCTGAGGTGTAGGACAAGCCTGGCCTCCCGGACGAAGTCGTCCACTTCCCTGCTGCTCTCGGTACCCATGAATTTGGCGAGCTGATGCAGGGGGTGCAGAGGTAGTTGGCTGGCCATGGTGTCCAGTCTTCTTGGGCTGTGTCTTCTTGGTCCCTTGTCTTCAATCCTGCTCGCAGCGCCAGTTGTGATGGTGTGGAGGGGTAAGGGGTGTGCAGGTGAAGACAGGCAGATGGTGATAAGTGCAGGAACCAAGGGACAGCAGCCAGTCAAGAAGACACAAGAGGACGAAGTAGAGCTTTTCTCCTTTTTAATTTCTCTCCCATGGCAAGGAGCTCCAACCAGGAACGCAGCCCTGGGAGCAATCTCTCTCGCACAGCACTCAGCGCACTGAGCACTCTCTCTGCCTCTCACGCCAGTCGCTCACATCAGGGAACACTCTGGACCATTCTCACACAACGCTCTACTTTTATAACAACGTACCGGGCCGCAAAGCAGCAACACGGTGCCAGAGACGAAACGGGCCTCGCGAGGCCGGAACCAACAGAAATTTGTGTTTTCTATCGCGGCTTCAGTGTTGTCTGGCTCGCTGTCCGTTCAAACTATTAACACATATTTACTATTGATGAAAACCTCAGAACACAAGGAATAAAATGCAGTAAGTCACATTTGACAATTTTGTTCCTGTACTAAAATCATTGCTGATTAATGTCCCAGAGTGAAGCCACTTTTAAACGCGTTTGCGTCATATTTTCCTCTATTTCAATAAAAGATACTGAAGAGCGTGAAATAATTTTACAATGAATGAATAGCTGGCATTTCGCTCTTTTCATACATAATAATAATAATAAGGAACATTTAGTGCGCTTAATCTTAAACAAAAGCCCTAAGCGCTTACAGCAATAAGCCCTAACACACACACACACACACACACACCACACACACACACACACACACACACACAAACACACACACACACGCACACGCACACACCCACACACCAGCGAAGGAGCAGAAAAATTATGTTTTGAAGAGAGTTGTTTTGAGGGAGGACTTGAAAGAAGAAAGACTGTTTGAGTTTCGGAGTGCAGAAGGGAGATTGTTCCAGCAGGAAGGAGCCTGAAAAGTAAAAGAACGTTCACCAAGTGTTCTGGCCCGATACATATAACTTCATTTTCCGAGACAGTGTCTAAGTGGAGAATTCTGTTGTTAAAAATTACTACGAAACACCAGCTGACTTTTCACTTCGCCGGGCCGTCGGCGCCTACTTTTGACACAATTTTCAACTGAAAAATACTCTGTTGAAACGGTCTGTTAAATAATAAATTCTACACATTTTCAGTTGTATTCATAACAGAAATGGAGTCATAAGCAAGATTTCGATCGGGAAGTCCGAATTTCGTAGAATGATAATTTGGATCAAAACTCCGACAATGAACGAAGAAGGCAACTTGCTCAAGGGAACCGGCGTCATCAGTCATTTCGTATAGTCGCAAGCCTGTGCGGAAAAGATCCTGGCATGCGATATACGAAATGAGAGCTCATGGACATTACTTTTAACATGCATCTTCAGATTCTTCGGTTTTTCCTCTTACTTTTTGTAAAATCAAGAATTATTCAATGTTCATTCGACAGACAATTGAAAATGGCGCCAAGATTGCTCGTGCAAAATCCTAGTTTAGAGAAAATATGGCTTCTCAGCCAGTACGGTTGTAATGAATCAAATACATTAATTTTGTGACTTTAGCGACATACATACAATTATGTAGGTTCTGAGGTATTCATGATTTTAAAGAATTTACACAATAAAAAAATAAGATTCGACCAAGGGAGGTAAGGGAAGATAACTCTCGAACAAAACATTTTCATCCACGAAAGGTAACCAAAAGAAATATATACACTGTTAGCACCCGGCTACACCTGAAAATGTAAATAGGGTAGATAACAATTGATACCCTCCATTACATGTTAACAAAAGACGACTAAAAGATGAAAGATTAAGTTCATGCCTGCGTATCCTATTTTGATGTAACCTGTGCAGGGAACCTTGTAAAAGCAAAATCCAACTCACCATATAGAATACACATCATAAGCAAGGAAAGCAATACAAAGGCATTTACTGACAACACCTGTCCAGTGTATCTTGTGTGCCACAACCAAGTCAGAAACACCGCACTGATGTTGCTCAGCACAGGCATCCAGTTAACTCAGCTCAGTGTGCGCATAAGTGCTCATGTCATATCACATGACCTCACACGACTAAAGCAGTAATTGATTATAATTTTGATTTAAAGTATTCATATTATTATTTTTTTTTACATTTAATACTGCATCTGTAACATTTCAAATTACTTCTATGAGAAAAGCACGAACTGCATGGGACAGAAGTTTCTCACATCTTACATACATAGTGTTGATAACACACTCGAAGAGGGGCAATACTTTTCTATGATTCCCCCTTTTCTTCTAAAATTTTTTTAAAAAGCAATGTATAAAAAAATATGTTAAAAGTACTCACAAACTGAAAAGGCATCACGTAAAATTTTTTAACTTTTGATAGGGGGAAATAAAAGACATTTTTTTTTTACAGATATTTAAAAATATTAACTTTGCTCAAGTTATGAAAAAGATTTCAAAACCAAAAACTATCACTTGAAACTTTTTAATTTGCAAAAAAGGGAAAATTTTAGTTATTAGCGGCAAGAATATTTTCAAGAGAATGGGTTTTTGCAATCAATTTAAAAAAGGATTTTTGTGCTGATTTTTAAAACTTTGTACAGCCATGTGTTTTTCGGAACCTTTCTGACTGATTGAAAACAATGACTTTTTGGGGATTCGAAGGGGCATCAAACTTTTAATACACCACTGTCAGCCCGTGCTTTTTTCCCCGGCAAAAAGAAAAAGGGGAATGGTTGTTTTCCCCAAAAGGTTTCTTCCCTTTGTGCACATAAAAAAAATTTTTTCCATTGTTCTCATTCGTTTTGATAAAGTTTATCTTTTTATTTGACCTTTTCTTTGACTTTCAAACAGGGAGAGAATTTGAAGAGTAGAATCAAAAAAAGGGAAGGTAACACTCAAACTCTGACAAAAACATTTACCCAGTGGGTTTTTGCTTCTGATGAAAATTTAGCAAAAATTTGATTTTTAAATGTAAACAATTTAATTTTCTTTCATTTTCCTTGCATCCAACCAGGTGTTTTGGGAGCACAGACTTTTTTATGCAACAAAGCATTAAAAAAAAGACTTTATTCTCTTACAGGGTAAATAGGTATAATTTTCAGTAGACCCAAACTTTATTCATCTCCATGCTTGCCAAATCCTAGTCGGGAATAAAGGGGCTGGGGGGCCCTGTGCCTCGTCTTTTCAGGTGTTTGCTTTCTTTTGGGGGCATGCAAACCACCGCATGGTCATGAACACTGTCCAAAAAGCCTACTGACGGTCCGGGAATTTTTCCGCTTTTAAACACTATCAACACAACTCCTTTTTTTGCCCTTTCCCACCTTAACACTGCATCACAGCCAAATTTCCCCTCAGGACACCGATTTTGCCCATATTTTTTTAATTTTCCTTAAACCAAAACTGCCGGTGCTTTATTTTGGTACGTGAAATAGAGCTATTTTTCTCTTCTTGTGAAAAAATTTTAAAAGTCAAAATGAATTTTTTGTTGTTTTTTGTTTGAGTTAAAAATATGTATTGTAAAGGAGCACTGTTCTTGAAGACACCAACGGGTTGGTTGCTTTCTCTTCAATTAACCCCTAAAGATTGTTTTAAACCCTGCTAAGGGATGATATGCTAGGAAGGATATGTGTATGCGACATCAGGGTTTAAAAAACTTCTCAAAAAATTTTTTTGTCATATTTTTTTTTAAAAAAAGTTGTTATCATCTCATGACATGTGCTGAATGACAGATCATTTCCTCGATTTTTTCCCCCCATGCCCCCGAGTGGAAAGTAAAGGCGATCATTCCGCGGATGTTCCCAAAAAAGTTAACCCTCGGCCCATGAAACTAAACAACACCCCCAAAGATTTTTCAGCACCATTGTTTCTGAAGCGGGTCGGGGGCAGCCCCCTCCGGGGGGTTGCACCTTTCGTGGTCGGGGTTTGCGGGGTCCGTGACCTTTAGGCTATGCGCGGGGGCTCAATATTTGGAGATAGGGGGGTTTTTTCCAACTGCTTCTAGGTCCGAAAGCTAAGATGCTTTTTGGCCCTAAGAATAACTGGTAAGGAGTTGATCCCCCGGGTAGGCTTCCCTTCAAAAGGGGCTAAGGGTGAGGTCCTGACAAAGAGTAACCCGCCTTTCTCCTTTTCTTGTTTTCTGCCTTTATTTTTTTGGTTTTCTGTCTTCGTCTCCCCTTAAGCTTCTTTTTTCACACCCCTTTTCTCTCTGGGGTCCCTTAAGACCCGCCGTGTTTCCGTGGGGTGCGCCCCTGTGTCGGGGGGGAATAACCCTGTGATTGAGAGGGCCAGCCTCCAAAACACATCACTTTGGCTCGGACCCCCCCTAGCAGGAATACACTTTGGCCCGGGTTACTAATGGGCCCCCCCTTTTTGGGGGCGGGTAAAGACAGACATTTCCCCCTACGGGCCCAAATTTAACCCCTGCAGTCTCAGCTCTCGCCCCCGGGAGGGCAGATCGGGGGGGATAGGGTTGGTGTTTCTTTTTGCATATCTCCCCCCAACCGGGAAGGGGAAAGACATTTTTTCTTGGCCCGGGCCCCCTTAGTGGACCCCAAGGGGGGGTGGAAGGGAGAGAGAAATAAAAAAAAATACATTATGGCTTTTCAAAAAAAATCCCCCAAAAAAGAGGAAGGCTGCTCCCCTTTTTCGGGGAATTTTTGTTTCCCGATAGCGTTCCGAAAAGGAGGGACAGAGGACGGTTTCTGGGCTTCCTGGCTCTTGATGAAGGGGAGGAGCAGGAAAGCCCCCTTTCACTCTGGGCCCCGCCATACAGAAGGGCTTTCAGCTTTGCAGGTGCCCTCGGTCCACAAGAGGTTGGGGGACGGGTTCCTTTCTTATTAATGTAAGTCACAAAAGCAATCTGAACGCTGCTGAAGGAACGAAATTGGGGACGGGAAATCAGGGTAACTCCCCACAAACAATTTTTCTCAAAAGGAGTGATTCGCTGCGGGGAATTTCGGTGTTCAGAGGCAGAGATCAAAACGGAGCTGGCACCCCGGGTGTACGGGGTACCGGGGTGACAGTAAAAAAAAGGGTGCTGAAGATGACACCAACCCCCTCTTTCTGACATTCGCAACCCTTGCTGCCTCCGGTCAAAAATCGGTACCAAATTGTCCGGGTTCATTGTACGTTCCGTCCCCTTTTAAAGTGTTTCCCATCCCAGAAGTTTGGCCAGTCAGAGACCGTTCCCGGGGCAGAGGTGTGGTATTTGCTGCAAGGCAACCCAGAGGGCCGGAAAAGATCCGGCACATGTGCAAACGCGGTGGCACCATCCCCCTCTTCAGGGAATTGTCCTCTGGGATCAGGAATCTGCAAATAAAAAGGGGTTAAGACAGAAAAGAAGATCTCCTTTTTTGAACCCCCAAAAGCAGTTGTGGGCATCAGTCCCGACAGCTTCTCGTACTTGGGCCGTAAAGAATTTCCCAAACAGTTAAACCCGGGTCAGTCGCTGTCAGATGATAACTTTACGTTTTCGAAGACATTGAAAGGGAAAAACGTCGCCTGGGAAGCGGGTCCACCACCTCTAAACCCAAAGTGAGTGCCCCTGGGGGGGCCCAAAAATCCCCCCCCCCTAAAACTGCCCAGCAGCTACAACATCTGCTGCTGGGCAATAAAACCCCCGCACCCCCGCCTCAAACTCCTCTGTCCGTGCCCGTGCGGGCAAGGAGTTCAACCCGTGTGGAGAGGGGGAGAAAAGGAAGAAACCCACCGCTCCCAAAACCCAGACCTACTTCACCTGTTTGGGAAGTCTGCCAGCGGTCTGGAAAAGTCCAGGAAATAAAGCAACAAATTTACAGCTTTTGCACAGAGTTTTGGGGGAGATACCCGTCTCTCTCCTTTTTTGCCCCGCCCATGGTAATACAATATTCCATTGGAAATCCGTGGCTAAATTCCCCAAATTCGAGGACTCAGCTTCTTGGGCGTCTCTAAAAACCTTTTGCGTGGCTTTCAAAAACTCAAATTCAAAAACCAAAGACCCTTTACTCTTTTGCTTTAATATTCTTTCGAAAACCTGCACAAACCCCACTTGGGACTGCGGGGTTTGCCCCTTTTCCTACACAAAACTTTGTTTATAGTCCTTCCTCTGTCTACCTCCCTTAGCTGTGCTCGAGAGTCACTCTCCACAAGACGTGACAACGTTTTCCTTTACTCCTCCTTTTTGTCCCGGTTTTTTTCCCCAGGGCCCCGTCAGTCCATAAAAGAACTTCCTTCCTTTTTTGCTGGGTTTGGGGACTTTAACGGTCACAACCCTCTTGGGGTTGCCGGGATCAACCAGAGGTCTGCTGATTGAGGGGCCTTTCGGATTTGGGTTTTTGTTGTCTGAACGACGGACTCCCAAATTACCCCCTCTTCCACAGTTCACTTTCGGTTTAATTTGCGGTTTTGACCCCCCGTGGGCTGGGCGAGGGCGTCCAGACGATCTGCCCGGGGAAATGACCATTTTCCCCTTTTACTACAAACCCCAATGAACACGTCTCGTTCCAACACTAAATTACAAAAAAGCAAACTGGGGTCATTTTTCAACCCTTTTTTAAAGAATTCCAGGACCTGCTTTCTTCAGAGTCCGGGCCCAGCTGAATCACTGACTAACCTGTAAAATGGCTAAAGCTTGTTTTCCGTGCTTCCGATAAACTTCAAATGCCCAAAAAAACCTGGTTTGAAATTTAGCGCCAACAATTTCCCAAAATTAGAAAAAGGGGTCAGGGGAGGGGTCCAACGACTTCGGGTCCCAACCCGAGCCCCTCAAAAAATCCCTCAAATCTGAACCTTTTAAAATCAGTAAACCGGTCCCGGAGAAGTTCTGCTCCCCGGGTGAATCAAAAAATTCAAAAAAAAAGTGTGGAACATCATTTAAAAAATCAAAAAGGGAAAAACACCTGTCCCCTGTGAAACCACTCAAAATTTTCGGATTCTTTAAAAAAACAGAGAAGAAAACAGTTGCTAATCGCTTGCTTCAACCATTGAAAAGAATTCCTCCCTTCTAATAAAACAGCCACTTTTTTCAAAAACAAAGCCCTAAAAGGGGGAAAAAAACCCCCCGCAAACTTTCGTCCACAAAATGGAAGACACAATCTTCCCCTTCACGTTAAAACACTGAAATCGCCTTTCTTTTTTCAGGATTCCTCTCCCGGTAAATGAATCCATTTTCAGCTGTTGAAAAATCTTCCGCTAGAAGGGGTGAACATACGCACAGGTCTCAATCAGTGTGGACTAAGGTTTTTTTTCCCCCCCTCTTGGCGAAAAACCCTCATTATTCCCATCCCCCAAACCCGGAAAAGATCTTTCTATCCTTCAAATTACCGTCCCAACTTTACCACTGTGTTTGTAAATTGATGGAAAAAAAAGGGTCAAAACTAGGTCAGTGGGAAATTGAAAAAGATGGCCTTTTGGGGAAAGAACAGTGTGGTTTCGCAAACATCGACTTTCCGTTGAAATTTGATTCGCTAAATTACACTTCGGAACGCCTTTTCTGAACAAACGATGCAGTGGGAAATTTTTTTTGACTTGGGGAGGCAAAGTACCACCTGGGGAAACGGGGGTACTTTTAGTCTCCACGATCTGGGTTTTTTTAGGCATCTTCCCTTTTTTTTTTTAAATTTTTTTTGGGAGAACGACAGTTTTTTAGGTCCCGGGGTTTGGGACCACTCTCTCGATGCCACGAGCAGGAGTTGGGTTTCCACAGGGGGGCATACGTTCCCTGCCCCCTTTAGTAAAAAGACAACAACATTGTTCAAACATTCAAGGGTTCAGACGCTCATTGTTTGTGGGTGATTTTTTTTGTTAGCAAAATGGAAGCCCGTACCCGAGTGTCCACGCAGGCTCCGCTTTGCGTGATAAAAATCCACGGGGGGCGGATGAAAACGGTTTCACCTTTTCTGCTACAAAAAACCCTGTTTCACTTCCCTAATTTTCCCTCAGTTTTTTCGACCGGGAAATTTAAGTAGGGGGAAAACCCCATTACGTTAAAAGCCCAAAATTTTTGGGGGTTTTTTTTTGCCCCAAAAATTAACTTTCCAGCCCATCAAAAACCTCAAAAATTTGCCAGAAAGCCCCTTAAATTTTGGGGGTTTTGGCCACCGACTGGGGCGTGAAAAGAAAAATTTTTTGCCCTCTACAGAGCCTTGGTCCGTTCCAACTGGACTACGGTTGGCTGTGTACGGGTCCCCCAAATCGTCTTACCCAAACCCCCTTTGGGCCCCCCACCCTCAAGGGCTTCGCCTGCTTGGAGCGTTCCCCACCCCCCCTGTGTACAGCCCTTTTGCAGAGGCGGGTGAACCTCACTGTCCCAAACCCCAGGCTGAAACGTCTTTGAAATTATATCCGACGTTTTCCGAACCGCAGAATCCCCCTATGACGTGTCTTTTACCCTCGTTCCAAAGTAATTTGAAAACAACCCCAAAGATTCCCCCTTTGGTCTTCTATGCGGGCCTCACGTGCGGGAATGCAGGTCTAGACCTGGAGTTTGTCGGCCAAGTTTCGGGTCAACCTCCGTGGGCCTTTTTCACACCGAGATTTGTTTCGTCTTGCGCTTTTTCGTAAAAGTCTACCACTCCTGGGGTACAAGGCATTGTATGCGAGCTCTGTTCGAAATTTCCATCCTGAAAAAAATTTTTACGACGGTTCCAAGTCTGAGGATGGAGTGCCGGCGCCTACTCCCTGGGGGTCCTTTTCAGATACTGTTTGGGAAAATATTCATTTAAGCTTCTGTTTATTCTGCTGAAGTTACTGCTTATTTTTTGGGTTTTAAGATAACTCACATTCCCCAAGAGGGACTTTTTTGTTCTGTCGGATTCGCTGTCACTTTTTGGGGGCCCTAGCGGCCGCAACCTCACATCCAGAAATTTTACTTTTTTTTTTTAAATTTTTAGCAAGTTGAAGGGGGCGGTTACAACATTTCTCTTTTCTTGGGTCCCGGTCATGTTGGCATCGGCGGGAACGAAAGGTTGATGTTTTTGCCCAAAAACGCCACAAGAGAAAACTTTCCCAAAACTTATATCCCCTGCTCAATGTGAACCCAAAATTAAAGATTATGTGAGAGACCTCTGGCAGGGGAGGGAACACACAGACGAGTAAACAACTCTTTCAGATCCGTCCAAACCTTAAGGATTCTCCCATCTACGTGGGGTGGTCGTAAAGAGGAAACGTTTCTGTGCCAGGGCTGCCACACCGGCCATTAGTATTTTACCCATTCCTACCTTTATAAAGAGTGAAGAAGAAGCTCCGTGGTGCATTCCATGTTCATGCGCCGCCCACTCCACAATCGGAAACATGTTCTTTTTAGAGTTGTTGGGACTTGCACGATGTGGAGACAAAACATTTCCCTCCAGGGGGTTACCGGACCCTTGTCGTGGTCGGAGGGTTTGCGTGGTTCCAGTGATCCCTTTGGCTCTGCTGGCGGGGGGCATCAATTTATCCTTGATAGATAGGGCGGTTTTTTTTCTTTACTGCCTTCTAGGCCTGAGTGGTGCAGATGCTGTTTGGCCTAAGCGGTTAACGTTGGTAAAGGAGTTGATGCCCCTGGTTTGGGCTTCCATGTCAAGATTACGGCTAAGGGTGTGGATCACTTCTAAGTTAACCCGCCTTGCTCCTATTCTTGTTTTTCTGCCTCCCTTATTTGTGGCCCTTTTCTATCTTTCGTCTCCCCTTCAAGTCTTCTTTTTTCACACTTCCTTTTCTCTCTGTGGTCTCCTTAAGGATCCGCCGTGTTTTGCCGGCGGTTCGACCTGTTGTCGGAGGGGAATGAGGTCCTGGTGATGAGAGGGGCCAGTGCTTGAGGAGGCCTGTGCTCTCAACACATCACTTTGGCTCGGACCTTCTCCTAGGGACAGGGAGTACACTTTGGCCCCGGGTGTACTAATCGGGCTCCCCTTCTTGGGGCTGGCGTCAAGACAAGCAGTTTTCCCCTGCTGGCCCATGTGAACCCCTGCAGTGGCTCAGCTTCTCTGTCCCCGGGAGTTGAGCTTGATTCAGGGGGGATGGGGTTAGTTCCTTCTGTTTGTCGTTATGTCTCTCCCGAAGGCCTGGAAGGGGTCAAGGACATTGGTTTCTTGGGCCCTGGCCCCTTTAGTGGGACTCCAAGGTGGTTGTGGGTAAGGGAGAGGATGAATCATACTACACTAAATATGGCTTTTTCCAAAAAACAGTCCCCCCAAAAGGAAGCGGAAGTCAGCATCCCCTATTTCATGGGGTTGGTCCAAAACAGGATAGTGATTTCTGTATACAGAAGTGAGACAGGAAGACAAGCGTTTTGGGACTTCCTGGCTCGTGTATGGAGGGGGACGGAGCAGGAAACGACCCCCTTTCAGCTCTGAGCCCTTTTGCCATACAAAAGGGCTCTTTCAAGGTTTGGCAGTGTGGACCTCCGGTCCAATCAGAGGTTACGAAATGGCTCGTTCCTATATTGAGTGTAAAATCACAGAAAAAACAATCTGACCAGCTTGCTGAAGGCAACAAAAATTAGTGGGGACAGGGGGAATCAGGTTACCTCCCACAAACATTATAGATTCATCAAAAGGCGTGATTCGCTGCTGCTGGGCATTTTTTCTGGTGTCTCGGAGGCAGAAATTAAATCGGAGCTGGCCGTCCCCTGGGTGTTGAGGGAGGTGCGCAGGGTGACAGTAAAGAAGGGGTTGACAGAAAGAGTGGCCACAACACCTCTTTCTGGGACATTCTTGCAAAACCCTGGGCGCCTCCGCAGTCATCCAACAAAAAAAAAGGTCGGGCTCCCTGAATGTCCGGGTTAGTTATATGTTCCGTCCCCGTTGAGGTGCTTCAGGTTGAGAAGTTGGGGCCATGTCAGGGGGACCGCTGTTCTGGGGCAGGAGGTGGGTGGTCTTGGCTGCAAGGGGCAAATACCCATGATGGGCCGTGTCATGTTCCGGCAACATTGTGCTAAACTGCGGTGGCGACATCCTCTTTCCGAAATTGTCCTTCTTGGGATTCAGGAATCTGCTATACAACGAGTCAAAACGGAAAATAGAAGATCTCTTTTTTTTGGAATAGCCCCGGAAACAGGTCTGTGGGCAGTCAGATCGCCGACCAGGCTTCTTCTACGCTTCGGCTGGTTAAAGGAAGGTTCCCACAGTTTCTAGCTCGGTCAGTCTGCTGCCAGGACTGATGAAATTCATGTTTTCGAATAAAGCATTGGCAGTAAGATCTCGTCTCGTTTCTGGTGGTTAGTAGCGGTCCACCACCTTCCAAACCCAATGTGACTGCCCCTGGTGGAGGCAAAAAATCCGCCCACCCCTCAGGGACTGCCCAGCAGGTCTACAACCATCTGAGCTGTGGCAGATTATAAATCCAGGCACCTCGAACTCCTCTGTCCAGTGCCCGTTGCGGGCCAAGGGGAAGTTCCCACCCAAGTGTGGGAGATGGTGGAGATTAGGACAAAACCTCCCACCATCTCCCAAATTCCAGACCTCCACCATCTCCAAAATCAGGGGCCTTTGTCACCTGCGGGAAGGTCTGCCAGCGGGTTCCCAAAAGACAACACAGTCCAGTGAAAAAACTAAAAAATAAGTTTCACTCCATTGGCCGCGATGCTGTTGAGGGAGGTGACGGATCTCTCTCCTTTTTTTCGCCCTCTGCCAACTTGGATAGTTACAATATTCCAATTGGAATATCCGTGGAATTAAATTCCAACTTTGAGGAGCTGCAGCTTCTGTGTCGATCTATAAAAACCTTCCGTCGTGGCTCTTCAGGAAACCCAAATTTCAAAAGGCCAGAAGTACCTTTACCTTTCTGGGTTTTTATATCTTTCAAAAAAACCTGCACCAACCATCCACGTTGGGATTGTCGGGCGGTGTTGTTGCCCTTCTCCTACACAAAACTTTTGTTGTATATAGGTCCTGTCACTTTGTCTACTCCCTTCGGGCTGTAGCTGCGAGAGTCACTCTCCACAAGACTGTGCCACTCTGTTTCCCTTGATCTTCCACCTTTCTTGTCCCGGGTTTGCGTCAGGGACCTTGTCAGTCTGATGGAGAACTCCTCGACCTTTTTTTGCTGTTGGGATGACTTTAAACGGTTCACAACCCTCTTTGGGGTAGTGCCGGTTACGTTCACCCAGAGGTCTGCTGTTGAAGATGTCCTTTCAGGACCTTGGATTTGTGTTGTCTGAATGACGGATCTGCAACTTACCTCCACTCTTCCACTGTTCACTTTCGTGTTTAGATTTGTCGGTTTATGTTCCTTTGTTTCACTGAAGTTAGAGTTTCGCTGGCTATTTTTGGTGTTTTCGTCGGCTGGTCCTGGACTATGAGTGGTCTGTCCATGACGGATCTGCACGGGAAGTGACCAATTTCCGGTTCCCTTCTACAACCTGTAATAACTGAACACGTCTCTGTTTCTCAACTATCTAAATTAACAAGAAGCTCAAACTGGGGATGGATCTATTTCGCAACCACTATTTCTATAGAATTTCCAGGACACTGACTTTCTTCAGAGTCCGGACCCAGCTGAATCAGCTGACTAACACTTGTGATTCAAGTGTGCTAAAGCTGTATTCAGTGTCTTTCCGATCAAAACTACAAATGCCAAAAAACAACCCTGGCTTGATTCAGATCTGCCAACAAATTTCCAAAGTACGAAAACGTGCTCAGCGTCAAGGTTATTTACCAAGGGACCTTCGGGTCCCCAACGCTCGAGGCCCATCAAACACTCCGTCGCTAAAATCCTTAGACACTTCTTTTAAAAATCAGTATAACGTCGGTTCCTGGAGAAAGCTTCCTTGCTCCAGGCTGACATCAAAAAATTCTAAGAAAAAGTGTGGGAACATTCATTAAGAAATTCAAAGGAAGAAAACAAAAGAACACCTGTCCCACTGTGAACCATCTTCAAGGTTTTTCAGATTCTTTAATAAAAGATGAGAGAAGCAGTTTGCTAATCTGCTTGCTTCAACCATTGAATATATATATAAGAAATTCCTCCTCTTTCTAATAAATCAGTCCCACTTTGGTCAAACACAAAGGCCCTAAAAAAAAATCTCCCTGCAACTGTTCATCCGGACTACATGGAGACTATAACAATCTTCCTTTTACATTAAAACGAGCTGAATCGCTTTTACTCTCTTGCAGCGATTCCTTCTCAGGTTTAGTTGGACATACATTATCAAAACTATTTTGAAAACCATCTTCCGCAAGAATGTCTGATACATCCTGTTACAGGTTATACTACCTCGTGTGGACTTACAGGTTGCTTTCCACCCTCTTGGCGGACAGCCCTCATTATTTCCCATCCCCATAAACCTGGAAAAAGATCTTCTAATCCATCTATACTACCGTCCAATAGCTCTTGACCAGCTGGTTGTCTGTTAACCTATGCGGAGAAAAGGGGTCATTGCTAGGTCAAGTGGTAAACTGGAAAACCGATGGGCCTTTTGGCGACAAGAACAGTTGTGGTTTCCGCAAACATCGTAGTACAGTTGGACCATTTGATTCGTACTGTGAAATCTACTACTTAGGAACGCTTTTTTAAACAGACAGCATTGCAGTGGCAATTTTCTTTGACTTGGAGAAGGCCTACGATTACCACCTGGAAGTCGGGGGGAAACTTCATGATCTCCACGATCTGGGTTTTCGAGGTCATCTTCCTCTTTTTATTCCAAAATTGTTTTGGCAGAACGACAGTTTCAGGTCCGGGTTGGCACCACTCTCTCTGATGTCCACGAGAGGGAGTTTGGGTGTTCCCCAGGGTGGGAGCACATACTGTCTCCTGCCCTTTTAGTATTAAAATCAACAACATTGTGAAATCAGTTCAAGCAGGGTTCAGGACTGCCTCATTGTTTGTGGATGATGGATTTTGCTGTCTACGCAACTGGAAGCCCTGTACCCGTAGTGGTCCAGCGCAGGCTCCAGTCTTTGCGTAGATTAAAATCCATCGATGGGCGGATGAAAACGGTTTCACCTTTTCTTGCTACAAAAACCCAATGTATTCACTTTTTCCATAACTTTCCAGTCAGTTTTTTTTCAGATCCCGGAACTTCAAGTGGGAATCTCCCATTCCAGGCTGTTAAAGAGGCCAAATTTCTGGGTAGTCATTTTTGACCAAAAACTTAAAACTTTATCGCCATATTAAAAACCTCAAAACTGCTTTGCAATTAAAAGGCCACTGAATATTCTTGCGGGTCGTAGCACACACGACTGGGGCGCTCTGGATAAGAAAACTTTTGTTGCAACCCTTTACAGAGGCCCTGGGTCGTTCTAAACTGGACTAGGTTGTGCTGTGTACGGCTCCGCAGATTCATCTTAACCTCAAAATCTTGGGGGACCCCCTATCCCACCATCACGGGCCTTCGTCTCTGTCTTGGAGCGTTCCGACCTACCCTGTGTACAGCCTGTACGCAGAGGCAGGTGAAATTAAAAAAATAACCTTCACTGTCCAATCGCCAGGCTGAAACTGTCTTGAATTATTATATCCGACTGTTCCTCAGAACCACCAGATCCTGCCTATGACTGTGTTTTTGACCCTCCCGTTCCACAAAGTTAAGTTTGGAAAAATATCCCGAAATGTTTTCCGCGTTTGGGGCTTCGTATGCCAGCCTCACGTTGCGGAATGCAAGGTTATTAGACCTGGGAGTTGTTTCCGATTTTTCCAAGTTTCCGGATCAACCTCCATGGGACCCTTTTTCACACCAGAGATTCGTTTTGATCTCGCAGCTTTCCGTAAGGAGTCGTACCAAGCTCTCTGGCGTACAAGGCTTTGTATGCCGAGCCTCTGTTCAAATTCCCATCCTATCAAAAAGTTTTCACTGACGGTTTTTCCAAAGTCTGAGGGATGGAGTGGGCCTGTGCAGCCTACTGCCCTGGGGCTCCTTCTCAGGATATTGTTGGAAAACATATTACATTCAGATTGCTTCTGTTATCTGCAGATCTTAATGCTCTCGTACTTGCTTTGAAGATAATCTCCATTCTTCGAGGAGGGACTTTCTGGTTCTGTCGGATTTTCGCTGTCAGCTTTGGAGTGCCATTGGGCTGGCCGCTACTTTCATCCAGCATTCCAGAACTTTTATTTTTTTTGGAACTTTTAGCAAGTGAAGGCGGGACGGTTACAAACATTACTCTTGCTTGGGTTCCTGGCCATGTTGGCATCCGGCCGGGAACGAAATGGTTGATCGTTTAGCCTAGAACGCCACAAGAGAGAAAAACTGTCCAACACTTATATCCCCTGCTCAGATGTGAAACTAAACTTAACGGTTTATGTGAGAGACCTCTGGCAGGAGGCATTGGAAAACCACACAGACGAATAAAAAAACAAAAACTCTTTCAGAATCCGTACCAAACCTTAAAAGTCCTTCCTCCCATCTAAGTCGGAGTGGTCGTTTTAAAGAGGAAACGGTTTCTGTGCCGGCCTGCACACCGGCCATTCGTATTTTACCCATTCTTACCTATTAAAGAGTGAAGAAGCTCCGTGGTGCATTCCATGTCATTGCACCACTCACAATGAAAACATGTTCTTTTCAGAGTGTTGGGACTTGCACGATGTGAGACACAAAACATTTTACAGCGGAAAAGGTCCATGAAGATCCTGTTCAGGGATGTCCCGCCCTGATCGTGATTTCCTTGGGTTTTTGGAGAATTTAACTTTTTCATCTGATTTGAAGATTTTTACGGTAAGAAGGAGTCTGTAAACAAGTTTTGGTTGTTTGTCTGACGTTGTCATTTAACGAGATGTGTGACAGTTTTTTTTTTTTTTTTTTTTTTTTTTTTAAATGGATGGTGAGTTGATTTTAAGTGGGTGACAGCCCTGATTGTGGCCCTCTGCGGTCGGCTGGGGCTATAAAGCAACATTAATCTTATCTTATCTTCACAAACAATTCTTTACAGCGGAGTCCATGAAGATCCTGTTCAGGGATGTCCCGCCTGACGTGATTCCTTGAGTTTTTGAGAGAGATTAAACATTTTTTTTCTGATTTATGATTTTTCGCAGATAAGATTTTTTTAACAATGTTTATCTGGTGCGCTTTGTTAGATCGAGGTATTAAACGAGATGTGGCGTGAAAGTTGGGGTTTTTTTTTTTTTTTTTTTTTTTTTTTTTTTTTTTTAATGGATGGTGAGTGATTTTAATCTGGGGTGACAGCCCTGATGTGTGGGCCCCTTTGCGGTCGGCTGGGCTATAGCAACATTATATTTTCTCTTATCGGAGGCAGGCCTTCAGGCGTTAAAAAAATCCCGTCATCAACTTTTACCTCAGGGACTATTTCAAGGTGCCCAGGGGTGATCATTACAAGGATGATTTTTCCTTACCATGGCAAAACACAGCAAGTGCCCCACTCCTATGCTTTATGACTCACATCTGGGCAGATTGCCA